>CM062288.1:279172468-279734771 GCA_031216915.1 Pictodentalium vernedei
ACAATAAGTTATGTGGAGAGATAATTTTTGTAAATATCTTTGACGTGATAGCATCATTACGTTAGGTAAAGGGGCAACAGTTCAAGTTCTAAAAATGCTCATAAAACCGTGCGCTATGCAAGCAAACCCTCCATTAAAATGTATGATTTTAAAAATTTGTTGTTTTCTTACATTCAGGGACGTGGCGAGAGGGCATTAGTTTTGGAGAGGGTGCTCCTCTGAACCATTCCACCCCTTGACTTGAGAATTTTCCAACAGCTTCTTGCGAATTCCCAACTTCTGAAAAAAATCCGAATGCAACCTTTCCTGTTGTATATATTGGAAGAATACGGCCTTTGGATTCTTGAATTGGAAATCATCTCTCGAGGGCAACAAGGCGCCATCTGCAATGCTTTAGCTGAGGCGGACTGGGCGTAGGGTACACGGGAAAATTCCCGACTGGCCCCTCGTATTGGGGACTTCAGGGGTGCCCCCGCGGCCCTCAAAATTGATACAGCTCAACACGTGTTGGTGCATGAAATTTCGAGAAAATGAACAAAAGGCGAAATGGATCTGATTGCAGAGATTGTCCGTATACCGAAATATTGTTCTCTTTGTGGGTATAGAGAACATTTCAATATACCAACAGTCATCGCCACTATATAGCCTTCGATGCCGATTTGGTGTTGAGCACCAATAAATAAATAAAATAAATATATAGAATATACCCACAGTAGCTTGGTGTACCAAATGTTCACCACGAGTGGTGAACATTTGGTACACCAAGCTACTTTGATATAGTTTATTTATACCATGATCGTCAGATTATTAAGAGTTGCTATTATTTTTCTCGATTTTACTGTGCACCAGACGTACATACAAGCAAATCTGTTTTTGTTTACACGAGCATCGGTGGGTGGAACTCCAGCTGTCAATTTTTCCCCGAAAAAAATGAAAAAAAGAAACTGAGCTTTTTTCGTTTTAATAACACAATAACATACTATTTCGAGATATGCATGCTTTATTAACATGAGACAATGCATGTTTGTTAATTTTTGGCATTTTATGAGGTAAACCCATTTAAAAACTTAATAAATAATTGCCACTTCCATTTCACTCTTCGCGAGGCGACGTGCGATAAATTTAGACAAGTTTGCATTCAGGTCGAAGTCACCAAAGGTCAACGGGGATGTTGTTCTACTGCAGGTGTAAATTTTTACTATTGAAATCCCATTGCTGGCGTGTTCATAACGGTTGGAGTGTAAAGCTAAAATTTATGTCATGGGCTTTTCATATATAGTAGAATAGGTAATCATGGTATAAAAATAAATAAATACCAACAGTCTAGTGTGCATCAAAAATCTCCCATTGGGTCGAACTATGGTTCTACTGATGGGTCCTCCTAAGGTACACCCATTTTTGCAAAATGGGCGATGAAGATGAAACAAAAATGCCACTGAAATGACCTCTTTGTGGACTGCCATTGATCGCCGATATGCAAGGAATGAAGAGTTCGTTCAGTTCGGAAAATCGAAATTTTCTCCGGATCCCGGGCTCCCTTTCCCGGTAACTTTTTTTGGCCGAGTCCGCCCCTGTGCTTCAGCATTACAGATGTCATATTGTTGCACCCAGGAGGCAAAATATTGACTCCAATCTGGTATAAAAAGTCACTTACTTACTTATGCCTCTTCATTCCCTGTCGGAACATAGGCCACGAATACGTCCTCTCCATCTATTCCTGCCGTTTGCTGTTCTTGTTGGTTGCTGCCATGTGTACCCCTTCTGCTTCATCTCCAATTCTACGTCTATACGCCAGATATTACATAGCCTACCTCTCTTTCTCTTGTCTTGTGGGTTCCAGGTTAGAGCCTGCCTTATAATGTTGTTTGCTGGATTCCTGGGTGTATGACCAATCCATGTCCATTTTCTGCGCCTTGTCACAGCTACAGACAAAATACCACAAACGTTATTCCTATAAGGCATGAAATTTCTAACTGTTGGTGGTTTAAGTCTTAACAAGTTGAGGGCTAGATTATTTTTTTGTGGTCTGCAGAGGCAAGAAAATTCCCGATGCCACCCCCCCCCCCCCGCCCCATTGGGGTCCCTCTGGGGCCGCAAAATTGGTGAAGCTCACACGTGTTGGTGCATGAAATTTTGTGAAAATGACAAACATAGACTGCTGGTATGCCGAAATGCAGCCAATGGCAATCCACATAAAGACATTTCTTTCTACCAGAAGTCTAGTCTGCATTTGATCGCTCGGATGTCAGTTTCAAAATCAAAATTTTCCCCATTGGGTCGAACTATGGTCGGCTCTATGGGTCTAAGTCCCCACCCCTTGTGAAACCATTTTTTCCGAATGAGCGATCAAGCTGACATAAACTTGCCATCGAAATGTCCTCTGAGTGGACTAAAATTGATCGCTCCGATGCAAGGAAGCAGCGTTCTTTCAGTTCGAAAAAACAAAATTTTTTCCGGGTCCGCTACCCCCCCCCCCCCCCCCCCACCCTGGTGCAATTCCCGGTAAGTTTTTCCGGCCCAGTAAGCCCCTGGTGGTCTGAATTTTTTCATCAAAATTTGTTTTATTACAAATTATTGGGTAGTGCTCACATGTGCTCTCCGATAATTTACAATAAAACAAATTTATATAACCCTTCATCTAACATGAAAAGCAGACGACACTTGCAAAAATTCTTGAATAACTATTATTTTCATTTTTTGTCTCAAAAACATAGGTTATGACCCAGCATTGGAACGAGCTCGACGAGCTCGTTCCAATGAGGGGTCATAACCTATGTTTTCGAGACAAAAAATGAAAAAAATAATGAAAATTAATTGGCGATTTTTGAGAATAGCTCTGGCCGGTTTTCCCGTTACGTTAGGTAAAGGGTTAAACAAAATATTAGTTGCATTTGTCTGAATATGGAACTTTTGCTCTGATACCCCCCATTTTTGAAAGCCCTGAAAGGGGCTTCTAGAACGCATCCAGTTAAAAGTTCCTTATTACTGAAAACTTTGGTTAGGATTGGGGTGCCCCCCCCCCCCCCCCCCACCACCACCACCTATAGCGAGGTTCCTGCTTACACTGCTGATGTCTTTCACAAACCATATAGCTCAGAAAAAGTGAAAATCTTCATCGTTTCACAATATGATAATCTTACGAACAGTGATTAGGCCAAACAAAATTAAATATTTGATTCTCAGGCATTTTTTTAAAACGAAAGAAGGAGGGCGGTTTTTATTTTTTTATTTTTTATTCATAATGTAATGGTCGCCGATGCCTAAAGTTCAGTTGTGAGAGCCTAAAATTAAATACTAGAGCGTCCATGTTGATTTCACTGATATATTATTATTTATTGGCGTTTAAGGTCACATATTTCTGCACAATGGCCAATCATGACCTTAACAGTTTTACGGGTAGAGGAAGCCGGGGTATTCGGAGAGAGCCACCGAGCAACGGCGAGCAACTGTCAGCTCCTCAACATTCCAATTCCACACAAGCAGGGTTAGCACTGGTTGGAGATAGGTGAACCATCGACGTGCAGTACGCCTTAGCACATAACGCCACCGTTCCCCCACATGACCAATGGGGGTGAAGTGTCTTGCCCAAGGACACAACGCGGTTGTCGCAGGTGGGGATTTCACTGATAGTTTTTTTTTGTAACAGTGATCATACAATACAAAATTAGTATAGAACAACCAAAATGGAGATAAAAAGTACCATTGCAAAAGCCGACATTTTCCTTACCCGTGTTTCGTATTCAGTCAAACGTAAACAATAGTTTGTTTATGCAAATTTGTTCTATTACAAATTATTGGAGGCACTCTCCAATAATTTGTACTAAAACAATTTTTATGAACAAATTTAGGCCACTAAAACTAATCTAGCTCTCAACCAGTTAAATAAATATTTGTTTTGTACATACATATGAAAATCGTGGCACATTTCGCGAAGAGAATAACAATACTGTATCAATGTTTTCGACATATTGCATCGCAAATCGCGATGTGATACCGTTAAAATCGCACCCTATAATAATTTTATGCATATTGAATTTTGTCTCCAAAATAAATATGACGAACGCGGGCCGAAAAAACGAATGCGCCGATGCCTGTGAATCAAAAGATTAATTTCCTCTAGCCTTATTCACAAAGAAATATTGTGAAATAAACATACAGAAATGACGGGACTCGACATCAAGCTTAAAGATTTTCTCAGTCGCTCCTACATAGATGTGATACCAGGGGTGGATCCAGACCGTAAATCGGAGTGACGCTGAGTGTGGGCATCGGAATGAGATCCCCACTCCTTTTGGTGTGGTTCGGAGGGCCTCCACCGAGATAATTTGGGAATTTTGGTGTCCAAAGACGCAAGGTACCGGATTTTTTCTTCTGAACGAGAATTTTCGGAAATCTCCGACTATTTTCGTAGCATTGCTCTCTGATCTGAAAAACCGCGAAGGTGGGTCCAGTGAATTGGGTAAACTATTAAATATCAATCATTTTCCATAGAAACAAATGGAACCAGCCCTGCCCGTAACATTTTATGGCCGACTTCTTCAGTTAAAGACGAACTGTGTTGTCGATTTTTGAGAAAGCTTGACAGAGCCTGAGTGCCGCTCTGGCGTCTCGCATACTCAGAAATTTGTCCGGTCGGTTGGGAGCTGAGGCAACAAATCGACGATTTTTTTTTAGAACCTAAACCTGTGGAGATTTTTTTTTAAACGTTTATTGTCGGAAATCCTTTGATAAAAACCATCCATCCCGTAGCTGGTCAGAAAATTTAACATTTCTTCTTTCATTATTTTTGATTATTTTATTTGTCAGATATTTAATTTTTAATTTGAAAATTAGAAGTGAACTGTGTGCAGAACGTCTGTAAAATTTAGCAAAATCGACTCCCCCTATTACCTTTAAAACAGTTTTACAACGTTACAAAATTTATTTTTTGTACCATCCCACATCAGGCATGAAATTACAAGTATACTGAATATAATATATACTAGCGGAAAAAAGAAACGCAAGTTTTTTTCTCTGGTAAATATTTCAAATGTGTTATGGATGATTATTTCATTGTTTGGATTTTGATGTTATTTCTTCATTACTGACTAAATTTTCGTGAGTTTTGTTGTCTTAACACAGACGGCGTTAGGGCGGATAACGTTCAAATGTGGATACCCTACGCCATTTCCTGAGCAAAATCAATAGCGGATGTGCCCACACCGGGCTTCTGTTGCTACTCTAACTGTTCTTACCATTGACCCCATCAAGTCGTTTATGGTCCTTTGTGGGATTTATTCCACTCCTGAAGAATGGCATGCGTGAGCTGGGCGACATTGTTTGGGACGTTGACGCGCTTCCTGACCCTCCTGCCCAGCTCCTCCCACAAATCCCCGATCGGGGACAAATCTGGACAGCAGGGTGGCCAATCGAGAACTGGGACATTATTTTGGTTGAGGAAGTCACGACAAACCCCAGCAACGTGTGGCCTCTCAATATCCTGCTGCAACGTAAGGTTACGCGAATGGATAAGTGAAAGGACGTAAGGCATGAGGTGATGAGGACCTGATCCCGATATCTTAAGGACGTAATATTGCCATGGATAACCACGAGAGCTGTTTTTCACTCCAAGAGAAATTCCCCCCCCCCCCCCCCAAAAAAAAAATCCCATGTCAGACCCTCCCTCGAATCTATCGTTTTCCTTAACGCGCGCGTCAGAATATCGCTCACATCGACGTCGATAGCAACGTTGTCGTCCATCTGACCTGTAAAACGTGAACCGAGACTCGTTAGTGAATAACACACGCCTCCAGGGGGCCAAGTGAAACCGATTTTGTGCATGTGCCCGCAGCCATTGCAATTGACGTTGATGTCGCCTGGGTGTAAGTTGCGGACCAACGTAGGGATGTCGTGGCCTTAAATTGAAGTCCCACAACCGATTCCTAACTGTTCTTGGACACACTGGGCGACATGAGTGCCTACAACTTGACTCACCGTCTCCGTCTGAAATCGGTTACGGAGGTGTGAGAGACGTATGCCTCTATCTTGACGTGGCGACGTAACGCGCGAACGTCCGCTCCTGGGGCAGTCAGCTAATCCTCCCGTATACAAAATGGCCGACGGAAACATGTATTACCCTAACAATACGCGCTGCGTATGTGCACTAGGACCACGAATAACTAAGGGGGATGACGTCACAAGATGGCCGCTCACGCGGGTTACCATGACAACACAACATGGCGCCACTGGGTCACGTGGCATGCCGTCACTTTCGGGGTTCCCGTGTGGGTCCCCCAATGTGGGTCGTCCGGGTACATGCTATACTACTGGCGCATGCAAACGTGTCAATATATAGGCATTCCAATATTTAGCTAAAGAATCCCACTTTCGGTCGCTCCGATCCGTTCCTTCTACTTCAACTATCTTCCAATCCGAAGGCTGGCCTTCGGGTTGGAACTTCAAGATGGTTGAAGTAGAAGAAACGGACAGGACAATGACCACACAGCGGCCTATTCATCTAAACGAGAGACTATAGCGAGTCATGGTACATTTACAGATATACGATTGTAGCTTTTGTAACACTGGGTCGAACCATGGTAGCATTGTGAATTTGCGCCCCTACACTTTTATCGAGCTTCCGCCGCCCCTGGTTTTAATGGTCACTATTTATTTATTGGGATTTAACGCCTATTCGACAGCCAGGGTTACCTCGTGTCGGACAGTTTTATGGGTGTAGGAAGCTGGAGAACCCAGAGAGAACCACCGAGCAGCGGCGAGCAACTGCCAGACTCCCCAACGTACTAACTCTACACACGCAATGTTAACATTTGGTTGAAGACAAGTCTACCATCGACGTGCAGTACGTCTTAGTATACAGCGCTACCGAGCCCCCACGCAGGCAGGCAGGATTAAGTGCCCGACCCAAGAATACCACGCAGTTACCCCTGGCAGAGATCGAACTGTGGACCTTTCGGTTTAAAGTCCAATGACGAAACCGCTGAGCCACCATGCTCCCTTGATGGTCACTACTATTCACCTGGAATTGAATTAAGCACCCCATGAAATGTTTCATGACAGTGAAGTTGCTGTTACTGATTATTATGTTTTGATGACTGCTATGTCTTGCAGTACATTTCATCTCGTGAAACAGGATGCTTCTGGTTGATAGCGTACCCCCAAACGCACCCCCCCTCGTCCACATGAAGCATGCTACCCACGAATTTCACAAAAAACACCATCATCCACATGCAATATCTGAGTATAAAACAAGAAAATTTGTCACTTCCTTTATCAGTAAATGTTGACATGGCAGGGAGGACACTGTCAGAGGCACTAAGATGGCAAATCGTTGGCATGCATTGGTTGGCAGGTCATTCAGAGTAATTAGAAGGCAAGTTGGCTATAGTCATTCTGTCATCAGCAGACTTGTCCGACAAAATCAACAAACCAACAATGTTAAGGACCGAACAAGGCCTAGACAAACCCGAAAGACCTTTCCTCGGGAAGATCGGTGTCTGGCACGCCTTGTTAGGCGTGAACCCTTTGCTTCAAATGGGGTTTTGAAACGCCTTTGGCTCACCAACAGGCATTTGTGCAACAGTAAATGTCTCAAATCTATGGGTATGAGGCCCAGAAGGGTCATCCAGCGTCCAGTTTGGCCGGTCAACATCAAAGACGACGTTTGGAGTGGTGTATGGCACCACAACATTGGAATCTCAGGACATGGGGAAAAGACAATTGGTCAGACAAGAGTGGGTTCCTGCTCACGCCACAGATGGTCGCATGAGAGTTTGGAGGTATAGAAATACTGCTTACGTGCCCAGGATCATCAGACCTACTGTTCATTATGGCGGAGGATCAGTAATGATCTGGGGATGCCTCTCTCATGATTGTAAACTTCATATGGTGACTCTACGTGGGAATGTCAATGGTCATCAGTACATCCGGGACATTCTCAATCCGGTTGTCGTGCCTCAATTTGACAACCACCCGCTGGCTACTCGCCCTGTATTCATGGACAACAATGCAAGGTCACATCGTTCCCATGCTGTGAGAGCATTCCTTTAGAACAACGCTATTACAACACTACCTTGGCCTGCAATGAGCCCCGATTTGAATCCCTTAGAACACATCTGGGACTTTCGTCATGTGCAAGCAAGGGATCCGCCTGTACAGAATTTGGTCGATTTGGAAGCTGCATTGCATGAGGAGTGGCAGCAGTTGCCTCAGGACCGTATCAGAAGGTTCACTGGTAGCATTAGGAGGAGGGTTCAGGCTGTCATCCTGGCACGTGGTGGATACACTCGCTACTGAAGTCAGACACTGCTATTGTGTTCAGGAGATCACAAGTTACATTTTTTGTCAGTAATTACCGGCATTGTTTCATCATGGACTGTTCCAGCACCATACTTGTCGAGAGAACATTTTTCCATCAAAAACATTAGTGACAGATATGTGTAATTAGCGCCATTAAAATACTGCATATTTTCATCATCGTGTTGTCTTTCATTTGCCAATAGACCATTCTTTCCGCAAATAATCACTTTTGGCCATCTTAAAGCTAGCATGAAAGTAATGACAGTTTCTATTAACACCAAAAAAAAAAAAAAAAAAAAAAAACAGGGGTGCTTAATTAAGTTCCAGGTGTATATATGTAAAATCCAACTTGTCACTCTATACCTTACACTTGAAACTCAGCGAGTCAAATTTTCATGAATTTTTCATTAAATCTAGTCATGGCTGCTGTAAAGCAGCCATGACTAAATTTAATGAAAAATATTATAAACATACTCCGATTGTTAAGAGCTGAAGCTTAACAAAAAATTTCTGAAATTGGCATTTTTGCAGAGAGCTTTTGAGGTCTAAATCTTCTTTCGCCAGTTTTCGAAACTTGAAAAGTGTATTCTTTGATAGAGATGGACCCGTGGGCGCGGTGGGTAAGCAGGTAGAGGTACAGGCTGCAAGCTGAGAGGTCCTCGATTCGAATCCCACCTGCGACAACCATGTTGTGTCCTTGAGCAAGACACTTCGCCTCAATTGTTCACGTGGGGCACGGCGGCGTTGTGTAGTAAGGCGTACAGCACGTCGATGGTGCAAATGTCTTCATCCAATGCTAACCCTGCTTGTGTGGAGTTAGTATGTTGGGGAATCTGGCAGTTGCTCGCCGTTAATCTGTGGTTCTCTCCGGGTACTTCGGCTTCCTCCACCCGCGAAACTGTAAATAAATGAATAATAGAGATGGACCCGCCGAGGGGCTGGTAATTTCATTCAATATCATTCAGTTACTACGTCGTGAAAGTAGACTGATGGTTCTTGAACGTTCTGATATCGTAACTTTTTTTGTTCAATTTGCAATATGCAACAATAAGTCTACGCAAACAAATAAAACAGTCACGGGTAATTCCGAGGCGCATGTGTTACGCACGACGCAGAGTTTACTTTCCGACTTCATGTTGTAGGCTACCGTTGCAAGAAATTCTGCAGATTGAGTTTTAGATAAAAACAGTCCAGCAACTTTTGGCAGTGGTGCATCCCATATGGTATCACTGTACTAAATATTTGGTTAAGAGTTATCTGCCGTGAAATGTTGGATATGATGCAGTATTCAAAAATAAGGTCCTGGAAAAAACTTATTACTTGAGAAAACTGTTAAAGCATTTTAGTAGGTTTATACATAAATGCTGAATACTCAACAAGAAAAGGGAGATGCACAGAGTATTTTCTGGACCTAATAATAGTTAACTATTTGTGTATTTATGTTGGAAATTCCCGAGAGGGAGAGCGGGGGGGGGGGGGGGGGGGGGGAGGGGGATGGAAGGAGGATTGGCGGAAAAAAGCGTGAACATAGGTGGAAATGTTTATTTTGCAGATTTTTTTACCCACCCACCCTTTACTGCATATTTTTTCCATGACATTTTGGGGGATCTGCCCCCTTTTCATACATTTTATATATAAAACTTCAGCACTCGAACACCAACACGAAATGCGTAATGCACACTGATTCAATGCATATTTTTATATCTTCAAACATGTTTCCATTTACTCTATCAGATGCATTTTTCAAGACTTACCAGATTCACATCAGTTCACAAAGATATATTACTATTTAGCTTGAACCATGTGTGGGCCCGGGTATAATAGGTCCACATTTGGTAGCCAAGTTGTTAATATACAGCAACGATGGCATTGGCTCTTTATGTAGACATTTTACTATACTGATGTAGCAAATTCAAAGGAATTTGTTTTATCCTTATTGTGAGGTCTCTGTGTGGATGAGCTTGTTAGTTCCTCCCCAGTGGTTGGTGGATTCCTTAGGCCACCCAGTGGATCTGTTTATGTAATTATACCTTCATCTTGGGAACTAGCAACGTTGTGATATAGGCGTTATATAGCCATTGTTGTTGAAAGTGATGTAAAACTCCAATCAAACCAGATCAGAGTTAAACTAAATGTACAGCTCAATATTCTTACAAATCTAGTTTCTCAGTGTTTACCTTGCAAATGAAACTCAATTATTCTTTTTCCCAGAAACCTTTGATTTTAAATCAAATTTAACTAAGCTTTTCCTAATTTTGGTATTCTGATGTGCAGTGATATGCACTTCGAACAGTCTAGTTTCTGTAACCATGACATATGGAGGCATATGTGAGCACTGTGCCCATAATTAATTCACTACTGCTTCTACCGTGACCATGTATATGCTGCAAATATTGGTGGCGTAACTTGTTTTTGTTCAGAATCGAGAAGAGCAAACCTTGTCTTTTTTGTTTTTGTTATGGCATCTGCGTTGGATAGCTATAAAAAAAACCTTATTTGTTTTTGTTAAATCAGACTTTTTTTGTTTTTGTTGAAATAAAAGTTAATATTTTCAGTTTTTTAATTTTGAAAAAACAATCCCACCTAAATAGCTATTATGAGTCATTATACAGTATTATAATATATACTCTGCATCATTTTAAAGAATATTTCATAAAAAAAAACTCGAATATGAATGAATTATGTTGTGAATGGATATTTTAGTCGACTTAACCCTTTACCTAACATGAAAAGCAGACGACACTTGCAAAAAATTTTGTTGGAATAACTATTATTTTCATTTTTTGTCTCTAAAACATAGGTTATGACCCTCATTGGAACGAGCTCGACGAGCCCTTTCCAATGAGGGGCCATAACCTATGTTTTAGAGACAAAAAATAAAAAAAAAATGAAAATTAATTGGCGATTTTTGAGAACACCGCTGGCCGGTTTTGTCCGTTACGTTAGGTAAAGGGTTAAGGAGAAAACTGTCAGACAATTTTTCCAATCAATATCAGACACAACCCCCATCCTCAAGTCAGTTTTTGATGAAATTTTCCAATATTTTTCATATTAAGGGTGGTTACTTTTGTTAATACATTTTGTTACTGTTTGGGGTACAAAAGATGCCATAATAGTGTAAAAGGAAAAAATCACATCAACTGTTTACACACATTTTTGGCACTTGAACACCCCCCCCCCCCCACACACACACACGCCCCCCCCCCCCACACACCTATGTTCACGCAATTTTTTTGCCCCCCACCACCAACCCTAAAATTCCCCCCAAAAATTGGGTTCAAGGGCGGTACTTCGCCTCCTGTTTAAATTTTTCTCTTATTTGTTGCATGACCCTCCGTTTTCTGGACAGTTGTATGACTGTACTTTATATAGGTAATGGGATATATAATTTTATGTGATGCAATCATATTTTTTTCACATTGTTGTAAGGGTCGCCTAGGGCAAAATATTTAGTCCGGTGATACTAAAGATCGAGCGCAGCGGGGGAGACAACATCGCTTGAAGTTTGTCCCTGTCCGTCAGTTCGATCCTAACTCTACACTGAACGCGTGGTTCGTCTTACCATATCGATCAGTATTTCACGAAAATGTAATTTTCAGCTGATCTAACACAGTCTGCTACATGGATTTCTTAGCACAACACAATGAGAAATCGTCCGACCGAAAACCAATTACCGTAAGTCCATACCTACACATAAACACCTGTCGAAAATTATTGTTCGCAAACATAAAACTTATTTTAATTAAGACGTATTTTTCTCATTTTGTATCGACACAGACTCGGAATGTTGCTCAAGTCGATACTTGGTGCATATTTCCAAATACTGTTTAAACAAAACCTTTCGTGGTATTTGAGCCTGATTGCACAGCCAGAACACATCTGTCTTCTGATATTTAAATCCCTCAACCAATTGCGTGCACAAAGTTATTGAAAGCCAGGTATTTTTTATGCCGTATAGGCATATCACGGAAGATTATAGTCTTGAGTGGGAGGGAGGGGTATGGAGGTGATGTCCCTCTCGCGTTATTACGGCTGAAGGAGTATTTAAAAAAAATAATTCCAGGAAAGGTTGGGGGTTGGAAATGTTTTGAAAAATATACGTCCCAGCATATATCTCTCTGCTGGGGCGTATATTTTTCAAAACATTTCCACGGAAGCCCAACATGACAGACGTCGGTCAGTTGGGCCTCCGTGGAAATGAAGACATTTTAAGACTCGGAAGAATTAAACAATAACATGATTTTGGAGGGCATTATGGTTCGTGAGCGGCCCTGCGTCGATGTTGAACAGCCCGAGAGTTTATTAAAGGCCCGAGACGAAGTCGAGGGCCGTTAATAAGCCCAAGGGCTGTTCAACATCGATGCAGGGTCGCTCACGAACCATTATGCCCGACAACAATCATGTTATTACTATTATTACCACTACGTAATTTGTAATTTTACACATTTCCAAAATGCTATCCCAGCAATCAAAAGACACAAAATTTAATAAAACAGAAACATTTTATTTGGGACCACGTAACTCAAAGAACGTTTTGAAAATGTTTTGATGATGTCAGTCACTTAGGAACACCATAATGTTTCTGTTGCTGTCGATCAACAAGACCGCAACATGGCGAAAGCATCAACTTTTCCTTGCGAGTTCTCGCCTCATTTCTAAATTTTCAATTCTAAAAGACGTCACGTGACAAGAGGGGCCGATAATGAATTTTGTTTTCCATTAGCGGCCCTCCTATCACGTGACTACCGAGCAACAGAGGATATGATTGCCCGTTAAATCGACATTAATGCAGTAGGAAACGCCCTGCAAAGTGGTAATAATATAAATTTTCACTAGGTGTGGTATGTCATCTAAAATTTTATCAGTTGACAACACAAGCAGATCATAGAATTCAGATTGATTTGAGGGGGAGGGAGAGGCACCCACTTGGCTACGTCACTTGGCTTATGAGTATGTCTTCTCGTCTTATTGTAGAAGCTTGTGAGAAAGCAAACCATGTTTAGTACTTTCGCTATTATTATTTCTTTAATAAAGGCTGTCACATACCGGGAGTGGTTATTATAGATTATTGCTCTGAATAAGTAGATTCCGAGGGGGGGGGGGGGGGGGGGGGCTCACCTGGAGATCCCCCCCCCCCAAAAAAAGTTTTAATTCTCAGAGAATTTTTTTTCAGATCAGTGAGGTGGGGGGGGGGGATTTTATTTTTTTATTTTATTTCAGCCGGGACAATGAATTCTAAGGACCATAGGTATGACGATTCAGACCCAAGTGTCATATGTTATATATAGTTCAGCGATCTGAACGTAGCGGCTACACACGTAGTAGGGTAGCCGCTGCGTTCAGATCGCTGAACTAATGTTATATAGAGATGCATTTTTTTTTCGATATTAAAATGCGAAGCAGGAGACTATAATACCGTACAAACGTTGAACTGACAGATAAATCTCTAGAATGAGAACGACATTCAATGCATGTATACTCATAGTTAAAAATATATCCCAAAACAGTGGCATTTTCACAAGGAGGCTTGTATACACAAACTGAAACGCACGTGTTCGATCGTTTCGTTCAGTTCGACGGCTTCGTATTTTCGGAAACTGGGGATTTTTACTCAAACCTTTCAACAGAAGTAAATCCCATTGTATCTGCCGTTTGTTATGCCATCGACATCCGAAGGAAGATTCGGGGGTATCTAGTGGAGACCTCCGTCCATCCGTTTGTCCGTCTGTCCGCACTATAATACGGGAGTTACGAGGTTTTTTTTTGTCCGAGCAGGCATTATGAGCTTATCGAAATATTATGAGCTTATTTGGTATATTATGAGCTTAATTACTGAGATATGAGACTTATGAGGCAAATAGCGATTTGTCTGGGTTTATATTAAGGGTTAGGGCCAGTTCAGGGTTGGGGTTAGCATTAGTTACCATCACGCATTACGTTGAGGGATGTAACCAAGTCTATACACCCCCCCCCCCCCCCCCCCACACACACACACAAAAACGAGGTTTTAACCGTTGTCCTAACGAATTAAAATGATCAATTTTTCCGTAAAAAATTAAGCCCACAACTCCCATTTTTTAAGAACGTCCGCCCGTCTGGCCGTACAAACGTTTTGGATTGTAATTTCAAAAACATCGATCGGATTTGGATCTCCTTTAGTATGCTGATAGACCCACACGAGGGAGCGGATATGCACGGGGAACGGATTCCGTCCAATAATTTGTCCCAGAGTTATGGCCCTTTTCACTCTTTCAACTTAGTAGAAAATTTTCTCGACCTCTGCATTGCATTCACTGCATGCCGGGTTTGAAACCCGCTTATCTGATCAAATCATAATTTTAGGGGTTACTTGTGGACGACTAGACAATGCTTCCTTTCGATTTTGGTCCAGCCAGCCAATTCAAGATGGTCGACATGGCGCTATGATACCGTCGGGGGCATTTGCCACGCTTCGCGTTGCTCTTGTTCGTAGTTATTTTACAAGATAAATCATTATTGAAATCGACTCCCCATTATTGATTCACGCTTTTTAGCTCTAGATCCCATTGAAATAGATCCAGCTGTTCATGACTTTACGTTGTTATATTTCGTGTTTTCGTAGCACAACCAAAGGTGATACTTGAACAAGAAAGTCTAACGACACCCATATCCCTCGCCGCCGACTTTTATGTTATGATCGAGACAGATAATAATTCTGGTAAAAAAGGCGAACTAATCACATTATCAACCTGAACATGTTTATTCATATCCAATAATGTCACTCAATAAATAGAGGATATGGAATGAGTGTTTTTTCTCATATAATATTTATGAAACGAGTCTAAGGATTTTCCGTTTTGGCGAGCCTCTGGCGAGCCCAAACGGAAAATTCGGACGAGTTTCATAATTATTATATGAGAAAAAACACTCATTTCATATTCAGTTTATCATATGACACACACACGCTCAAATTAGCCACTTAGTATGACCTTTTTTAACCCATCACCTGACTTGAGTTGCAGACGGCACTTGGAAAAAACATCCTCGTATAACTAAAATTTTTATTTTTTTTGCTTCCAAAACATAGGTTATGACCCCTCATTGGAACGAGCTCGTCGAGCTCGTTCCAATGAGGGGGTCATAACCTGTGTATTTGGAAGCAAAAAGTGAAAATATAAAAAAAAAAATGAATGGCATATTTTCTTGTAGGTAAAAGATTAATACAATATAACCCACCCTAAATAGGACTGATAACGTAAATTCTCCCTACTAAATTATGCAAATGTGACCAGTTGTATTTTGTTTAGCCAATCAAATTGTCCAGTTTTAAACTTGACCAATGAAAGCTCCCAACTCTAATTATGCAAATTACGAAAATCTGGCCCAGTTGTATTTTGTTCAGCCAATCAAATTGTCTAGTTTTGAAATTGACCAATGAAATTGACGGAAGGCTTTATTTATCACTGATTAATATGAAAACAAAATATCAAATGCTTTTAAAATGAACAAAACGGACGAGTCATATGATAAATATAATTTATTTCTTTTATCGCAACTGAAGATATCCTCCAAAACCCTGACATTTTACAAAAATTCAGAATAATTCTAAGAACAGAAAGGGCCATAAATCTGGTAAAAGATGCGTAACAATATCATTATCAACCTGGACATGTCTTCATACGTAATAATGTCACTCAATAAATATCATTTATTTTTTTTATCGCAACTGAAGATATCCTCCAAAAACCTGAAATTTTACAAAAATTCAGAAGAATTCTAAGAATAGAAAGTGCCATAAATCTGGTAAAAGATGCGTACCAATCTTATTATCGACCTGGACTTGTATTCATACCGAATAATGCCACTCACCAAATATCATTTAATTTCTGTAATAGCAACTGAAGATATCTTCCAAAAGCCTGCAATTTTGGTAAATTCAAAGTCGACAAGAGCTATAACTCTGGAAAAATTATTCAAATCGAAACTTTCTTTCCATGTGCACATGTACACACTATTCACATACTGCACGCCAAGTTTCGTAAACATCCAATGAAACATATAGAAGTTAAGTGAACAAGCATTTGTGACAGAAATGTTGTTAATACCAAAGGCCGTAACCATGCAAAATTCGTCGCATCGAAAATTTGGTAAGTTCAAAGTCGACAAGGGCTATAACTCTGGAAAAAATATTCAAATCGAAGCTTTCTTTCCACATGCATATCTACACGTGATACTGATACCCCTGACCAAGGTTCGTAAAAATCCAATAACAAATGTAGGAGGTGTTAAGCGGACAAGACTTTGTGACAGAGATTTTGCTATTTCCAAGGGCCGTAACCACGCAAAATTCGTCGCATTGAAAATTCCTGACCACTGGCACATCTACACACGATACTAATACTTCAGCCCAAATTTCGTAAAAATCCAATAACAAATGTAGGAGGAGTTAAGCGGACAGGCCATTGTGATGGAAATTTTGCTATTTCCTATAGCCGTAACCACGCAAAGAGTTAATATATTTGTTTTACGTTACCCTTTTTCGTGTATTTTTGGTTCTTTTCTTTATTGTATTTGTAAACATGGATAGCAAGTGTTCATCTGGTGTCCGGACTGAGGTAAGTGGAAGAGTCAAAGGGTCGGGGGTGAGTCGGTGTGTGCAGGTGGAGGAGCCAGAGGCCGATGGACAGCAATGGGGTCTGAAGAAATTGTAGGGATATCTTACAGCTGTAGAAGTATATTGGGTTCGTGCGTGAAATTGTTGAGCTGAAGGGGAGACGGGGAGGGATGGTATAACTGTGCCACGTCGATGAAAGTTACTAACGCTGGTGGGTGGGGGGTAAATAGAAGGTGGTTGTGGATTCAAAGAGGAAACGGGAAGACGGGAAACGTAGTTGGGGGAGGTCCAGCAGGGAAATTCGGAGGGTGGAGCAGGAGAGGAATGGGGAGAGTCAGGAGTCCAGGGCCATCGCAAGTCTGGTGTTTAGAAAATAGGCTCACTGTTTTAAATTATGATGCCTCTTGGGGGTGGGGGAGAGGACGGGGAGAGGAGGTTGTTTCTGATGTTGATAGGGCAGAGCATAGTTAATATGAGTTAAGTACACCCCTCCGCGTGCAGTGCCCAGACAGCGCCATAGAGCATCCAAGTGGATAATCGGGATCAAGTGTCTTGCCCAAGGACAAAACAGTTACCGCTGGTCACGACCGAACCGTGGTCCTTTCAGTTCAATGCTCTGACTAATGAGCAGGGATCTTTGGGGCGGGTCGAGACACTGTCAAGCTCCAAGCATATCCCAACATTTTCAAGCCGCAAGCATATCCCAAAGATCGAAATCTTGAGTTTGGAAAGATATGAAGGTAGTTTCCCTCTCGCAATGGTGTAATCAGGAGAGATAATTTTCAAAAAAGTCTCGGGTGAGAGGAGGGGGGACTGCCGCGGACATATTTGAAAAATAAGCCCCAAATGGCACAATTAGGAAATATCTTAGGACTCGAAAGAACTCCAATTTTCACCAAGACGTCCCATAGATATAACAGCATTTTTAGGGTCCCGTGGGCCATTTTCTTCCTCCCTCCCACCATGGCCCATGGATAGGCCCTGGTCTTGATTCCAAAATCTGAAAAATAGGTTGCATGACCTTTTTTTAAGAAGGCCCCAATTTCTAATTTGTGCAGGGCAATCCCTGAAGATACAGAAAATTGATTTCGATACAGCACTGCATTAAGTTTCCAGATTATCGCCCCTGGTTGTTTATTAAAACAGTTGAACTTGAAATCTCGCACACTGATGTCATAATCTAAAAACATCAAGAAGATTGACCTATCTCCCGGAGATCCGGCGTCCTCCGACTGCTCCTCCTGCGAGGGGTCTGCTGGACTGGAAATGCATCGATCAAGATTGACCTATCTCCCGAAGATCCGGCGTCCTCCGACTGCTCCCCTGCGAGGAGTGTGCTGGGCTGGAAATGTATCGGTCAAGATTGACCTGTCTCCCGGCGTTCTCCGACTGCTCCGCCTGCGAGGAGTGTGCTGGGCTGGAAATGCATCGGTCAAGATGGACCTATCTCCCGGAGATCCGGCGTCCTTCGACTGCTCCCCCTGCGAGGAGTGTGCTGGGCTGGAAATGCATCGGTCAAGATTGACCTATCTCCGGAAGATCCGGCGTCCTCCGACTGCTCCCCTGCGAGGAGTGTGCTGGGCTGGAAATGCATCGGTCAAGATTGGCCTATCTCCCGGAGATCCGGCGCCCTCCGACTGCTCCCCCTGCGAGGGGTGTGCTAGGCTGGAAATGCATCGGTCAAGATTAACCTATCTCCCGGAGATCCGGCGTCCTCCGACTGCTCCCCACCGAGAAGTGTGCTGGGCTGGAAATGCATCGGTCAAGATTGACCTATCTCCCGGAGATCCGGCGTCCTCCGACTGCTCCTCTTGCGAGGAGTGTGCTGGGCTGGTAATGCATCGGTCAAGATTGACCTATCCCCCGGAGATCCGGCGTCCTACGACTGCTCCCCCTGCGAGGAGTGTGCTGGGCTGGAAATGCATCGGTCAAGATTGCCCTATCACCCGGAGATCCGGCGTCCTCCGATTGCTCCCCTGCGAGGAGTGTGCTGGGCTGGAAATGCATCGGTCAAGATTGTCCTATCACCTGGAGATCCGGCGTCCTCCGACTGCTCCCCCTGCGAGGGGTGTGCTGGGCTGGAAATGCATCGGTCAAGATTGACCTATCACCTGGAGATCCGGCGTCCTCCGACTGCTCCCCCTGCGAGGGGTGTGCTGGGCTGGAAATGCATCGGTCAAGGGTGCAGGGTATGTCCTTTCAATGCCTCTCTCTCTCTCACTCTCTCTCTCTCTCTCTCTCTGCCTTTCTATTCCCTTTCCAGCCTCTTCCTCTCAAGAAAATCTGACAGTCGACGGGCATCATGGAGTCTGGTCACATCTTTCTCTTTCCCTCTACGTCCAGTGTGACCGAGTCACTTGGAGGGTGACCAGTGCGAGGGGAATTCCCCCACGAAAGGTACAACACATCTCCAAGGATTGCCAGGCCTGACATTCTTTAGGAGTGCAGGAGTGCTGCACGCCTATTGCACGCCTAGAAAAAATTGAGGAGGGCAATGTTTTGCATCCCTTGATTTTCTGGAATGCCAGACCTGTTTGGGACTGCCTTTAAAATCTGTTATCATTTCGTCCCCTGAGTTCCAATGTGTTCTCTGTGCCTACTGGCACAGAGAACACATTGGAACTCAGGGGGACGATTTGTCAATGCTGCATTGATTCGCAATAATTCATGACCATTTCTGTGTAGCATTTCGATAGATTTTGAGTTTAGAAGACAGTCACATAAGAATTGAATGCAACATTTTGAATGAGAAGATGTGTGTGCCAATTCTTCCACTATGCAGCTGAATATAGTACAATTTTTCAGTCACATTATTAATACCTTGAAGTGAATATAACCAAAATAGCATACACGATTTTGCATTGAAAATTTCAGGTGCAATTGCACTCCCAAGCAATCTGAGGAGGGCAACTGTTTTGCACTCCTTGATTTTCTAGATTGCCAGGCCTGGATTGCGCTGTGTTATTCTCTCTAACCGATTACAAAGTGAATTTTGTCGCCGCGCACTTTGATACTCCAAGTGGCAGCTGGAGAAGTCTTCAAGCTTAGTATTGTCTCTTGCATCTCAGTTGGTAGCTCCATCTGATCAGTAGCTTTTCACACCTCGGTGCGAATGTTATTTATTTATTTATTTATCGGGATTTAACAATGCTTTCGACAGCCTGGGCCACCTCGAGTCGGACAGTTTTACGGGTGGAGGAATCCGGAAAGAACCACCGAGCAACGGCAAGTAATATCAGACTTTTCAAGTTATCAACTCCGCGCAAGGGTTAGCAGAATTGGTTGAAGGCGACGTGCAAGTACGCCTTAGTACGCAGCATCACTGTGCCCCTACATCGGTAATCGGGATTAACCCTTTACCTAACACGAAAAGCAAACGACACTTGCAAACAAAATTTTTGAATAACTAATTTTTTCATTTTTTTTTGTCTCAAAAAAGTTAACATAGGTTATGACACCTCAATGGAACGAGCTCGAGGAGCTCGTTCCAAAGAGGGGTCATAAGCTTTGTTTTTGAGACAAAAAATGAAAAAAAATAATGAAAATTGAATTAAGATTTTTGTGAATAACGCTGGCCGGTTTTGAAAAATACGTTGGGTAAGAGGATAAAGTGCCTTGCCCAAAAGACACAACAAGGTATGAATGTGAGCTCGATTGTAGATGCTTATCACTACACAAAAGAAATGGTTTCGCGTGCCGAAGACCCTCAGGGATGGTGCGGGGAATGCCCTTTCGATCCTCTTTAATGTCTGCCACTTAACGTTGTTCGATTGTATGTTTGTTATTGCCGCCTTAGGATGATTATAATCTGCCTCGGGCTTTCCACTGTTTCTGTTGGTTGGAATCAGGTAGTTGATTTTCAGTCTGTATAATCTGCCTAAGTATAATCTGCCGCTTTGTGATAGTTGCTTGGTTGGGGCTGTCCGGGGCAAGTGTAGTCTGCCTCGGACTCTTCTGGTGGTTCAAACAAAATCGGTTTTAGATTCGACTTCATGTGTACTGAAAATGCCCCCCTCACGGGGAGGCACAAAACCCATACTTTCCTGGTGCTCGGGGACAGGCCTGTTATTTGTCCTTTGTGGCCGTGACCTTGATACGTTTAGAACGTTTACGAAGAAGGAGCACGCGGGGGGGGGGGGGGGGGGGGGGGTGCAACACTAGCCTCCCCAGGGGTGGGCGACCACAGAGAAAAAAAATCTTCGGGCTGGGGTTCGGTCATGTCTTCAGGCAAGAAAAGTCAGACACTTGTGGTTTGTCGGAGCAGTCTGTGGCAAGTGCCTCGGGCTCTTCTGTCTGTTGCATAGATTTGGTTGGTTGGTTAGACATCGGAGCTTGTGCGTCCTTAATCATTGGTTCAGTCGGGTCTTCGGGTAAGTATAGTTCGACTCTTACGTAAGTTGGAGTGCAGGGGTGTTGGAAGTGTTCTAACAACTGCAGCAAACTGATCGGCCACGTGATCAATGGCAACAGTCATAGCAACGACCTTGAACTATAGCAATGGTGTTACGGCATGCATCACTTCCACAACATACTGTTTTCAATAATTCATTGCGATGTGAGGTCATAGATGATATCACATCTGGTATAACAAAAACAAAAGAGTTGCCTGCAGAGTTCACTTTGAGATCACTTCTTATTGAACACAAGTATGATCAGATAGGTAATCTCCAAAAGATATCCTCCAAAATATCCTCCCCAAATGAGTCCCCCACCAGTCTCCAAATCACCAGTGTCTTCAGTCCCCAAATACGAAGATGAGGAGTTGAGAGATAATGGATGATACCACATGGAGAGATTTTCTCTTGGCCGTCATACGATTAAAACCCTTTACCCAACGCAGACGATATCAAAATTTATTATTTTAAATATCATTTTTTTTAATTTTTCAAAACATTTCAACAAAACCATATCATGTGTCCCCTCGTTGGAACGAGCTTGTTCCAACGAGGGGTCACATGATATGGTTTTGTTGAATTGTTTTGATAAATCATATTTTTTCAACTGCTGAATTTGCATATTACGCGGACAAATGCGGCCGATTCGTTGGGTAAAGGGTTAAAAAAAAGGGTTAAAAAGGCATTCTATAACCACAGACGTATCCCAGCGAGGGATTCCTGTAACTGGGATGCTGTATGTGAGATTCCATAAATTAGATTCCTATTCGATTCCGAGAATCTGCTAGTGCTCTTCGTGAAAACTCCAATAGTGGAAACCTGAGGCGGACTGGTCGTATGGTCCACCGGGAAAATTCTATTGGTGCCCCTAAAACTGAAGCAGCCCAACACCTCTTGGTACGTGGAATTTAGTGAAAATAACCAAAAGGCGAAATGGTTCTGATTGCATACACTGCCGGTATATCGAAATGTTCTCTATCTGGAGTCCGGACTGTCACTGGCGGCCCACATAGAGGACATTTCGACATATGAGCATTCTAGTCTGTCTAGTTATCGCTCAGATGAAAGGAAACAACGTTCCTCCACTTTCAAAAATCAATTTTTTCTCCGATTGGGCCGAACAAAGGTTTTCCCGAGGGGTTCCCCCTGCCCTCGTAGAACCATTTTTGTCGCATGATCGATGAAGATGATACCAAAGTGTCAGTGAAATTTTCTCTATTTGGATTGCCACTGATCGCTCAGATGCAAGGAAGCCGCATTCGCTCAGTTCATAAAATTGAAATTTTCTCCGGGTCTGGGGCTCCGTTGGTGCATTACCCGGAAACTTTTCCTGGACCAGTCCGCCCCCGGAGGAGACTAGTTATGTTAGTAGTAGTAGTTGTCGATAAGCATAGCAACTATTGCTTAGTTGCTTAGCAAATAGTAGATTAGTATTATTAGGGGTTACATCTATTGCTTAGTTGCTGAGCAAATAGTAGGTTAGAAGTGGGGTGGAACGTGGAGGTAGAAGTCATGTATAGGGGACAGAGGTACAGAAAGTAAAAGTGTGCGGAAGTGTGTATTGGCCAGTATCCTCCAATAGTTCCAGCAGTCCACAAATCTCAACTACAGGCCCCACAATCCTGGATGAGGATAAGAGTTGTATGTTATTGTGACACATTGTGCATTTTCACATCTGGCATACTCTAAAGTCAATTGAGTTAACCCTTTACCTAACACTTGAAAACTGATTTTTTCCATTTTTTGTCTCAAAAACATAGGTTATGACCCCTCATTGGAACGAGCTCGACGAGTCGTTCCAACGAGGGGATCATAACCTATGTTTTTGAGACAAAAAATGAAAAAAATAATGAAAATTAAATGGCGATTTTTGAGAATAGCGCTGGTCGATTTTGGCCGTTACGTTGGGTAAAGGGTTAACAATTAACCCAAATCAACTGGGTTCTGTGAATATGAACCCAACAGGGTTCATATTCACTCAACCCAGTTGATTTGGGTTGTTTTTTTACCCAGCTGATCTTAGGTTGCATGTATACACATTGTTACAAATAACGTACTATCACATTTCATGATCTTGATGGACTCACGCGATAAACCTATAGAAACCAAAGCTACTGACCAGTAGTAATGGTGTGAGATTCCAGCACATGACAGATTGTGGTAGTCAATAGTAGTTGTACAGACCAGTAGTGGTAGGGTATACAAGTGGAATCTTATCATTGGAAAGACTAGAAGCCAAGTTCCACATGTACAGGAGCCACAAGTATCCCCAGACAGGTACACCCCAAAAGATATCCTCCAATAGTCCCGACATGCCCCCACTAGATACACTGAATTTTCACACATGCATATATCGGCAAAACCGAGCATGTGCCTATGTGCTGTATGCGATGTGTACAACATATTGATACAGATTGAGTTCTATCATAAAGACACAACTGGGGAAGTCGGAACAAGTAATAATTATAAGATAGATTGAACAGGTCACCGATGGATAGAATACAGACAGGAACAGGAAGAAACAGAGCATTTTTGTTGAAGTTGAAGCAAGAAAAAAAAGGTTACGGGTTGTTTGTGGTAATTAAATACTCGTATACAATGGGACTCCTCTTTAGGGTGTATATCACTACGTGGTACTGTAACAACGAGAATTCTGGAAGAATCTGAACAAAATAAAGTCGTTTTGGGGTGATTTTGGGTAGACATATGGTTGTTCGTGGTAATCAGATTTACTCTAGCTCAATCGAACACATCCCGCGCTACTTGGGGGTTTAGTTGCATACTTGCTACTCTTATAATAATGATTCTCGATGAATCCGAGGATTCTGGAGTTTTGGGAACATTGTCTAGCTCTTTGTGGTAATTAGATATAATCTCATTCAATCGAACCTCCCCCGTCCTATTGGAGGGTTTCAAGTCACATAGCACTACGGCCAAGGCGCCAAAACAAGGCCGCTCACGCGGAATGACAAACCTATATGTTGTAACTGGTCACATGACTATGAGGTCACTTCAGGGGTAATCCAAGCTATACCTGAAAATCACATTAGATACTACTAATGTACTTGAAAAAAAATATATACATTGTGGTGAAAAAGGCTTTCATGTGCTGAAATCAACTCTTCCACATTCATCCTTTGGTCCAAAATTTTCACACAACTATTTTCAGATTTGCTCAGCGCAACATGTATATAACATGGCGGGATTCGGATATTTTTTGTCTTACTTTGAGGAAATGTTTTTTTATGATTATCAACTTTGAAAAAGTTTGCATATTTATGAAAGTGGGTTTCGTTGTCTTGAAATCAACTCCGCCTACACGTTTGAAGTTTTGAATAAATAAAACGGTATTCTTCGAGGTTCAACATGTGTATATGGTCAGAAATTGGTGTGGTTGGTAAGTTCCTTAACTGGGAAATGTGTCCATGTGTTCTCATTTTTTAAGTGTCGCAATTTCTTTCCCGAGTCTTGGATTTATTTATTTATTTATTGGGGTTTAACGACACTTTCGACAGTCAGAGTCACCTCGTGTCGGACAGGTTTACGAATGGAGGAAGCCAGAGTACCCGGAGAGAACCACAGAGCAACGGAGAACAACTGTTATACTCCCACGCGTGTCTTCCGTACTCCACAGCGATGAAAAAAATATTCAGTCTCAATGCTCGTAGACAGTGCCATAACTTCCTTCAGATGGGTTTGGGGATGAGCTTATGTTTGCCCGACCAAGGTATGACATTGCCCCACAAAGGCATGACACCGCCCAACTGTTTTTATGTGAACATCTGGTGCGTAGCCAGGTATTAATTTTAGGGAAGGGGCAAAAGCATTTTTAGTCCGTCCATATTACGCAGATCGAAGTACTTTGTTTGGGAAGGTATGAAGGTGACGTCCCTATCATGTGGGTGGAGAGTGTAAAAAAGCACTTTTTGGAGACATTTTTAGGCTTTAAAGCACATCAAGCATGGTATGTCATCTGTAATTTCATGTCCCATCTAGATCGCAGAATTCAGCATTTTTAGGCATTTTTTAGGCGGCCGGTGGGGAGTTGGGGCGGTTCCATAAGCCCCCCCCCCCCCCCCCCCATGCCACTGATATACATACACATGCTTATTAGTACATTATTCAGACAAGGTGTCTGTAATATCTGCAGTTAGTTATGTCAATCAGTTACTTCGTGTCGGGCAGTTTTACGCGTGGAGGAAGCCTCTGAGTACCTGGAGAAAAATCACCGAACAGCGGAAAGCAAATATCAGGCTTCGCAACTTAATAAGTCCGCACAAGCAGGGTTAGCATTTGTTGAACACAAGTGTACCATTGTCAGGGCAAAGCCAGCCTAAATATAGGGGCAAGGGGCCTCATATATAAAGATAGTGTAAGTTCAAAAGATATTCCGCATCAAGGCGAAAAACCTGCGTGAATTTCACTTCTCTGTGAAGCTGGACATGGAAAAAACACACGTGTATATCCAGCTTCAGCGCAGGACCCAGGGGAGAAACGGTATGTTAGATAAGGTCTAATCTCATTTAATTTATACAGTAATTGCGAGTCTTACGAGACGTAATCGGTTGGTGGCAGGATATCGTCACGGCCAATTGAGGAACGAGATTCTAAGAGATAGAAATGTCTGTCATGACAATGACTGGCAGAAACGAATCGGCTCTCTCGACAAGTGAAATCACTGTTAAGTCACGCGCAAGATGACTTGTATCGATTCTGCCTCGATATACGTCATCCCCCACCGTTTTGACAGATGGACAGATGAGCGTCCGTCCACCTTACAGTTTAGGGTAAAAAGTATATATACCTCGAAGAGCAGAGCATTAGACACACACTTGGGGTCACACACACGTTGGTGAAGTCCAGGACAGGCGGACTCTGTTTCCTGGCATAGGGTTACTTTCGATCACAGGACCCTGAAACGGCTGGAATCGCCAGAGAGGGCATTCCACGATTGATTTAGCTTAAGGTTGATAGGCGGCTACAGTGCCAAATTCGTTGAGAAGGAAAAACCCAAGGTGAAACGTTAAAGTTTAGATTGTCGAGTAGCAGGTATCAGCCTGCAATAGTCAGAAGTGTAGGTTAATTGTATTGTGCGTATTAACCCTTTGAAGCGTCAGACTGATTGCGTTCTGAGTAGTTTGTTTTGCTGTCGAAGGATCGTAATACCGACTGGAGATCGATGTGAGTGACAATTTCGTCCTAACACAGAAAGGGGCATTTGTGAATCGTGAATTCAGCCAGGAACGGTGAACATTTCAATAGGACTTTCACGGAGAACTTTCAAAAGGCACATAAGATATGAGTAGACAGCTCCCAGCGCCGAGTTCGCGGCACCAAGATTCCGACTCTCCACGTCGGTCTAATCTTCCCGCAATTTCATCAGCGGGACTAAATAACCCCACGTCAGCCCAGGCCTTACGGGGCCTCAGGTGTCCTGACATTGATTGGCGAGGCTACCAGGATATTTCTAAAAGGTAAAAAATGGCTATATGGAAATTTTGTTTTATTTTAACGGCGGTTCTGTGTATGTTTTGACGCGTTCGGTCAGCTGATGCCGTCCAAGGGTTTAATATCGCAATACAGTAGTCCCCAAGAGGATACTTAGTAGCCACTATAACTGCGGTAGGTTTCAGAATATTTGTGGCATTTAATTACGTTAAATTACACAGGTAAATTAGGATTAATTGCCATATATTTTTTTTCTTTCTTTCTTCATAGAAAGAAAAAATCAAAATGGATGTTGTTACACCCCTCGGCCAACTGGTATCATTAGGCAAGGAAATGGCCCTTGAGGGGGCCGAACTTCAGAAGTTTGTTAAAGATGAGCAGAAACGTGAGGCCAAGGAGATTGCCTTACGTAACGAGGCGAGGGAAAGAGAAGCCCAATTAGAACGAAAGCGTGAGAAAGATGCAAGCGAGGCGAAAGAGAGAGTGATTCAATTAGCAAATGAGGCGAGGGAGAGAGAAGCCCAATTAGAACGAGAGTGTGAGAAAGACGCAAGAGAGGCGAAAGAGAGAGATTCAATTAGCAAATGAGGCGAGAGAGAGGGAAGCCCAATTAGCAAGGGAGGCAAGGGAGGCAGAACGAGAGCTCGAACAACAGAGGCACGAGAGAGAATTAGAGCTCCTCAGAGCAAGGGCCGATGTGGAGAATGAAAGTCGGCGTTCAGGGGATGGGAGTGCAGGGGTAGCAATTCATGCCCCACGCCCCATCTCGCTCATTTTAATGAAAACACAGATGACTTGGACTCGTACTTGGAGAGCTTCGAGCGTTTTGCCTCCAGTCAAATGTGGCCAGAAGACACATGGGCTATGTGCTTGAGCCCTTTGTTGTCAGGTAAAGCCCTCGAGGCTTATACCAGTATGCCCCTTGCACTTCTTAACGACTACAGTGAGCTGAAGAATGCCATCCTTCGGAGATACCAGCTCACTGAAGAAGGATTCCGGACCAAGTTCCGAGAAATTAAGCAGGAGAAGGGAGAAACAGTACCTCAGTATTTTGCCCGAGCTAGGCGGTACTTTGACCGCTGGACTGATCTCGCAGAAGTGAATGAGTCATATGGAGCCCTGCGAGATCTATTTCTCCGGGAGCAGTTTTTAACTACATGCTCCAAGGAGTTGGGCCTGTTCATCAAGGAAAGGGGTCCGCCCAGCTATGATGAGATGGCAACTGTGGCAGAACGCTACATCGAGGCCCACGGTGGGAGTGTAAACGCACCCAAATCGGCTAGGGGTGGGGCAAACGGGTTGGCAATGGCACCCGTAAAGCAACACCACCCCAATCCTCCTGCGTCGCAGGCCAGCCGGAATGGGAACGCCCCCAAAGACACAACTTGTTTCATCTGCAACAAGCGGGGACATATTGCCAGGGACTGCTGGCAGAAGCAGGCTAGGACCACTGGGAACATTAGACCACCTCAGCAGGGGGCCGGGAACACAGCACCAAGGGGTTGGAATCAAGGTGATCGCGTGGATCCAGGGAACAGTAGACAGACGGCAGCGTTCTGTCAAACTATCGGTCCAGAACACAGTCCCCTCCGGGAATGTATACAAGAGGGAGAATTAAGGCTGGAAAGCGGGGAGGTTGTCCCGATAATAAGTGGCATGTGTGAGAGGCTCACAACTTCGCAGGAGAAGGTTAACATGCCAGTGTACCCAGGGTATGTGGGACAAAGGGAGATCCGTCTGCTCCGGGATTCTAGGGCTCCTCTGCAGCGGTTAGAAGGCAACTTGTTGACGACAAGCAATTGTTGGGGCGCGACCATTTGTGTATTTTGATAGATGGGACCGTTAGAAGGTTCCCCATCGCGAGGATAACTGTGGATACCCCATTTTATTGTGGCGAAGTGAAAGCCATGTGCATTGAATCACCTGTGTATGACCTGGTCATAGGTAATATCCCAGGGGTGAGGGCAAGCCCTGATGAGTTATGGTCCAGGGGTAGGGGGCCAAGTGAGGGCCCAACGAGGGCAAAGGAAGCTCAAGTCGGTGGGCAAGGACCCCCGGTGGTTGCACTCGGTAACGTACCGAGTAAGGAAGAGAAGGTTCCCAGGGGGAACCAATCCGAGGTCCAGGGGATGGCCCCTACACGACGAAATGTCGGAAAGTTTCAGGAGGGACGACTCCTGTCCAATTAAGGAGAAGGGGCCGCAGGCGGTCCGTGCTAAGTGCCAAACGGCGAGGGAACCCAATGGGGTCATTGGGGAAAGACCCTCAAGCAGATTTATGTGAGAGAATTGAGCGCCCCAAGAAGTCGCTGCCACCCGTGTGGAGGGGGGAGGCCAGACCCACGCAAATGGCTGGGCAAACTTCCCCAGAATTGAGAGGGCACGGGTCAACACAAGTTGAGGGTGTTAAAGTGGATGGGACCGCTAAGGTGGGCCGAGAAAAGGTCCACAAATCAAAGGAGAAGCATCTTAGGTGGCGGAGACCACGCAGTGAGTGCCGGGGGCGCACAGCGCCCAAGGTGCTCAAGAAGTCGTCGCAATGGACCGGGGGGTCGACGGCACAAGGGCCAAGGACGGCCAGTGTCGTTCGAACGAAGGTAATCGCCGGGACGAGTGAGCCTGGGGGATATAGCGCCAAGGGAAGCTCTTGGGAATGCGCAATGACAGGGTATGGGGACCCTGGTGGAATACCCGTAGAAATGACGGGGCGAGAAGTAGGGGTGTGTCAAGGGTTACCCAAGGGGATGCTGGGAACCGGGCCCCTACCAATGATCGGTGGTTATAAAGAAGCAATAGTTGGGTGGCTGTGGGCCTGGTGTCTGGGACGGGGGCTGCAGTCGCAAATATTTTGTGGATGAGGTGATGCGTTTCGTAAACCCGGTGTTAAGACCCGGAAGAAATTTTCTTATTTTAGTATTATTATTGCTCTGACTGCTGACTAGAGTTGGTTGTGAGTGCGAATGTGAGATACACTGCCCAGTCCGTCGCGTGTGTGTGGACGGGGAGCCTGTGTGTCGAGTTTTGTAAGTATGGGATGCTCAAACCCGGTGTCAAGGCCCGGGGAAACCGCGCTTGTTTTTATTGACGAGAGTTTGTTGTGAATGTGAGGCACACTAACCCCGTCTGTCGCAAGGCGCGGTCGGGAAATCTGTGTGTTGAATGTGTGAGTGCGTGAGGCACAATTTTAATCCCCTGGTTGAGCTTTGCGAGGGTGAGGCTCAACATAACGCAGGGGTCGTTTGCCCCTTCACAAGACATAGGGGAACGGGAGGTGAAGTTACACTCCGTTGGAATTAACCCATCTGACGCAAAGGCGCGGACGGTGTTACTCGTCGGAGTGAGTGCCAAATGAACTGTTTGCAAAATGGGCGAATGTGTATAAAAATGTGTATGTTTAGGTGTAAATATGTAGTATTAGAGAGAGAGTGCTGCAAATCTAAGGATAAGGCTACTCTCCATATGTAAACCAGCAAGACGGGAGCATGTGGTGGCGTGTGTATCGTGGGAATCGACATGGCCGACGCATGAGCCCGGTCATGAGCCCCACGACCACTAGGGTACAGTTTTGTAGTCTTGAACATGATGGGTAGATTGTAAAAAGGTGCGAGAGGCGAGCGTGCGTGGCTTTGCCCCTTGTGTTATAAGAGATACACTGGGTGTTTCTCTCGGGAAGGGAGTTGTCAGGGTAAAGCCAGCCTAAATATAGGGGCAAGGGGCCTCATATATAAAGATAGTGTAAGTTCAAAAGATATTCCGCATCAAGGCGAAAAACCTACGTGAATTTCACTTCTCTGTGAAGCTGGACATGGAAAAAACACACGTGGTGTATATCCAGCTTCAGCGCAGGGACCCAGGGGAGAAACGGTATGTTAGATAAGGTCTAATCTCATTTAATTTATACAGTAGTCGCGAGTCTTACGAGACGTAATCGGTTGGTGGCAGGATATCGTCACGGCCAATTGAGAAACGAGATTCTAAGAGATAGAAATGTCTGTCATGACAATGACTGGCAGAAACGAATCGGTTCTCTCGACAAGTGAAATCACCGTTAAGTCACGCACGAGATGACTTGTATTGATTCTGCCTCGATATACGTCATCTCCCACCGTTTTGACAGATGGACAGATGAGCGTCCGTCCACCTTACAGTTTAGGGTAAAAAGTATATATACCTTGAAGAGCAGAGCATTAGACACACACTTGGGGTCACACACACGTTGGTGAAGTCCAGGACAGGCGGACTCTGTTTCCTGGCATAGGGGTACCTTCGATCACAGGACCCTGAAACGGCTGAAATCTCCAGAGAGGGCATTCCACGATTGATTTAGCTTAAGGTTGATAGGCGGCTACAGTGCCAAATTCGTTGAGAAGGAAAAACCCAAGGTGAAACGTTAAAGTTTAGATTGTCGAGTAGCAGGTATCAGCCTGCAATAGTCAGAAGTGTAGGTTAATTGTATTGTGCGTATTAACCCTTTGAAACGTCAGACTGATTGCGTTCTGAGTAGTTTGTTTTGCTGTCGAAGCATCGTAATACCGACTGGAGATCGGTGTGAGTGACAATTTCGCCCTAACACAGAAAGGGGCATTTGTGAATCGTGAATTCAGCCAGGAACGGTGAACATTTCAATAGGACTTTCACGGAGGACTTTCAAAAGGCACATAAGGTATGAGTAGACAATATCTGACCCAAATCAGAAGTTCGGTGGCTGTATAGATGACAAACATTGCTGGTCGGAACCCTCCGACAGCTAGAGGTACAGTTACGCGCAGACGTTGACATTTGAGCCTAAGCGGGTGAAGCTCTTATGGCGAGCTCACGGTAATAACATTTCAGATTTGTGAAGCTCTTATGGCGAGCTCACGGCTGTAACATTTCCAGTGTGTAGACTATAGTGCCAGTACAGGGCTATAGAATGACTATATAATTGTTGAGAATTGTTTAACCCTAGCAACCCATTTTCTGTGAACAGAATCGAATTGTTGATCGTTGAAATATTGAAACGGCTTTATTTTTATGTGTAAATAAAAGAATCGTTGTTACTTTAAGTCATTCTTTCCATTACACAGCCTGAAGTGATTAGGAATCACACCTAACGGAAATCGAACCTATCTTAGGCCAATTTGGCAGAGGAGAAATCACAGCGCCGGTCGAACTCAGCTCCCAGCGCCGAGTTCGCGGCACCAGGATTCCAACTCTCCACGTCGGTCTTATCTTCCCGCAATTTCATCAGCGGGACTAAATAACCCCTCGTCAGCCCAGGCCTTATGGGGCCTCAGGTGTCCTGACAACCATCGACGTGCAATACGTCTTAGTACACATCGCCATCGTGCTCCCACGCAGGCAATCAGGATTGAGTGAATTGTCCAAAGATACAACGCAGTTACCCCTGGCGTGCGGGGAAAGAATCCTGTTCAATGCCGTGACGACTTAGCCACCACGCGCCCCTAGTTATCACATTGTTTGCATTCTAGATTATTCTGGTATAAACATGCTAACTTTATAAAAAAATTGGGTCTGTTCTTTTAACTTGTGATTGTCGTGTAGCTATCTTATAAATACTTTACCACTGCAGACATGCCATAAGGAACTGCTCCCAAACCACCGTTAACCCTTTACCTAACGTGAAAAGCAGACGACACTTGCAAAAAAAATTCTTGAATAACTAATTTTTTTCATTTTTTGTCTCAAAAACATAGGTTATGACCCCTCGTTGGAACGAGCTCGACGAGCTCGTTCCAACGAGGGGTCATAACCTATGTTTTTGAGACAAAAAATGAAAAAAATAGTGAAAATTAATTGGCGATTTTTGAGAATAGCGCTGGCCGGTTTTGGCCGTTACGTTGGGTAAAGGGTTAAGGTGATGTTTCTTCAGATTCATCTTGGACTAGATAGGGAGCGCGGTGGCTCAGTGGTTACGGCATTGAACTTCAAACTGAGAGGTCCGTGGTTCGATCCCCACCAGGGGTTATGCGCGTTGTGTCCTTGGGCAAGGCACTTAATCCCGACTGCACACGCGGGGCACGATGGCGCTGTGTACTAAGGCGTATTGCACGTCAATGGTGCACCTGTCTTCAACCATTGCTAAACCTGCTTGTGTGGAGTACATTGGGGAGTCTGACAGTTGCTCGCCGTTGCACGGTGGTTCTCTCGGGCTTCCTCCACCCGTAATACTGTACGATACGAGGTGACCCTGATGTTGAAACTGTCGTTAACCCTTTACCCAACGAATCGCCCGCATCCGCCCGCGTAATATGCAAATTCAGCAGATGAAAATATATTTTGTTTCGAAAGATTTCAACAAAACCATATCATGTGACCCCCTCTGTGGAACGAGCTAGTCGAGCTCGTTCCAAAGAGGGGTCACATGATATGGTTTTGTTGACATTTTTTTTTAAATTTTAAAAATATTTAAAATAATTTTGAAATCGTCTGCGTTGGGTAAAGGGTTAAAAGCCTAGAAATAAATAAATAAATCTTGGCCTAGATAGTATTCTTCTACGGAGAGGATAAAGGAGAAAAAATTTACAGCACAATAACTATATTTCGTCCCTTGAGTGCATCAAGGTGCTCTGCAATGCTGATATATTTCACATGGCACCTAGATGAACACGAGGGACGATTTGCAAATAATCTGCGACGTTTTGTATATATTTAATATGTATTCTATCACATTAGATGTGCTATTTTCAATGTATATTTTGTTTACATTTTGTTCAGTGTTTGTGCCGTACTTTTGTATTTTTTCTTTGAACTTAATTTTATTATTGATTAAATATGCAATTTTCAATGTAAATAATATATTGTGTAACATGTGTTCAGTTTGTTTATTTCGAAATTTAGTCTCATGCTCATAGTTTAGAAGAAATCAGTGCAGATAAGCGGTCATCTCGAAAAGACAGGGAAACGTGACCATTCAATGACGATTAACACAAATTCTGAAAAAACTATAGATTTAATCATTAGAAAAATAATAAACTCTTCAAAATACGAAACGGTGAAATAAATGTATCTAAATATATTTCTACAAAATATAGTATTTTCACCTGATTCATGCAGGTTTAAACAGGTCAATCAATTTTTATTCTTAACCCTTCACCAAACGAATCGCCAGCGTCATTTGCAAATTCAGCAGTTGAATGAAATTCAAAAAAATATTTCAACTAAACCATATCATGTGACCCCTCATTGGAACGAGCTCGATGAGCTCGTTCCAATGAGGGGTCACATGATATGGTTTTGTTGAATTTTTTTTTTAAATTTAAAAAAATAGTAATTAAAATAATAAATTTTTGATATCGTCTGCGTTGGGTAGGGGATTAATATGCGATTGAACAAACGCGTTACTGAACAAGACAAGCAGACGGAAAATTCCGATTAACTTCATTGCCTCCACGCCCTTTTTGCTTCAAAAACATATATACAGGTTGTACCCTTCTATTATACAGATTATAGAGACCTGTAAACAGTGGCGTAGGCAACTTTCACCAAACATAGAAGCCCTGAAATGACCTATAATTTCGGACTACACACTGATTTTTGCAAACTTTTCTCGGGGGAGGAGTTTAGTCTTAACTAGGACCCTCCGGTCGTTATCCCCGGCTCCCACCTTCATGAAAGCGGGTGTAACGACCGGGGAGGGGTACTAATTAGGACTGGGGGCGCCCCGATCCCAACCCCAGCGGCCTTAAAAATTTGTTTGCCTCCCACCACCCCCCCCCCCCCCCCCAAAAAAAAAAAAAAAAAAAAAAATGGCTAGAGCACCCCCTACTACAAAATCCTAGCTACGCGCCCGCCTGAAACGATCTTTTGAATTACACGGAGGATACACTGAAACAAACGCATCGGTACAATTAAATTCTCCCAATCTCGCATGTTCGCCAGTTAGAGTTCACAATCTTTTGGAACTAACTCGACCGCAGGTATCCTTTACGTCATAACAGAAGTTCCACCAAAATAAATAGCAAAAAATAACGTGTGACACGCCACATCAGTATCTAAGGGAATATCTGGGCCTTGCCCAAGGACAAAATGCAGTTATTCCTAGCGGGGCTCGAACCGTGAACCTTTCGGTTTGAAGTTCAATGCCGTAACCACTGAGCCAAGCGCTCCCGCCTAAGCGCGACGAGGCGTTAATTGTTGCGATTTAGTTACGAAATCATGTCAAGGTGTAAACAGCATGGTTGGTGTAGTAAATACACAGAACGACACGCATGTATGAATGCATTCGCGTTGTATCCTTCCACGATGGCACAAGTGCCATATCGATTAACCCATTCACACGCGTGTCGTTGTATTTATTACACGCATTCAGGCCTATAAAAAACAAGAGGCCCCATGGGGTCGGAGGCGCTCACCTGACCGTAGATGCTTAGAGATAGATTTAATTAGCATCTATAGGTAGTTAACACTACAGAGGAATGTATTTATTTAATTATTTATAACTTTGTTGTCCATGCCAGATGTTTTTTTTTCTCGTACTGAAATGCCACCACAGAAATAATGCCCCGATTTCCAGTAATGCAAACCTTGGCAGTCCAAATATCAACTTAGGAACTTAACTTGAACAAACTTGAGCCTGAGCCCTTCCCTTCCGCCACCAGGATGCTGTATACCAAATGTGAAAACATTCTGACTGGGGGATTTAAAGGAGAAGATTTTAAAAGAAATTTCCTCACATTGGACTTAGTTAAAATTCGGGCTACCATAGGGAGCCCAAATATTAACCCCCCCCCCCCCCCCCCCCCCAGATACCAAATATGAAAGCATTCCGAGTGGTGGATCTGAAGAAATGTTTGAAAGAAATACCCTCACATGGCACTAAGTTAAAATTCGGGCTACCACAGTGAGCCCAAATATGAAGCCAGGGACTCGGTTTGAACAAATTAGAAGGTGACCCCCCCACAGATATGTTGTATACCAAATATGAAAGCATTCTGACTGGTGGATCTGAGGAAGAAGATTTTTAAAGAAATTTCCTCATTTTGAAGTAAGTTAAAATTCGGGCTACCATAGGAAGACCAAATATTAACCCAAGAACTCGATTTGGACAAATTTGAATCTCACCGCTCAGAGAGATATTGTATACCAAATATGAAAACATTCTTACTGGTGGATCTGAAGAAGATTTTTAAAGAAATTCCCCATATTGCACCAAGTTAAAATTCGGGCTACTACAGCGAGCCCAATTATTATTAGGGTTTAACGACACATTAACAGCCATGGTCATGTCATGTCGGTGACAGTTTTACGGGTGGAGGAAGCCGGAGTACCCGGAGGGATCCACCGAGCAACGACGAGCAGCTGTCAGCTCTCCAACATCGTAACTCTGAATTCTGCACCGCAGCACAGGCAGGGTTAGATTGGTTGAAGACATGCGCACCATCGACATGCAGTACGCCTTAGTACACAGCGTCATCGTGCCCCCAGCAATCGGGGATAAGTGCCTTGCCCAAGGACACAACGCGGCAGCACGAATCAGTCGCTGAAATGGTCACCCATCCAACTACTAACCGCGCTCGACGTTGCTTAACTTCGGTGATCTGACGAGAACCGGTTACCGCGACGCCACCGCGCCCCCCAGTTATGACTATAAAAAAACAATAAAAACTGAATGGTGATTTGTGAATGGCGCTGCACGGCTGAAAATTTCCGTTACGTTTGGCAGAGTATAAACCCTTGTATAAACCCTTGTGTGCAGGATATTTTTATACACTTTTTCTTCAATAATCTGACAGTCTCCAATACTCTACATCCTGTTGCTTCGCAGTTGTTTCAAGACAAGCCTTAATTAATTTTGGTCGTTAAAATTTATTCATTTGTCTTTGACTTATTACAATTTATGGATGAGTGCCTGGAAGTACTCACTCATAAACTGTGAACAAGCAAATCCACACGGACATAACAATTTCACTTCAAACATAATATGAAGCACATCCACAGAATATGAAGCCTTTAAGCCACATGCAGTAAAGACCAAATATGAACTCCCAACAACCTATATAACTTTAAACACACGCACCCGAAATAAAATAACCACCTTTAGCATTATTCAGTTGACCTATCTTCCCCTTTCATTGACTAAGTACATGTATATAATTGGCCAGATGTTTAACTCGGGTCTTCAAAATATATCCCATCCGTAAGGCAGGTGAAAGCTAACCAAATAATTCTCAGTTCCGTACCGTTTGGGAAATAATGGGCGTTTGAAAATATTTCTAGCTACTGGGGTTACGTCAATTTTTTTTATATGAATCAAGGACGTATGATCCAGTAATACCTTATACCAAATTTGGTTCAAAATCGACTCATCGGTTCAGAAAATAGAAATTTCGGAGGGATGGAGAGGGAATGGTTAAAACAAATCTTGCCCCTCCCATTACAATCCCAAATATTGCACTGCGAACTTCATTTGAACAAATTTAATTCTGTACCTCTAAAGGAAGCTCAATACCAAATATCGTCATTATACCCATTTCGCGCCCTGAGTTCCAATGTGTTCTGTGTGCCAATACGAACGATTTCGCAACCCCTTCCCTATGGGGAGTTAATTTATTTATTGGTGTTTAAAGTCGCATATTTTTGCACAATTGCTATTCGTGACAACATGGATATGATTTATTTATTTATTGGTGTTTTTGGTCACACACTTATGCACAATGGCTAATCGTGACCGTGACAGGTTTACGGGTGGAGGAAGCCAGAGTTTCCTCAGAGAACCACCGAGCATCGACGATCAACTGCTGTTCTCTGTTCAAACTCCGCTCAAGCAGGGTTACAGCGATTGAAAACATGTGAACCATCGACGCGGAGTATGCCTTAGTACACGGCGTCATCGTGCCCCCATGTAGGCAACCAGGATAAAGTACCTTGCTCAAGGACACAACGCGTGCCGTCGCGGACGTGGAACGAAGTCGGGACCTCTAGCATAGAAGTCCAACTGTCTATCACTGAGCCACCGCGCTCACATGGATATGATATAAAGGCAAGCCGAGCCAATCGTTTATACCCATGTTGCCCACTTTACAGTACTTCCACCCCAGGCAGTGGTTACAGAGTCTAATTTTACCAGTAAAGCAGAGCTTGTTTACAGCAGTAAACAAGCACTGCTCCTAAGAGGGGGTAGTTGATTTGATCAAATATGAACATGAGCAACACGATGCGTGGCATATCCCCCCCACGGTTTCATAAAAAGAATAGGCAAGTCTCTCGGGGGCTCAACCAAAATAAAAAGGAACCTTCCTCCAGACACTAACAATGTATCACGAAAAATAAAATTGGTTTGAGTGAGCATTCATTAGTTAATGGATGGAAACCAAATTCAAGATGGCTGCCATGGAAGCCATAATGAATTGGCCACCGGCGGCCATCTTGGTTCAGCTGGTCCAAGATTGTTCTAGACACCAACAATGCATATTTTCCTTGCTCATGTGCATACTCAGTCAAACGCAAATAATATATTGTTTATATCAAACTGTTTTATCACAAATTACTGGAGAATGCCTCTGGGCACTCTCCAATAACTTGTAATAAAACACAATTTGAATGAAAATTCAGACCAACAATAATTCAGGCCTCATCCAGTTAATGTGATACATTCGCATTACAAAATCGCCTTAACGTCAAAGTTTGGAATTGGCAAAATAAAAATTTAAAATAGAACAGGTACCAAACTATACCCCCCCCCCCCCCCCACCACCACCCTTCAGACTGCCGTTTTTTTTTCAATCCTATCACTATTGTTAGTAATGGCCTCATAATTCTGCGTTAACGAGTTAAATGTTAAAATGAACAAATTTTAATAACTTCGGCCATTTTGAATGATTTGAATTTCGATATAATTGAACTTCCGCACAGTAACTGTAGTTAAGATAGTTCTCTATCGTAAATTCTAACATTCAGCGATGTTTTCATTTAAGAATACAATCGCTGCGTCCGTATCCTTAGAAAGAAACACCCACGGTTGATCGATTATCAGTCCTTACATGGCAAATAGGCGTTCGGATAAAGCTGATATTGCTGTATCGTCAAATATCGGCGAGCCAACTTCGCCAACGTTGGTAAGAGGGCTACGGACATCTAAATTATACGTGTTCTTCAATTTCGTCATATGGCGCAAAATTTGACGTCATCGGCATGCGCGATACGGCTTGGGTAAACATAAGATAACGACGCAATGCTAGTATTGCTACATATTATTTAAGGAATGATCGTTTCTTTTTGTCTATTTCTTGAGTTTTGAACCCCATAAAACAAAGTCCAAACTGAGCAAATGGGCGTAGCCCATTTACGCGATGTTTGGACTTTGTTTTTCGGGGTTCATAACTCAAGAAATAGACAAAAAGAAACGATCATCCTTATAAATAATTAAACGTTCGCGACCCAAATAAATAAATAGTGTTAGTCGTCCTCTACTTCAGCGAACAAAGACTTAAAAACTAAAACTGATAGACATATTATTTTTCTGGCATAAAAGAGGACGCATATTACTGAAATGCAGGTAGCAATTGACACACTTTCCAAGTCAAATGCACTTATGTCATTAATTTTTTTATTGACCAATGAATTACGTAATGCAAAGAAAACGTCATAGCCACGCCTCCCTCAAATTTCATTCAACTGTTCACTTCACGTAAAAGTTACGTTCCGTGGTAGGTGGAAGTAGGCCATCAGTATTACATTGTATTTTGGTTTTGACCGTTTCCCGAGAACTGAAAAACACAGTTTGTAAAAGTGGAGTTAGATATAAAATCATTTTGATTTCCAAAAATTTCATTCAAATTAGCAATGTCAAAATTGCCGTATTCGTCGTGACCAGCCATTGTTTACAATCGATTTGGGTAAAACGATGAACGCAGACGATCACCCAGTGTGCGTAAAAATTGAAATGTCAAATAAATACAGTTGTGAAGAAAAAGAAAAACTGACCCACCACGGTCATTTAAATATTTTATAAATAATTTCATGGTGATAAATTAGTAATATAAATTTATTTTTCTTTTTCAGATTTAGAACGTGCCAGTGTTCTAACTTCTATTGATTTGACACCATGTTGCAACTCCGAAGACTGGTATTTTAGGGGCAAGGCTGAGGGCGGACCTAATTGTGTCTTTTTCGGTTCATTGAGTTATGAAAAGAAAAAACAGAATCGTGTGAGCCAATCGTTTTATCTGAAAACGCATGAACCGAAAAAAGTTTAATTATACAATTATAATCTTCAAAGTTAAACGTTATTAACTAGGTTAAATTTTAACGTTCTTAAAAAAATTTAACACGTTAAAGTTCGAAACGTTAATTGCTCCCAGCCCTGTAGAAGACACAATCAAGTGCTACCACAAAAAACTTATATTTCGGCTTCCAGTAAAAATGGACGACGGAAGCACCTATCACCCTAACACGCGCACTGACGCCATGTATCACCATGGTGATGGCGTCAAAACATGGCCTCCCAAACTCCCATGACAACCTCACATGGTAGTTCGCATGGGAAGCCATGTTGTGAAAACTGGCAAAGCGAGACCGGTTCTCGTTAGATCACCTAAGTTAAGCAACGTCGAGTCTGATTAACCCTTGGATGGGTGACCATTCGGTGATTGAAATTTGATTCGGGTTCTTCCATTAGTAGTGGCTGGTGTGCGATCGGCGAAGTTTGAGTGTGTGATTCTGCGACGTTGCATGACGTGCCAGCTGCGGACGTTAGAAATGTTCACCAGTACTACCACGCAATCCTCACCGTACCTTGGTTTAAAATAGGGACCTGTTGAGGTGCTTGCCTTGTGTGCCCGTCTGTGGAGCACCGGCAGTATGCCCCATTGACTTGAGCTGAGAATTTCTGTGATACGGGGTAATAATGCAAGTCAGAAAGACTACGATGGATTCAAACCTTAATATTGCATCATTATTATTATTATTATTATTATAATAACTGATCACATAAATATGTCACCACTTCCATGGTACCACAGCTAGATGCTCTAGAATAGGGTCGCCCCCTCCCCCCCCCCCCCCCCCCCCCCACACACACACACACACTTCTTACTTTGACATTCTTCATGATCCTGTAGTTGTTTCTCGGTTGGTTTTGGCTGCCACGAATATCACAGGAACAACCGATACGGTGAAACGAGAGATGTTGGACACTGAAACAGAATCGAGTGTTTTTACTTACCGTATTTCTTAAATCTACCAACTGTGTTCGTAACCTTGTAAATTTGACATGTTTGATGGATTGGGCATTTTGAGATTGGGGAACAAATCATGTCTAGATCTCAATGGGAATGGGATACATATTCGGACACCGAAGTTACCCAAAGAATTCCCGTAATAGAATAAAATGCCTCTCTAAAATGTTAACACGAACAAGGAAAACACAATAGTAACATACGGACCTTAAGCGTTAACCCTTTACCCAACCCACCGTCAAAAACGACCAGCGCTCTCCTCAAAAATCGCCAATTAATTTTCATTATTTTTTTCATTTTTTTGTCTCAAAAACATAGGTTAAGACCTCTCGTTGGAACGAGCTCGTTGAGATCCTTCCAACGAGGGGTCATCACCTATGTTTTTGAGACAAAAAATGAAAAAAATTAGTTATTCAAGAATTTTTTTTGCAAGTGTCGTCTGCTTTTCATGTTAGGTAAAGCGTTAAATCAAAACCACACTACCGGTTATACATGCCAAATCAAATGAAGCAATGCTTTCGAAAGTATAAAAAAATTCCACCATGCCTTTATGGTAGTAACATCAAATGACATTACAATGTAATCTATCATGCATGCTTGCAAACAACATATTTTCCAAATTTTCAACGTATCATACAAATGAGTATCTTTTCGTTTAAACTCAATGAATAACATGTATACATATTTATCACAAGATTTGCATCACTTCGACAATGACGAGTCATCGGCTATTTTCAAAAAAAACCTTTGAATTTATTTATTTATTGGGGTTTAACGACACTTTCGACAGCCAGGATCACCTCGTGTCGGACAGTTATACGGGTGGAGTTAGCCAGAATACCCGGAGAGAACCACCCAGCAACTATCAGACTCCCCAACATACTCCACACAAGCAGGGTTAGCATTGGTTGAAGACAAGTGCACTATCGTCATGCAGTACGCGTTAGTACACAACGCCACCGTGCCCCCACGTGGGCAGTGAGGGTGAAGTGTCTTGCCTAAGGACACAACGCGGTTGGCGCAGGTCGAATTAAAACAGAGGACCTCTCGGCTTGCAGCCTGCACCTCTGCCTACTGAGCCACCGCACCCCAAACATTGAATATTGCTCAATAAAAGAAGAAAAAAAAACCACAATAATTGTGAGATATTTTAACCCTTTGCACTCTGATGTCAAAGTGGCAATGCTTTCAGCAGCAAATATTTCTCTTAATGCAGGATGCTATTCAACCAAATATACCTTGTCTTACAGAGCTCAGTGAAACAAGATGTATAGAGAATATCTATTGTTTTTCAGAGGATACCGAAAAGTATCTCATGAGTGACCGAAAATAACCATCTGATTCGGTCACGAGTGAGATAATTTTCGGTATCCACTCAAAAACACTAGATATTCTCTATACGCTCTGTACGCTTTTTATAAGGTCTGATCATTCCTATCGATAAATCCACTCCTTTCAACCCTGAATTGATGCATGAAAGTAAACAGCTGAAGCGCATCGATATGCATAAGTGATTTGGTCGATACTCGGAATAGGTAGCGTCTTGCGATCTGATTCAGCTGGCGGGATTCATGCATCAATTCAAAGGTGAATACGTGTTGAATTATTGCTCGAAATGATCCATATCCACTTAAAAACACTAGATTTTCTTTTCGTTAAACATTTTTTTAGAAGAAATCGACCATTTCCAGTAATAATTTGACTCGTATTCACCTTGATGCTTTGAAAGCCTCCATTTTGATTGATACCGTGAAAGTGAAAATGTCTATATCTTCACAGTGGGGGATACGATTTCTATCGATCCGCAATTTTTTCGATAATCTATCGTTTAGCGTATAATAAAATTGATAAAATTTATAGTTAAAGAGAAAAACAGTGATCAGAATAAATTCTATTGCACTAACAGAGTGCTAGGAGTTAAAATCAGAACAAAGCACGCTTCATACGGGTCTTATAGTGCGTTTCTCCACAGCTTTTCCAGTTTTTTCCATAGTCTGCACTAGAAATTTTCCATAGCCCTATATCAATTAAACTGCACAATGCACAGGTCACATATTTCTGCACAATGGCTTATCGTGATCGAAACATGGATAGAAAGTCAAGTCCACCCAATCGTTTACACTCATGTTGCCGGTACCCATTTTAGAGGACATCCACCCCAGGAAGATCGGGGATTCAGGCCTGGCATTTTCAGGAGAGCGATTTATTCGCTCACCTTCTGCTCGCCTAAAAAAAATTAAGGAGGGCGAAAAGTAGCCCTCCTGGCCTTAGAAAATAATGATTACCATAACAGCCCATTCCTAAAACCCACATCTTTTCAAATCTCTGCTAAGTTAGTGGTCTCTGTAAGACGGCGAGGCCCGGGGGTGTTGGAGGGGCAGTGTAGCCGTCTCAAAGAGACTACCTTGTTAGCAGCACCAAATAAGATTTACAAAGCCCACTAGGCAGAACTAATTAATAGTAAACCTTTATTTTGTCACTCGTAGCTTTTGTAAGCTTGAGGAGAGCTAATCGCTCCCCTAGGCCATGTGAGGGGAGCGATTTTTAGCCCTTCTGCATATTTAAGAGTGCCAGGCCTGGAGATTTGTTTTTGAGAAGATATACCCCTGCTGGCTGCTGGCGCTGGGAGAGGTTAAGACTAAAACCTTTTTGCAAAAATAATTTTCAAGACTATATTGTAATAGCGCACTACACTTTAAAAAAGGCAAGACTCGACTGTGTTCAGGTGTTTGCACTTGAAATATTTTAGAAGGGCGCGGGCGTGCGTCTGGTCCTGTCAGACCGAAACGCCAAAACTGGACTTCACAATGAGGACCATTTCACACGTTACAAGCGTTGCACGTGATGCGATCTAGCTGTACCAATTTAACTATTTTTTCTGTTTGAAAGTTCTACACAATATGATGCTCCTGTATGGAGCCTTGCTGTTGTACAGTGACAACTAGAAATTAAACTCAGTCCAATGTCCAAATCAAAACGCTTGGATCCATCGATAAGACTACAGTTCGAGCCGATGGGAGAAAATTTTGATTTTTCAAACTGACAGAACGCCGTTTTCTTGTATCTGAGCTATCAAATGCAGGCTATAGTACTGGTATATCGAAGTATCTTTATGTGGACTGCCACTAGAGAGAAATTTGGTATGCCGGTATTTGAAAAAAATCGAATTTTTGGAAGTAAAAAAAAAAGACATAAGTCTGGCAAAAAATGGACCAAACCCCAATTTGAACTTGACCTGTATATAATGTTGATACACCTACATACCAAATTTTAATTGATTCGGTCAACAACAACTAAAGTTATCTTCGAGAAACCTTAAAAAAAAGAGAAGAATTTTGGATGTCGAAAAAGGGGCATAACTCTGACAAAAATTGTCGGACCGCACCCGATTCGCATTTTACCTGTATTTTATATTGATACACTAACATACGAAATTTCATTTTATTTGGCCAACGATAACTGAAGTTACCATCAGGAAACCAAAACACTTAATTTTCGAAATCGAAAAAGGGGTATAACTCGAGCAAAAATTGTCGGAGCAAATTCCGATTCGAACTTCACCTGTATTGTATGTTGATACACATACAAACCAGATTTCATTTGATTTGGCCAACTATAACTGAAGTTACCATCGAGAAACTAAAGTGGGACGGATGGACATCGGCTATTTTAATAGTCCCCTGAAAAATTTAGTTGGGGGGGGGGGGGCAACAAATGGCCAGTCCGCCACTGGGAGGCAGGGTGGCTACCAATCGTATACAGCCAAAATAGTGCACAATACAGTCACAGGACTTCTAGTTTCAACTGTATATATGATGGCAATACTGTATCACATTACACTTATGATACGTTGTTCACTCCAAGTCTTAACTCATACCAAGAATCGATTGCCTTTTTTGATACCACCCCCCCCCCCCTTCCGCCTCCCTTAAGCCATCGGGCAAAGTGCGACGACTGCCTCAATCCTTCGGCCGTACCGCTATCACAGAGTTACGTGCTGTAGTGGTATAGGTTGTGTAATTAATGGGCATGACATCGTTCAAATTACACTTTCCCGTGTTTTAGCACCCTTGTTCATTTATTTCACCATTCTCATGTGTCACGTGTCAATTCACTGCTTATAAAAATTTAACAATAAAATGACAATATATCCTCACACATAAAATATATTTTGTACTCCGGATATTTGGTGCGGCCAATACAACAATGGTATTTGTGTCGGTTTTGCATAAAGGACAGAAAGGATAAAATCCGATGCACCACACAGTGCTGAAATTGCAACAGGTGCGTAGTCGGGCATCTATATTGCGTGTGGGGCCCACAGAGATTTTTGTGTGTGTGTGTGGGGGGGGGGGGATCTAAATCTTGGGGGGGGGGAGGGGGACATGTAGTCAGTGGTGTTACTCTCGCGTTAGTGTGACCAGAAGGGATAGAGTATCTCCCTGAGGAGGCCCAAGCCTGGATCTCCCCCATAGAAATACGCACCAAATTGCGCTAACATGAGATATTTTGTGGCCAGAAAGATTTCGAATTTTCATCAAACGTGGTTGTGCCATATATAATTTTATTAGTTGACGCCTATGTAGATTGCAGAATTAGGAATTTTGGGGGTGGTTGCGTCCATTGTGGGCACCTTTTCAGGTTGGACAAAACGTGTCATTTGGTGATTGTCCTCTATGTTCATGCATCATTAAATGATCGGAAAGACTTGAAAAGTCGGTGAATGACATTAAACATGTGTCACATATGAACAGTTCTATTACTCCGCTGTTTTCGGATCTTTTTTGTCCGAAAGGTGTGCGGTGTTTAGACGGCTGTTGAGTGTCATGGGAGGTGTTAAATTGCTCGAGCTGTTTTAGCTCGAGAGGTTCGCCAGTAGATTCAGAACAAGCGTCACATATCACCTTATCAACTGTGTCTGCAACAGCAACAGGGGAGTCGGGAATATGCACTGCTGAATGGAAATCTGGCACACACGAACAGTCCCCGTCTCGTGATCTCAGTGAGGGTTTTTCTATGTACACGGCAGCTTGGTTTTCATCCCTCATTCTCTCATTGTCAAGTGATGTATTTTCAGTTTTTCCGTCTACGAGAGATTCCCCGCAAATTTTTTCTTGAGAGGATGAAAGTGAGTTCTCGGGAGGTGAAGATTCGCTGTTCAATAGACTGTCAGCAGTATGTGATAATGGAGCAGATGTGGAGGAAAATGATTTTGGACCTTGCTTACACGATAACCACGAGTCTTTAGTTTTTGTTTCAGAAACTTGGAAACGAGAATGCCCAAAGAGGGGATTATTAGCACATTTCACATTTTTATTATCCAATGTTGATCTTCCATTTATATGTTTGAATTTATTGTGAGAAATCAAACCACTTTTACTTTCAAAGGATCTGGTGCATAATTTGCAAACAATTGCCGAGCCCCCACTCCTGGAACGCCCATGGGGAAGACGGGTTGCACTTTTCACATTGTGACCATCAAATGTTCCTCTTCCATTTATATGTTTGAATTTATTGTGAGTAATCAAACCACTTTTACTTTCAAAAGATCTGTGACATAATTTACAAACAAATGCTGAACCACCAATACAGGTGTTTCGACGGGAGGTAAGACTGGAATTTTGGACGGTACTTCTACGTTTATCATTATTGCGAGATGCCCTTGAGGCTTTACTGCAGGTAGAAGCAATGCATTTTCTAGAACAAAAATGTGGTGGCGAAGTATCACCACTATTTGGAGCTGTCAAGGATGTGACCTCTGTTTGTGAACCAAACTGTTTAAGCTCATCACAGGTTGTGCCATTATCTTCTATGCGATTCAAGCAAGTGTGCTCTTTCGAGTTTGTCCGGCTGATGGGTCGTTTAGAATATTTCTGGGGTGTTGACACATCTTTGGCATTTACAGATTGCATATGTTTAGGGATACTTCTTTGCATGCTATCCGTTGGTTTAGGGAACCTTCGGGTAGCCGTATTCAACATTCTAGAAATTGCTTTGTAACATTTAGAACACACATATGGTCCATTGTTATTGCGTTCAGTAGAAATAAGATTGCTGGAAGCAACTTTAGAATTATGATGTCGACTATTCTGGTTTCCCGTGGAATGTTTCACTCTGACTTCGAACTGTTCGCCTGTCCGTTTGTCCCCAGGATTCTTTGCTTTGAATTTGGGCGTGCCATCTAAACACGTAACTTTGGTTTGTGGGCTTTCACCCGTTATGTTGTTTCCAGGATGCTTAAAAAAATAATGAGCAGCCAAGCCCGATTTACCAGGAAAAGACGTATAACATATCTTACATGTAAATGGCAGTTCATCAGAAACTTGTGAGTGATCGCTGACTGAAGATTCTACCCCCGTATAGGATGATTCAGTGTTGCTTTTCTCTTGCTTCACTTCTTTTTTATCTGTTAGTTGTGCTGACTTCTCTTCATGGGACCTAAATATCAACGAAATATTATTTCTTTCGGTGTCGTGTTTCTGATGACTACAATTGTTATTTGAATTTCTAAAGAAAGACTCAGCTGACCGTTTGATTTTGTGGGTAGGTTCATTCTTGTATGCTTTCACATGACTCATTAACTGTGTCTTCGTACGAAATGTTTTTGTACATGAACTACAACCATACGGTTTGATCCCCAAGTGTGTTCGAAAGTGCTGAATCAAAGATGATTTAATTTTGTAAGTTTCAGAACAAATGTGGCAAATAAATGGATATTTACCTGGTTGTGGTTCAATGTGTACAGGAAATTTTACCTTGCTACAAAACGATTTCAAACACAAACGGCAAGTAAACTTTTCATAACGACAGTGTTGATTCAGATGATACATGCATTTAAACGATTTTAAGCAAATAGTACATTGGAATTTCCGAACCTTCTTTGTTGTACTTTGTTGTTTGAGGTGTTTCTTCCTGAGAAATGAATTCAAACGTGTTAAACCCGTGCGAGGTTTTCCTGCATTAATATTGAGGCTATCCGGAAGAGGTATTTTCTCCGGATGTTTAACGCGGTTATGGTTGGCGAGACGATCCTTGTTCGTGAACGACTGATCACACTTGGTACATATAAATGATCTGTGTGCGTGTATATGGTTGATGAGATGGTTTTGATTGTCGAAAGATTTTTGACATATCGAGCATACAAATGGACGGGAGCTCTTGTGCAATGTTTTGTGTCCGATAATATTATCATGTTTGTTTAATGATTTTACACGTGCATTTCCAGAAGACACAGTCGCATACTTTTTCTTCCGGATATGATCTCCGAGGCAGCAATTTAACACATTTGTGTTGCTGGTAGATGGGGGTGTTTTGTCTGCATGTTTCTCACGATTGTGTCTGTTCAGCAAAACCTTGCTGGCAAATGAAAGTGAGCACGTGACACAAAGAAGTGATCTATCTGGTTTCGTAGACACGTGGTTTAGTGGAATCCTTTCGTGGTCAAATGGTACCTGGCCTGTTGAGCGAGCAAAGTGTTTCACGTTTCCGTGTCCTCTTTTGTGTTTAGAGACGTTTTCCTTCGTTCTGAATGCTTTCATACAAATATTACACGAAAATGTTTTTTTCATGGAATGTGTCCCGACAAGTCGATCAAGGCGAATATCTGACGACTTTTGTTTTGATCGTAAGCCACGTGCGCTTGGCTTTGCATTAGTATGTACATTTGAATGTCTTTTGAGGCTGTCTGCTCTTTTGAAGGAGATTGAACACACTTCACAAACAAACGATTTTCTTTTAGCTTTTTTCTCAGCTTTAACATGTGTGAATGAATGCCTTTTAAGGTGGTCTTCTCTGCCAAAGGTGGCTGAACATATTTTACAAACAAATGACCTCTCTCCAGTGTGTATATAACTATGTCTAGTTAGTTTGTAATTGTCGGAGAATGATTTTGAACACGTTTTACATCTAAATGACCGTTTGTGTTCCCGCTGCATGTGTCTCGTGAGATGGGATTTCAAAGAAAACGTTTCTGAACATATTGTACAAATAAGCAGCTCTTCATGAGCATGTGTCTGACTATGTTCAACAAGCAAGTGCTCATGGGTAAATGATTTCGAACAACTTTTACAGTCAAACTTTTCTTGCAGCAGTTCCATTCCTGTGCGTTGGTCTGTTTTCTCCGTTCTTTTCTTGACTCAAAAACGTCTGACACGCGTCTCTTGGTTTTCAGAGATCACACGCTAATGCAATCTCCATAGCACAGATCTTTGTTGAACTACAATTGCATACTGTTTTAAAATTCCAGTGGCACTTAGGGCGTAAACCTGAAAATCTCAGAAATATTCACATGGCCTATATTCCACCGCAAGTACTAATAAAACTGTTCACAACCAATCTTTGTCACCCTGTCTCGCTGAACATTCTAGATTAACCAGTTTCCTCCCATTGTTCAACCTGAAATACAAATGAACACTTTCGTTTAACCAGTGATACTTCACTTGGGGGGGGGGGGGGGGGGCGTAGAAGAATGTCGTTGCCCTACTTTTTTACTTGCACTAAACTCATTTTTGTTATCTTAGTAACTCGCTTTCAAAACTCTATTACAAAATATATACATGTCGAATATAAATACTCTAGCGTGCCTAATAATAGTACAGGGCAAAATAATAGTACAGGGTGGAAAATTTCCTGAAAATTAATAATAGAATACGGTCGAATAAAAGTATAGGGTGGAAAATTCCAAGATGTGAGCCAGCCGCTATGCTCAGAGCCATTTTTATAACACAGAAGTCTGATACTCTTGAAGTAGTGAAGGGCTAAATTACTTTCGGTTATCATAATTTTCACATGGATTTGACTTGTTGCAATTTATGTGAGAGTGCCTGTAGGCAGTCTCCCATAAATTGCGCCAAGGCAAAACAGTGATGGGATGGAGCACATCCACTGGGTACTGGGTCTTAAAGTTATGTTAGCAGTACTTCAGAATAAAGCCCAAACATATGATTCCCGCTCTCTACCAATTAACATTTCCAATGCATCCTGTGTTTGCTTGTACGTAACATGTACCTTACTAGTTTGTTTTGGTGAACTTCTTGAGATAAGCGGCCGCTCTGCATATTCGATTGCTAAACATTCATAATATAAGGATCATACAGGCGGGAATTTTGTTCAAAAAAGAATAATCATATATGTATGATTATTAGGTACTCAAGAGTACACAGAATGGCGTCACCAAAGTGAGAGCCTTGGTCAGTTGCAGGTGCGTTTTTGTTGTTGTAAATCATAGAGCTGAAACGGTTAACCGAGTAATCAATGGTCAACATCTTGGTCGATCCAAAAAGTAATTGATCGATTAACCGTATTAAATGGGTTAACAAAGGAACAAACTTGCTCCAAAACAGGCAAACATTGTCACACTGACTCAAATCAATTATATGAGACAGAGTAATGCATGCAGGTTACTTGCTGACATAATTGTTTACATGCAAGGTCATCATACTGTACCAGTGGCTGGAAATTGTAATTCTTAACCCTTTGCCCGTTACGGGTATCAGACGATACTTGCAAAATAAATACATGAATTACTAAAAATTTTCAAATTTTGTCTCAAAAACATAGCTTATGGCCCCTCATTGGAACGAGGCCTAGTCGGTTTTGTTTGTTATGTTGGGTAAAGGGTTCATGGTGTAAATCATCAACGGTATGGCAATTATTCAGATATCTATTTGGACAAGTGGTTAATCGGTTAACCAAGGTTAATCCACGTGATTAATCGCTCAAGAAAACCCCTTAACCGTTTCAGTTCTAGTAAATCAACCATGTCTCACCTGTACGACATTTTCACGTTCTTCTCAAGAAATGGGGGGAGGGTGAATCGTCCGGATTATATGGCTATCACTCAGAGTAATGAGATTCACTGTCAAAAGTCAACGAGAATACGATTCTTAAGTAATAAATTTGAAATTTGCCACGGACACGCTAAAAACTAAAGTGTAAAAAACTACACTTGAAGTGCTGTATTTAACACTTACTAAGTGCTGAACTAGCACTTTGTTCAAGTGTAGATATCCCAGAACTTGACAGGTGTTACAATAATACCACCTGACAAGTGTAATATCGCGACACTTAAAAGGAAACAACGCAGATGACGCGGATCAGGCTCGAACTCTCGAGCCTGATCCGCGTCATCTGCGTTGTGTCCTTTTAATTATGTACCCACCAAGCGCAAATCAAATTATGGACGATTCTGGAAGAACCACCAATGCTAGACACATGGGGAGTGCCATCCATTCAAGTTTCAGATGTCTGACGATTGTAATGTCTAAGTGCTTAAAGCATTGCACTTTGGGTGTTAAAATCAAACCCTAAGAGTTAGAATGGGTTTAACACCTTGAAAGTGTCAGTTTTAACACTTTAGTTTTTAGTGTGGAGTGACCCCTGAACCCCCTAGACCCAGAGAGAGATGTCCCCTTCTTGGGTTTTTTTTCCCCAAACAAGGCAAATCGTCGCTCATTGAGGAAATGTTGATCTCCCGCTCCCCTAGTTTATAATTTCGGAAAACATCACTGCGTTTAACCTAATCAATCGCGAATTTTAACGTCCCATACAACTGCATTCCCCTGGTTTGAGGTGGGCGATTGCCTACCTGATTTGAAAATAAAGTAAATTTTGTAACCACAGTTTCAGACCTGAAGTTTGGGGGAATCATGTGCTAGATTCTTGTACCCACAGGGTTCCGTCAGAAAATTAAATTTAAGCACCATTTAAACACTCTCAAGAACATCCACAACGATTTTCAAGGACTTATATATTTTTGATATGAACTTACAACACCATAGCAACACAAAGCATTTCAGTCTCGAGGGCCTGATCTCTGGAAACCCCAACTAGCTAGACATAAATCGTTCCTTGAGTTCAACAAGGAGTCATCTGTCAAGCTAAAGGATAGCAGATGATCACTGATGCCTTGTTGCACTCAAGGGACAATTAACCCTTTACCCAACGTAACGGCCAAAACCGGCCAGCGCTATTCTCAAAAATCGCCAATTAATTTTCACTATTTTTTTCATTTTTTGTCTCAAAAACATAGGTTATGACCCCTCGTTGGAACGAGCTCGTCGAGCTCGTTCCAACGAGGGGTCATAACCTATGTTTTTGAGACAAAAAATGAAAAAAATTAGTTATTCAAGAATTTTTTTTGCAAGTGTCGTCTGCTTTTCACGTTAGGTAAAGGGTTAAGAGATCAACTAAATGTGATTCCCGGCCCGCTTTTGTGACATCGCATGTATGTGGTGAGCGTTATCCGAAGACTTATTTTCTCTTGAAGTAAAAGGTAAACTGAATTTAAGTATCTTTCAAGGGGAGTGATGAAAAATCAAGCACTTTTCAAGACTAGAAACAATTTCAAGCACTTTTCAAGGAAGGGGACGAAATTCAAGCACTTTTCGTTTGAGTGGGTATCCTGACGGAGCCTCCATGTGGATAGGGGAACCCCTCTCTCAAGTCGCGGGGAAAAATCTTCGACATTTATTTCTTTTCTTTTCCTTATGCTTATTAATAAATCTACTGGGATTGTGGCGATGTTAAGCCAACAAATATATAACCCAGATTCTGCGATTTTAAGCCATTGAACCCTAGCGGCCTCTTTTCCGGCCAGGAACATGATAAGCCATAACGTCATAATATAGGATGGCTGTTCAATAAATGTGTGGGGGAGACCAATCAATATTTTCAATATGCTGCCTCGAGGCTGCACTTTGAAAATATTGATTGGTCTACCCCAAATAATGAATATGGACTCTTCTAATTGCTGCCATTGAACTGGCTTGGAAGATACCACTAGATTTCAGAGGGTTAAAACAACAAATAATAGTCCCCCAGATTCTTCTCAATATGTAGTTTTGTGAATGTCATGTAATGAATGTGAGGTGTGGGGAGGGGGGGGGGGTGGAATGGAACTGGGTCTCTCTTCTTGAAAATTGTGTTTGTTTAGAAATAAAAACTTTTTCAAATAATCGCTGCCTTGATAAAGAGCTGTTCAATTCTGCATGAGGAAACTTGTGCGCTGTCATTTTCCCCTACAATTGTTTTTGCAAAAAAATCCACTCAACTTACATTTGTGTGTTCGGCGAATTTGTAGAGGTAATTCCCCAGCTCACAAAAATCGAGTTAAAAGGTAGGCCAGTGCCGTTATGTTGCGTTTCAAATGAATTCAACACTGAATGCTGTTCGAGTCAAAAATTAAAGAGACGACAAGTGTTTGTTTCTGCAGCTAAAAAAATTCCGTGAAATAATAACCTGCTCGACAAATTCCAACTTGATCAATCTCTGTGACAAGATCGAGAAAATAAAAAAAATCGCTGGGTCACATTCACCGTTACATTCCGGGACAGAATTCCGAAACATTTTGCTAGAATCAAAATGACAGAATTCACATTCATAATAACTAGGGGAAGTCACAGAAAAGGCCGAAAAACATTTAGTCGGACCTGGTGATGTTCAGTGGAAAGTGGGTTACGAGCAACGATTCTCCGATTTATTATGAAAATTCGAGGTCCCATTGTCTATGGTGGGCAGATTCAAATATTAACCGTATACCTTTATCAATTTTCAATCTTGGATTGACACTTATTCATTTCTGGAGTTCACATTTCGTCATTTACCGTTTATACACTTTTAGCCGTCACTTGAAAACTCAACCAATTGTCGGCATTCATAGATTCGGCGAGACTCGCACAAAAATTTCCCCATTTTCCCATTGGCTTCTGTTCATGTATGATTTTCTCGGCATAAATAGTAGCCAATGGGATGTTTTGTGAGCAACTTCGCTTCTATGGATGCCGACAGATTGATGAGTTTTCAAAATGAAAGTGTCAATGACACTGTAGCTCAACTTGTCAAGACATGTACATGGATAGTATGTGACACAGCAATGACAAACATCTAGGTAATTACCTGATAACAAAGGTACATGTAAAGTATTGTAACGGTCTGTACATAAATACTGACCATAGCCTGTAACAAATGTATAGGTAAAGTATTGTAAAGGTGGGTGACAGTCAGATGCTAAACTAGAAAAGAAATCCCATAGTGGGTCTGACTGAACCCCAAAATATTTGTTCTCATAGCACAGTGATAACAAAGGCACCCCAAAACACACTCATTCCTGTCCCAAGGTGAAAACAAAGGTACCCAAGAAGTTTCGTGAAGATCAGTTCATAAATACGAGCTGTATAGAAGTTGTGACAAAAAACAGATTGGACCTAATTTCGGTACAAAATGGCCACTAGCAGCCATCTTGAATTTTGGATCGCACTCAGAAACACTCGTTCTCGTCCCAAGGTGATAACAAAGGTACCCAAGAAGTTTTGTGAAGATCGATTGATAAATACAGCCTCTAGCCCGAGCCGTATTGACATGTGCACTTACAGTGTATAAGTAGCACTAAATAAATCAAAATTCATCTAATTTGCATAATTTCTGCACGAGAAAAAAACCCGTACTGTATGTGATGTATTCCATTTTACTAAACATTCATACAAAAATTTATTCAAATCAGAACTTTCATACAGAAGTTTTGTACAAGACTGATTGCACTAATTTTGCTACAAAATGGCTGCTGGTGGCCATCTTGAATTTCGGACCACATCCAAAAACACTCGTTCTCATCCCACGGTGATAACAACGGTACCCAAGAAGTTTCGTAAAGATCGGTTCATAAATACGGCCTCCAGCCTGAGCCGTATAGAAGTTGTGTACAAAAAACTGATTAGACCTAATTTCGGTACAAAATGGCCACTGGCAGGCAGCCATCTTAAATTTTGGACCGTACTCAGAAACATTCGTTCTCGTCCCAAGGTGATAACAGAGGTACCCACGAAGTTTCGTGAAGATCGGTTGATAAATACAGCCTCTACCCTGAGCCGTATTGACATGTATACAAACTGTGTGTAAGTAGCACTGAAAAAATCAAAGTTCATCTAATTTGCATAATTTCTGCACGAAAAAACAAGTGTTTGACCACCGAGGTGGTATTAGTCCCCTACGGCGCTTTTGTGACAAAGTGTTTTTGTCACAGAAGACACTAGAGTATATAAGCATCTTGGATTTTGAAAAAAAAAAAATTGAGCGTGCATAATCCCCTCACAACCCTTTATCCATGTACCATATATGAAAAGTGCAGCTTGAACCATGTTGGAGGGAGCAGTGGTAACATAAAATAGAGAAAAAAGCTTAAAAAACACAACAGAAATGGTTGCCATGGCGCCATCTTGAATTTTGGAAAAAAATATTGAACGTGCAACATCCCATTACAACCCTCTATCCATGTGCCAGATATAACAAGTGTAGCTTGAACCATGTTGGAGTGAGGGGTGGTAACATAAAATAGAGAAAAAAGCTAAAAAAACACAACAAAAATGGCCGCCATGCCGCCATCTTGGATTTTGAAAAATAAATATTGACTGTGCATCATCCCCTCAGAACCATTTATCCATGTACCAAATATGAAAGGTGTAGCTTGAAGCATATTAGAGGGAGAGGTGGTAACATAAAACAGACAGGCAGACAGACAGACAGACAGACGGACGGACGGACGGACGGACGGACAGACAGACAGATGTTAGATTTTGAAAAAAAAATATTGAGCGTGCATAATCCCCTCACAACCCCTTTATCCATGTACCATATATGAAAAGTGCAGCTTGAACCATGTTGGAGGGAGCAGTGGTAACATAAAATAGAGAAAAAAGCTTAAAAAACACAACAGAAATGGTGGCCATGGCGCCATCTTGAATTTTGGAAAAAGATATTGAACGTGCAACATCCCATTACAACCCTCTATCCATGTGCCAGATATAACAAGTGTAGCTTGAACCATGTTGGAGTGAGGGGTGGTAACATAAAATAGAGAAAAAAGCTTAAAAAACACAACAAAAATGGCCGCCATGCCGCCATCTTGGATTTTGAAAAAAAAATATTGAACGTGCATCATCCCCTCCCAACCCTCTATCCATGTGCCAAATATGCAAAGTGTAGCTTGAACCATGTTGGGGGGAGGGGTGGTAACATGAAAATAGAGATAAAAAGCTTAAAAAGCACATTGAATTTTGAAAAAAAAATTGAGCGTGCATCATCCCCTCAGAACCATTTATCCATGTACCAAATATGAAAGGTGTAGCTTAAAGCATGTTGGAGGGAGAGGTGGTAACATAAAAAACAGACAGACAGACGGACAGGCGGACGGACAGACGGACGGAGTGCAATCCTATAGTCCCCTTACGGTTCCCGTTGGCGACTAAAAACCCGTATTATATGTGATGTATCCCATGGTACTAAACATTCACACAAATTTTTTTTCAAATCAGCGCTTTCATATGGAAGTTCTATGCAAAAATCTGATTGCACGTAATTTTGTACAAAATGGCTGCCATCGGACATCTTGAATTTCGGACCGCACCCCAAAACACTCGTTCTCGTCCCATGGTGATACCAAAGGTACCCAAGTTTCGTAAAGATTGGTTTATAAATAAGGCCTCCAGCCCGAGCCGTAGTGGCATTTGCACTTACAGTGCTGAAAGTAACACTAAATACATCAAAGTTAGTCTAATTTGCATAATTTACGTACGAGAAAAAAACCCGTATTATATGTGATGTATCCCATGGTACTAAACAGTCATACAAAAAATTATTCAAATCAGCGCTTTCATATGGAAGTTCTGCGCAAAAATCTGATTGGACTTAAGTCTGTACAAAATGGCCGCCAGCGGCCAACTTGAATTTCGGATCGGACCCCAAAACACTCGTTCTCGCCCCACGGTCATAAAGGTACCCAAGAAGTTTCGTAAAAATCGGTTCATAAATACGGCCTCTAGCCCGAGCCGTATTGAATTGTTGACGGACAGACGGCCAGACGGACGACTGGCCATGGCATAAGCTTCGCCAAAGTTGAGCTAATAAGGGTAAAAAATGTATAAAGGATAAATGTGAACACCAGAAATGAGTAAATATGGATCCAAGATTAGTAATTGATAAAGGTACACGGTTAATATTTGAATCTGCCCTCAAAAGACAATGGGAGTTTTTCATAATAAATCGGAGAATCGTTTATTATGAACAACCCAAGAACACCCAACGGCCGTGTAATACACCACTGTAAAACTTATTCAATCCCCTTTCCACTGACATTGGGGTACTGCTGGATACGTTCGATGAATCAAATTTGAGGAGGATATAATGAAGATGAGTGCCATCGTTTTCGAAAAGCGAGTTGGTCGCCTCCCAAAAGCGGGATCGGCACCGGGAAATTTCCAGGTGGACCCTACGGCCAGTTCGCCTCTGGTTCAGAAAGACATTTGCGAGAATCATTACGAGAATCAGATTCTCTGATTCTTGCGAAATTCCACCCCTGACATTGACAGTAAACTCAATACTTATGAAGACAGAATAGCAAGTCGCATCGTTATTGTTTCTGCACATAAAAAATCTGTGCAATAGTGCCCTGACCGAATTTCCTCAAACTCCGTGACATGATTAGTAACAATTTGCGGACACTTGTTTTTGTAAAATGTCACCCAAGTTACATTTATGCGCGTTCGGCGAATTTCCACTGGCGATTTTCACTGGTTCAAATTCACCGAAATAAAAACCGTTCAATAATGTCAGTGCATTTAATGTTAAATGAATGCTATTCGAATGAAATTGTCAATGACACTGCAGCCCAACTTGTCCAAGAAGGGACTGAACTAAAGAGAACAAGTAATACCAAGTCATTCAATCAAGTTTCTACAGAAAAGACATTACACTAAAGCTACACATGAAATCTGAAAAAAATCGGGCGAGCGATGCGGCCTGTTGAGTGTACTAATGGAATTGTTGACAATTTATATGTCAAATCCAAGATGGCCTTGGCGGCCAGGTTTTTTAACGAAATGTAGAAACATTTGATAACTCCCATCTAGGCATCATACCGAGGTTACATATAAAATTTGAAAACGACCGGGCGAGAGGTCCGGCCTGAAGGGTGTGCTAATGTAATTGTTGAGAATTTATATGTCAAATCCATGATGGCAACTGCCGGCAATGTTTTTTAATGAAATTCAGAAAAAAACTAGAGAATTGTAATTTGTTGGACAAATTACGGGCTTTCCCAACTTTTTTTGATGTGAAAAAGAAGACAGCATATAGCAGAGCAATGTGTTTGATATTAACCCTTTCCAAAATGATACAAAAAAACAACAAAATTGGCCAATTCTGTTATTTTCAAATGATACTCTTTTTTATAGCCATCCTGGAGTGTTAAATGTGAGACTAAAACATGAACAGCCATGTTCCTATATATGTGCAAAACATTTTTTGGCAAACAGTTAGTTACTTTATTAGTCATTTCAATGGAAATAAAGTTGTGTGGGTTTGGATTTAATGACTTGAGAAATGAGTATACATGGAGAATGCTGTAAAATTTATGAAAATGAAAGAGTTTTTTGGATAATGCTGTTAAAACATGTGTTGGATTATGTGTGACACCAAAACGTATCACAGCAAATTTGTTTCCCTATAAGACACAATCCATATAATAAAAGAAAAATAGACTATTCCAATCCTGGGAGTGCGGTAACCGGTTCTCGTCAGATCACTGAAGTTAAGCAACGTCAAGCCCGGTTAGGCCTCGGATGGGTGACCGTCTGAGCGATCGATTCGGACTCCCACGTTGTGTCCTTGGGCAAGCCACTTAACCCCGAATGTCCACATGGGGGTACGATGACGTCGTGTACTGAGGCATACTGCATGTCGATGGTGCGCAGGTCTTCAACCAATCTAACCCTGCCTGTGCTGCAGTGCAGAGTTACAATGTTGGGGGAGCTGGCAACTGCTCGTCATTGCTCGGTGGTTCTCTCTGGGTACTCCGACTTCCTCCACCTGTAAAGCTGTCACAGTCATGATTAGCCATTGTTCATAAGTATGTGACCTTAAACACCAATAAATAAATAAATAAATAAATAGTCCAGTCCTGCCTGAGAAACTTGGTACAGAAAAGTACCAACTTAATCGGAAAATAAATTTTGTCTGACGGTACTCATGTTTGTACAGCCAAAACTGGTATTGGATAAAGAGGGACACAAAAACATATAACACAAAATTTGTTTGCCATTGATTTTTGATGCAGTTATGGAAAGAACAATGAGCTCTTTCTTTCTTGTTTCTGGACGATGAGTACAGAAATTTGCAAAATTCACAAAAAATTCATTTTTTTCTGACAATACTATTCTTTAAGTGGCCAAGGCATATGTTTGTTTAAGCCAAAAGGCATAACTTACCACAGCGGATTTGTTCATCAAGCATCTCTACATATAGCAAAGCAAAGTGTTTGAAATGAACCCTTTCCAAAATGTTAGAAACAAGCAACCAAAGTTGGGTTCTTTTGTCATTTTCAAATGGTACTCTCATTCTCGGCATCATTGTGCTTGAGGGTTAAATCTGAGGTTAAGAGTAAAAAGTAACTTTCTTCTGTAATCATTGTTGCATCTATCCTCACCAAAATAATTGTTACACTAGCCTTGCAATTAGACAAATGTGCCCATGAAGTTAGTCAATATTGAAATTCATATCAGTTTTGGCCATTAGAGGTTAATTTTGAAATATTTGTGTGGTGTTTTTAGTGTATCAAATTATGCTCTAAATGTGTGAACATCAGTCACAGACTGAGTGTCTGAAAAGAGACATGGAATAATTTTGATTCTTGGTATTTGAATGAACATGTACAAGTTGAGGGTACTCCAATTCAAGGCCTGACAATTGGGTGAGGGTTAAAACCTTGGAATAAAACATATAGCAGCGAAATTGTTCTTGGAAGAATGCCCTATCTTCTCATGGAAAAGGTTTTGAGAAAATATGGCTCCATTGCTGAGAAATTGCATGTAAAAGTTGGCGGAAATAACAAATATTCCGACAGTACCCTCATGGGGAAAACTCAATTCTGCCAAGGGTTAAACTTTTAATAATAACATATAAAACAAAACTTGTCATTCTTTGACTGCTGCATGCAGCTATTGAAAACATTCAGAGCTCAATCAATTAAAAATAGGCCGATGAAATCGTCAGATGTGTACCCATAACCGCAACTAGTAGAAAGCTGTATGACGGAGGGCCACCACGGATGCCGACATTATGTACACCATACATGGTATGAGTACATACAGAAATGGATTGGAGGTGTGTCTAATTTGATGGACAAAGGGTTAATATCTCCGGATCAAATTATCAGATTTACATAAAAAACTACACAGCACAGCATATCAGTAACCTGAATAAATATATAAAGTAACATGACAATCGGATTGATATTTTTTGAGTTATCTCATGCCAAAGGGATTGGAGAAATTTTCAATTTAAAGGATAAAGGGTTAATATCTCAGGATCAAAATAACATATTTACACCAAAATCTATACAGCTCGGTACATCAGTAACCTAAACACAATTATAAAGTAACTTGACAATCCAAGCAATATTTTTCAAGTTATCGAATGCCAAAGGGATTAGAGGAATTTTCAATTTGAAGGATAAAGGGTTAATATCTCGGGATTAAATTATCAGATTTACACCAAAAACTATACAGCTCGGCACATCAGTAACCTGAACACAAATATAAAGTAACTTGACAATCCAAGCAATATTTTTCAAGTTATTGAATGCCAAAGGGATTGGAGGAATTTTCAATTTGAAGGATAAAGGGTTAATACCTCAGGATCAAAAGAACAGATTTACACCAAAAATTATACAGCTCGGCACATCAGTAACCTGAACACAAATATAAAGTAACTTGACAATCCAAGCAATATTTTTCAAGTTATTGAATGCCAAAGGGATTGGAGGAATTTTCAATTTGAAGGATAAAGGGTTAATATCTCAGGATCAAAATAACAGATTTACACCAAAAATTATACAGCTCGGCACATCAGTAACCTGAACACAAATATAAAGTAACTTGACAATCCAAGCAATATTTTTCAAGTTATCGAATGCCAAATGGATTGGAGGAATTTTCAATTTGAAGGATAAAGGGTTAATATCTCGGGATCAAATCATCAGATTTACACCAAAAACTATACAGCTCGGCAAATCAGTAACCTGAACACAAATATACAGTAACTGGACAATCCAAGAAATATTTTTTAAGTTATCGAATGCCAAAGGGATTGGAGGAATTTTCAATTTGAATGATAAAGGGTTAAAATCTCAGAATCAAATTATCAGATTTACACCAAAAACTATACAGCTCGGCACATCAGTAACCTGAACACAAATATAAAGTAACTTGACAATCCAAGCAATATTTTTCAAGTTATCGAATGCCAAAGAAATGGATACGGACGCCGGACGGACAGACAGACGGACGGACGGACGGACAGACAGACAGACGGACGGACAAAGGATGGACGAACGACGGATGGCCACCCCGGATGCCGGCATTATGTGTACCGTACATAGTATGGGTACACATAAAAATGGAGTAAATCGTCACTAGGCCTGAAACGGTTGGCTCATTTTCAAAACCGGCTAACCGCGAGATATAACCGGATAATATCCGGTTATCCGTAGGTATTATTTCACCAAATCTGGGGTCAAGACTATAGTAATTCGAAAGCAGTATTCTCGGAAACTATTCTGTAGTGTGTATACAAACGAACGTTGTCGAGTACTCGACAACGTTCGTTTGTATACATACTACGGAATTGTTTCTGCGGTTACTCAGTACTCACGAAAACTGCCGATCAATAACGCAGTCTTGAACGCCAAAGTCGATTATTTCTCCATATATATAGTGCTGCTTCGAGGTGTAATCTATCCCAAAGGGGAAGCGGCAGATTTACCACATTTTAAGTGTCGAATGACGATCACTATCGATATTTCGGTTAACCGGTTAACTTTTTTCAAATCGGTTAGATAGGTAACCGGATTCAAACCGGTTATCCGGTTAACCATTTCAGTACTAATCGTCACCTAAATTTACCAAATGCTAAACTTTACAACTAACCTTACAACAGCAAATATGCTCGGTAGCCAATTGTGAATACGTACATGAAAAGTGTTTGAAATTAACCCTTTCCAAAATGATAGAAAAAGTAACCAAAGATGGCTAATTTTGGCATTTTCAAACAGTACTCTTATTCTCGCCCTCATTGTGCTTGAGGGTTAAATCTGAGATTAAAAAGTAAACAGTAACTTTCTTCCACAATCATTGTTGCATCTAGCCATACCAAAATAATTGTTACAACTACCTTGTAATTAGAGAAATTTGCCATAAAAGTTGGTCAATTTTGAAGAAAAAAGCTATATTCATGTCATTTTGGGCCAATGGGGGTTAATATTGAAAGATCTGAGTGGTGATTGTGGTGTATCATATTATGCTCTAAATGTGTGGAAAATTTGAGCTAAATAACTGTAAACAGTTTTGAGACTTTCGAAAAATGTTCAAATTTTGAAGGTTTTGGCAGAATATTTTGAAAATACGCGTTTTCACAGGTATGACGAAACCGCATTTCACTAGATTTTATGACATTACATAAGTATGCCAAATTTGGTTAAACCGTACAGCTTGTTTTTGAAGAGTTCAACAGACAAAATTCACGGCGGAAAAAAAAAAACAAAAAAAAAACGAGCCAAACTGATACTGGATTTATTTATTTATTTATTAGGTTTTAACGACACATTAACAGCCAAGGTCATATCATGTCGGTGACAGTTGTATGGGTGGAGGAAGCCGGAGTACCCAGAGAGAATCACCGGGCAATGACGAGCAGCTGCCAGATCCCCAATATAGTGCCTCCGCACTGTAGCACAGGCAGGGTTATATTGGTTGAAGACAGGCGCACAATCGACGTGCAGTATGCCTTAGTACACGGCGTCATGGTGCCCCCAAGCGGACGGTCGGGGTGAAGTGACCGGGACATAATTGGAATATATCCGACAGACACAACGTCGGATATATTCCAATTATGTCCCGATCATGCAAGCCAGCAACTTGAAATTCTCAGAATGTTTCCTACTGTTCCTGCCCGACAGTTTAGTATCTTTGTCAAGTGCCGAGACCGCGTGGAAATACCGTGGATCAGGTGGAAACCGAGGGCACGATTCGTCCCTACTTTATTCTCAACTCAACGACTTTTCCATTCAGTATTTACCTGTCACCGGCTGAGTTAGGTATTATATTTGTCTATTTGATGAACTTTTCAACCTTAACTATTTGCGACTTCATGTAGCACCACTGAAAGGCCACTGCACGGATACCAATATATTCAGGGATTGAATTTACGAAAATGACAATTATTCCGACTATATCCACATGGGAACTCCTAAATATGCCAAGGGTTAAACTTTTGATAATGACGTATAAAACAGAAGTTGCCATGCTATGCTTGCTGCATGCAGGCATAGAAAACATTCAACGCACAATGAATTAGGAATGGAGTAAAATGTCACTTAAACCTACCAAATTCTGAAAAAAATAGTTTTTTTCGACGGCATCTACCATTATGCATCTGAGACAGGGATTGCGTTAAACTTCACAGCAACTTTATAACAGAAAATATTCTTGGAATTGAACTGTGAATCCGAATTTCGAAAGCATTTTCGGATATTCTATTCCAAACTACCACTGCACGCTTATCAATATTCAGTGATTTTATGAAAATTAAAATTATTCCGACCATACCCATATGGGCAGTCTCGAATCTGCCAACGGTTAAACTTTTAATCAAATCAAATTCTTTATTGTACTGTTACACCATTAAGGTCAAATGTACATATCACAAAATATAAAAAAAAAAAATATAATGACACTCGAAACACAAGTCAATATTCAGTAAGAAAGGTTTAAAACAATAAGTAGAATGCGGTAACTTCAGAGTTAAACCGAGACTTATATTAATAATGACATATAAAACAAAAGTTTTACTATGACTGCTGCATACAGCCATAGAAAACGTTCAGCGCTCAATCAATTAGGAATGGAGTAAATCGTCACTTAAACTTACCAAATTCTAAAAAACGATAGTTTTTTTTTGGACTGCACCTATCTTTATGCAAACAGAACAAGCATAGGGTTGAACTTTACAACTAGACTTACAGCAAATATGCTAGGTAGGCAATTGTAAATACGAACATTTAAATCATTTTTCGATATTCCTTTCGAAAATGGAAGAAAAGTGAGCTCCAAATTAGCCAATTTTATGAAGAATTTTAGGGCACTCAAATTCAAGGCCAGAAAACTGGGTGAAGGTTAAATTTTTGAGTAAAATATATAACAGCAAAATTGTTCTTGGATGAAGGCCCAATCATCTCATGGAAAAGGTTTTGAGACAATATGGCTCCAGTGCTGAGAAAGTGCATGTGAACGTTGGCGAAAATAACAATTATTCTGACAGTACCGTTATGGGAAGTCTCAAATCTGCCAAGGGTTAAACTTTTAATAATAACATATAGAACAAAATTTGTCATACTCTGACTGCTGCAAGCAGCTATAGAAAAAATTCAGAGCTCAAGCTATTAGGAATGAAGTAAATCGCTACCTAAAGTTACCAAATTCTGAAAAATTGGAGTTTTTTTGGAAGGTACCTATTTTTTTATGCAACCAGAATGGGATAGGGTTAAACTTTACAACCAAACTTACAACAGCAAATATGCTCGGTAGTCAATTGTGAATACGTACATGAAAAGTTTTTGAACTTAACTCCTTCCAAATCGATAGAAAAAAGCAACCAAAGATGGCTAATTTTGGCATTTTCAAACGGTACTCTTATTCTCGCCCTCATTGTGCATGAGGGTTAAATCTGAGATTATGAAGTAAACAGTAACTTTCTTCCACAATCATTGTTGCATCTAGCCATACCAAAATAATTGTTACTACTACTTTGTAATTAGAGAAATTTGCTCTTGAAGTTGGCTAAAAATAACAATTATTCCGACAGTACCCTTATAGGAAGTCTCAAATCTGCCAAGGGTTAAACTTTTAATAATAACATATAGAACAAAATTTGTCATACTTTGACTGCTGCAAGCAGCTACAGAAAATATTGAGAGCTCAAGCAATTAAAAATGGAGTGAATCGCCACCTAAACTTATCAAATTCTGAAAAAATTGGAGTTTTTTTGGACGGTACCTACTTTTATGCAACCAGAATGGGATAGGGTTAAACTTTACAACCAAACTTACAACAGCAAATATGCTCGGTAATCAATTGTGAATACGTACATGAAAAGTGTTTGAAATTAACCCTTTCCAAAATGATAGATAAAGCAACCAAAGTTGGCTAATTTGGGGATTTTCAAACGGTACTCTTATCCCCGCCCTCATTGTACTTGAGGGTTAAATCTGAGATTAAAAAGTAAATAGTAACTTTATTCCGCAATCATTGTTGCATCTATCCAAACCAAAATAATTGTTACAACAACCTTGTTATTAGAGAAATTTGCCCTTGAAGTTGGTCAATTTTGAAGAAAAAATCTATATTCATGTCATTTTTGGCCAGTGGGGGTTAATGTTGAAAGATTTGAGTGGTGATTGTGGTGTATCATATTATGCTGTAAATGTGTGGAAAATTTGAGCAAAATAACTGTAAACAATTTTGAGACATTCGAAAAATGGTGAAATTTTGAAGGTTTTGGCAGAATATTTTGAAAATATGCGTTTTCACAGATATGACGATACTGCATTTCACTAGATTTTATGACATTACATAAGTGTGCCAGGCGGCCATATTTTTCAATAATATTCAGGAAAAATGTGATAGCTACCATCTAGATATCACACCAACGGTATGTGGGGCGTGCAAAAGGAATTGTTGACAATTTAAATCCAAATCCAAGATGGCTGCTGGCAGCCATGTGACAACACACCAAAGGTACATATGAAATCCGAAAAAGATCAGGAGAGAGATGGAGCCTGTAGGGCGTGTTAATGGAATTCTTGACAATTTATATGCCAAATCAAAGATGCCACTGGCGGACATGTTTTTCAACGAAATTCAGAAAAATTTGATAGCTCCCATCTGGACATTGCCCAAATGCCACATATGAAATCTGGGACTGATCGGGTGACAGCTGCGGACTGTAGGGTGCGGTAAACAGAATGGTTGGATAATTTATATCAAAATCCAAGATGGCTGGCGCAAAGTTTTACAACACAATTCAGAAAAATTCGATAGCTCCCATCTGGACATCACACCAAAGCTACATACATGTATGAAATGTGAAAAAGGTCAGGTGAGAGATGCGGCCTGTAGAGTGTGCTAACGGGATTGTTGGAAATTTATATGCCAAATCCAAGATGGCCACTGGCAGCCATGTTTTTCAACGAAGTCCGGAAACATTTGACAGCTCCCATCTAGACATTGCCCCAAGGCCATGTAGGAAATTTGGAACTGATCGGATGAGACCTGTGGCCTGCAGTAGGGTGTGCCATGAAAATTGTGGACGGACCGAGGAACGTACACACAGATGAACAACGGAGTGCAACACATCCCAATAGCTCATACTTGACATTGTCAAATTGAGCTACTCAAAGATTAAGAGATGGTGCGTGTTTGATTTTCTGCATCATTCATAAACAAAAATTTAATAAAACAGGCTTGACTGGTTATCTTCTTGTACTTCTTTAAATTTGTGATCAAACAAGTGCAACGCCGATCAGGTATCGCGGAACTAAATATTGAAATTAGAGTGAACCGCAGATTTTAGTTTTATTTTGGGATCAGGGTAGTTTTTTAAAGAAAGCTGTAAATTCTTATCCTTCTCAGTTAATTTATAAAGTAACAGGACAGAAAAATCTTTTGGAGGCAATACCAGTTTTCAAGCCCACTTAACAAAGTTTGGACACTTTTCCTTAAAAGAGCAAATTTTCCATGTTTTTCACTCAGCCAAAGCCAAAAGTTGGATTCTAATGCAGAAATGACTCTTTTAACCCATACAAGTGGTAAAATGTCTCTTTGGTGAGGTTAGGGATGATTATAGGTATCGCGGAACTAAATATTGAAATTAGTGTGAACCGCCTTAAAATGTTGCACTTGGAAATGATGCAATCTCTAAAAATAAACAGCCTTGGGAAAATCCATTGTTTCAATAAACGTTTGAAACATTCTATTGACATCTTGCATTATTGTTGAATATTCCTGATAAAAAAAGAGGGTGATTTGATGACTTTTGGACCTAAAAAATACAATTTACTTTTTGTGTGTTTTTGTAGGGAATTCCCTAAAAAATATATGCACGTGACCAGTACTTCCCTTTGTGTCAGTTTTTATCTCTTTTTAGTTCTGTGATACCTATAGGAAATATGTTTTTTGGCTTCCAAACCAGATTCAATTATTATTTTGGGGGTTATTGCACATCTAAATATTTATTTGGGGACCACATACCTTACCAAACTATTTTATTGTTTTGAAAAGTTACATTTTTGTCACAGTCAGCAATAAAAGCTATATATTTCCAAAACTAAGGCTGTTCATGCAAGCAAATTCACATCTTGGGCAAGTGTATTCCCCAGGAGCACACTATAACCTCTGGCAGCTGCTAACTAACAGCCTATCTTACCCTATTAACATATTTATTTAAACCATTGTTTCCCCTCATATTACTAAGGCCAGGGAGGATTCCAAATCTTCCAACCCCCTCCCAAATCACCATTCAAACACTGACAAAAAACCTACACTGCACTTCTATTCACTAGTATTTAGAAGTTTTTTCTCTTCTATATTATGCTCTTCAAAATGTTGGAAAACAATTCCTTCATTGAAAGAATATCCTGGAACACAAATTTGGGGAGGAGGGTGGGACTACAGTGGAAAATAACATAATAAAAATACAAATGTGAGTGAATGGCATTTGTGCATAGCTACCAATATAGTTGTCTAGTACTAGTGCTGTCATGGTTCCCATGATACAGCATAAATTTACAGTGACAGTTGTGAAATATTGCTCTTTCCCTGAACCAAGTCCTCCCTCCCACACATATTTAACCCTTCTGCTGATGATAAACATTTGGAAAGACTGAACAGCATGTTTTTAGAGACTGAAGTTCGTATCGCACACTTTCAGTTTCTTATGATTTACTTTGGGGCTTCAGCACTCATCATGGTCCACTGAGTTATTTTTCAATTTAACAACCTTGCCCTAGCTCTTCCACTATATTTTTCATTGTTTGTCATTCAGTACTCTCATGTAGACCTCCTACATGTGTGACTGCAAGCCTATCTGTCTGTCTGTGTGTCTGTCTCTTCATCAGACATGGTGTTCCCCCCCCCCCCCCCCCCCCCCCCCACACACACACACAAGAATATTAAACATCAAATACCGCCAACAATTTCATGCTTTTTGTCAGAATGGGTGTCTGTGGGGATTAAAACAAAGGTTATGAAAGTGCACTTATAGGAACTTGCAGCATAAGCATTGCACTATAGAATCAATATTTGATGGTTTTAGGCATCTTACCAGTGTTTTGGGATATCACAGTAGCAGGTACTGGTCATTCTTTTGGAAAAAAACACTGTTTTATGTTTTGTCAGTGCCATCCAATTACTCTATGTGCCTTTACTGAGAAAACTGAGGCTTTTCCTTTACAAAAAAATGCAAAATATTCATCAAACACAATGTGAAATGTCTTCAGAAGCCAGACTGTGATTTAAAAGCTATTACAGATGGGAAAGTTCATATCACAGTAGGTTTGTTTTGGGTCAATATCAATTAAATTATGAATTATATCATAGATGTTGATGAAAAGGGGCACACCCGGGGGTCCTATTCAGGGCAAAACTTTACTACATCAGATGGTAGAAAAAAATTTGACATCAGTTGTTAGGATAAACTGGTAGAGTCCTTTCATATTGGTGAAATATATAGCTGCATCTCTAATTTTGGAAACAAAATTGACATCTATACACCGGTGTAAATTCCAACTGTGGGTGGTTTCGACAGGTGGTTGCAGTGCAGTGCTGGGTGATATCTTTTAACCCTTTACCCAACAAATCACCCGCATCCACCCACGTAATATGCAAATACAGCTGCTGAAAAAATATTATTTTTCAAAAAATTTCAACAAAACCATATCATGTGACCCCTCTTTGGAACGACCTCGTTCCAAAGAGGGGTCACATGATATGGTTTTGTTGAAATTTTTAAAAAAAATTTAAAATGAAAGTGTCAATGACACTGTAGCTCAACTTGTCAAGACATGTACATGTGTAGTATGTGACACAGCAATGACAAACATCTAGGTAATGACCTGATAACAAAGGTACATATAAAGTATTGTAACGGCCTGTACATAAATACTGACCATAGCCTGTAACAAATGTATAGGTAGAGTATTGTAAAGGTGGGTGACAGTCAGATGCTAAACTAGAAAAGAAATCTTAGTCCCAGAGTGGGTCTGACTGAACCCCAAAATATTTGTTCTCATAGCACAGTGATAACAAAGGCACCCCAAAACACACTCATTCCTGTCCCAAGGTGAAAACAAAGGTACCCAAGAAGTTTCGTGAAGATCAGTTCATAAATACGAACTGTATAGAAGTTGTGACAAAAAACTGACTGGACCTAATTTCGGTACAAAATGGCCACTGGCAGCCATCTTGAATTTTGGACTGCACTCAGAAACACTCGTTCTCGTCCGAAGGTGATAACAGAGGTACCCAAGAATTTTTGTGAAGATCGGTTGATAAATACAGCCTCTAGCCCGAGCCGTATTGACATGTGCACTTACAGTGTATAAGTAGCACTAAATAAATCAAAATTCATCTAATTTGCATAATTTCTGCACGAGAAAAAAACCCGTACTATATGTGATGTATTCCATGTTACCAAACATTCATACAAAAATTTATTCAAACCAGAACTTTCATACAGAAGTTCTGTACAAAAGACTGATTGCACTAATTTTGGTACAAAATGGCTGCTGGTGGCCATCTTGAATTTTGGACCACACCCAAAAACACTTGTTCTCATTCCACGGTGATAACAAAGGTACCCAAGAAGTTTCGTAAAGATCGGTTCATAAATACGGCCTCTAGCCTGAGCCGTATAGAAGTTGTGTACAAAAAACTGATTAGACCTAATTTCGGTACAAAATGGCCACTGGCAGCCATCTTAGATTTTGAACCGCACTCTGAAACACTCGTTCTCGTCCAAAGGTGATAACAGAGGTACCCAAGAAGTTTCGTGAAGATCGGTTGATAAATACAACCTCTAGCCCGAGCCGTATTGACATGTGTACTTACTGTGTGTAAGTAGCATTGAAAAAATCAAAGTTCATCTAATTTGCATAATTTCTGCACGAGAAAAAAACCCCGTATTATATGTGATGTATCCCATGGTACTAAACATTCACACAAAAAATTATTCAAATCAGCGATTTCATATGGAAGTTCTGTGCAAAAATTTGATTGCACCTAATTTTGTACAAAATGGCTGCCATCGGCCATCTTGAATTTCGGACCGCGCCCCAAAACACTCGTTCTCGTCCCACGGTGATACCAAAGGTACCCAAGAAGTTTCGTAAAGATCGGTTTATAAATACGGCCTCAAGCCCAAGCCGTATTGGCATTTGCACTTACAGTGCTGAAAGTAACACTAAATACATCAAAGTTAGTCTAATTTGCATAATTTACGTAAGAGAAAAAAACCCCGCATTATATGTGATGTATCCCATGGTACTAAACATTCATACGAAAAATTATTCAAATCAGCGCTTTCATATGTATGGAAGTTCTGCGATAAAATCTGGTTGCACCTAAGTTTGTACAAAATGGCCGCCAGCGGCCAACTTGAATTTCGGATCGGACCCCAAAACACTCGTTCTCGTCCCACAGTCATAACAAAGGTACCCATGAAGTTTCGTAAAGATCGGTTCATAAATACGGCCTCTAGCCCGAGCCGTACTGAATTGTTGATGGACAGACGAAAAGACGGACGGACGGACGACTGGCCATGGCATAAGCTCAAATTTTCACTAGTCCTGAAACGGAAAAAGCATCATTTATAATGCGTCTGGGTCAGAAAAATTACAGGGTTGATGTCAGAGTCGAAATTTTGAGGCCATGTCAATTTTAGAGTAGGAAATTTGAAACTCAGGTTTCCAGTTGGAAATAAATGATCAAAATTTCTCATCATTAGTGGGAATTTTAATATTTTTCATGAACAATGTTAATTTATTGAATTTCCAACTATTTTTGACCTCGGAATTTCCAACTGTTGAAAAAAAATACTAGCTGGGAGGTGAGACCGCCTCCCCCCCCCTCCCACCCCCACCCCCTGTCGCCACATCCCCGGTGCTGGTGATAGACCTCGCATCACCGTTGACCCAAATTAAATGAAATGAAATAGCATGCTAACCGGGAAAACATTGAATGTCGTGACGAAATTTACAATTTTCAATAACGTGTTCAGAGGAACTGAATTCGAGTCGACGGTGATATGTTGTCCATAACAACACGAATCTAATTCGAATTTGGGAATTGTTTTTCTTCCTTAGTTTGGATGGGGGTAGAGAGGCAGCCAAGTTTCAAAACAACTCGATAATGAATGCGCCCTCCGATGCATGTCAAGGGAAAATGTTCATGCACAAATGCACTAAGTTTGAAGATCCGCGCTAGTGGCAATGATTTTTTTCTGGAAATTCATAATTTGCCCTGTAGGGAGTGCAAAAGGGCTAAGTTGCTGCACAAATGCAAAGTTCAAAGGTTGGTGCTAACGATAACCTTTTTTGATGGAAATGAAGGAAAATCAACAGCTCCCATCTGAGGTCACCCCAAACACGCATACCAAGTTTCAAAGCAATCTATTCAGAAGTGTACCCTATAGAGCATGCCAAAGAATATGTTGATGAACAAATGCATCAAGTTCAAAGGCTGTTGCTATGGCAATGTATTTTGATGAACTTGAACCAAGTTTCAAAGCAATCCATTTATTCGCAAAAAACATCCCCATTCGCCCATTGGCTTCTTTTCATGTACAATTTTCTCGGCATGAATAGTAGCCAATGGGAGAATATGGATCTGTCTTGACGTTTCGATGGTTGCGGACAGCTTGTTGAATTTTTAAATTTAGTTATTGGACGGAAACCAAATTCAATACGGCCATCATTCGACGGGAAGCTTCGTCTAGACACCTGTGATCAAAAAAGCATAATTAAACGAGGGGACCACACCCTGGGGCATACCGCCATGGTGTATATCGCCACACAATCCCCATTATCAACTGAAACTGTTCAAAGTCCTAAAACGCCTGTACATATGCGCCAGGCGAGACCAGAATTCGAACTCGGATCTGCATTTTCACCTAGGAAGTCTGCTTACAAAATTTCGAATCAATACCGAAATCCCAACTCAAGATGTTGGTCGGAATCCACTAAACCAGCTTCCATTACCAATTTGCAATTGAAATTGTTAAATTCCCATAACTGCGATACCACAACTCCGTTTGAAATATGTGGGCGAAGCCAGAATTCGAACTCGATCTGTATTTTCACCGGGGAAATCTGCACACAAAAGTTCGCATCGATACCGAAATCCAAATCAAGTTATCGGTCGGAAACGAATTTCCATTACCTACTTGCAATTGAAATTGTTCAAAGTCCCATAACTCCAATAGAGATACGCTGGCGAGACCAGAATTCGATCTCGATCTGTATTCGATCTTGGAAGTCTGCATACAAAATTTGAATTTCGAATCAATACTGAAATCCAAACTCAAGTTATCGGTCTGAAACCAATTTCCAAATTAAATTGTTCCAAATCCCACAACTCTGATAGAAACGCACGGGCGAGGCCAGAATTCGAACTTGATCTGCATTTTCACCTGGGAAGTCCACATAAAAAAATTCTAATCGATACCGAAATTCAAACTTAAGTTATCGGTCGGAAAACAATTGTTTATGTACCGACAGAGAGACGGACATGCACAGGGACTGATGGGAAAGGAGAGTGATCGCTCTCACTCGCCATGACTCTCCTAAACGTTTCACTGGGGGAGCAATTGATCACCCGCTTTCATGGCGTGTGTAGAAATTATGTCTGAACATCAAGTTATACTGCATTTTATTACTTTCCAAAGTTTGATTTACTTGGATTTCCGGGTTTGATTATAAACGATAACTTCACAAGTGAATTATGCAATCAACAACTGGGTCATGTATCCGTGCGCGCAAACAAAGACGCTTTGTCGTGGATGTAATGGGGACTTTATTGTTTTTCTGTTTTTTTTTTTAACTCTTTACCTAACATGAAAAAAGCAGACTACACTTGCAAAAAAATTCTTGAAAAACTATTAAAACTATTATTTTCATTTTTTGTCTAAAAAAAATAGGTTATGAACCCTCATTGGAACGAGCTCGACAAGCTCGCTCCAATGAGGGGGTCATAACCTATGTTTTAGAGACAAAAAATGAAAGATAATGAAAATTAATTGGCGATTTTAGAGAATAGCGCTGGCCGGTTTTTGCCAATACGTTAGGTAAAGGGTTAAATAATATAATTATCGTTAATAATGAAAAGTAATAAACAGAGTAATGGCTTGACTGGACTGGTTACGTGAAATAATTCATTCGAGGCGAGGGACTATGTTGTAAAACACTCGTGCGCAATTTCGCGCACTCGTGTTTGTACAACGTCCCTCACCTCTCATGAATTATTTCACGTAACCAGTCCAGTCAAGCGATTACTCTCTATTAAATCACCCGTTACCTCAACTTACCTGGCCTAACTAGGAGATGGTACTTGCAAAACATTATCTCGCACAACTAAAATCGCTTAAAACATATTTTATGACACCTCACTGGAATCAGCTCAATGAGCTCTTTCTAATGAGGAGTCATACGCTATGTTTTTAGTGCAAAAATAAAAAATCAAATGTGTGCCATGTATGGTCATTTTCGTGTAGAGTGCTGGTCAGTTTGGGCCAGGCCTTCAAATTCATTTATTTTGGGACACCGTTTTATTTGCCTTAATTTGGGCACATTAAAAGCAGAAATAACAGCCTTATCCTGTTATGTTTTATTGCCATGCCTTTCTTTGTGTTTCTATGGTCATATTATGATGTAAATTTTTCTCAAATGTAGATGAGGCACAGAGAATTTATATCTTTTTCTTGATATCTTCACACCTCTAATTTGGAGACGCCAGGCTGTAAACGGTATGAAACTGGAGTAATCTAAAGGTGTGGTTTGCGCTGCCATCATAGGTAAGGGGTTAAAATCACTCTCCCGAATTGTTCACTCTCGCGAAATCAAAATGAAAGTGTCAATGACACTGTAGCTCAACTTGTCAAGACAAAGACATGTACATGTATAGTATGTGACACAGCAATGACAAATATCTAGGTAATGACCTGATAACAAAGGTACATATAAAGTATTGTAACGGTCTGTACATAAATACTGACCGTTGCCTGTAACAAATGTATAGGTAAAGTATTGTAAAGGTGGGTGACAGTCAGATGCTAAACTAGAAAAGAAATCTTTGAGTCCCAGAGTGGGTCTGACTGAACCCCAAAATATTTGTTCTCATAGCCCAGTGATAACAAAGGCACCCCAAAACACACTCATTCCTGTCCCAAGGTGAAAACAAAGGTACCCAAGAAGTTTCGTGAAGATCAGTTCACAAATATGAGCTGTGTAGAAGTTGTGACAAAAAACTGATTGGACCTAATTTCGGTACAAAATGGCCACTGGCAGCCATCTTGAATTTTGGACCGCACCCAGAAACACTCGTTCTCGTCCCAAGGTGATAACAAAGGTACTCAAGAAGTTTTGTGAGGATCGGTTCATAAATACAGCCTCTAGCCCGAGCCGTATTGACATGTGCACTTACAGTGTATAAGTAGCACTGAATAAATCAAAGTTCATCTAATTTGCATAATTTCTACACGAGAAAAAAACCCGTACTATATGTGATGTATTCCATGTTACTAAACATTCATACAAAAATTTATTCAAATCAGAACTTTCATACAGAAGTTCTGTACGAAAGACTGATTGCACTAATTTTGGTACAAAATGGCTGCTGGTGGCCATCTTGAATTTCGGACGACACCCAAAAACACTCGTTCTCATCCCACGGTGATAACAAAGGTACCAAAGAAGTTTCGTAAAGATCGGTTCATAAATACGGCCTCTAGTCTGAGCCGTATAGAAGTTGTGTACAAAAAACTGATTAGACCTAATTTCGGTACAAAATGGCCACTGGTAGCCATCTTGAATTTTGGACCGCACCCAGAAACACTCGTTCTCGTCCCAAGGTGATAACAAAGGTACCCAAGACGTTTCGTGAAGATCGGTTCATAAATACAGACTCTAGCCCGAGCCGTATTGACATGTGTACTTACTGTGTGCAAGTAGCACTGAAAAAATCATAGTTCATCTAATTTGCATAATTTCTGCACGAGAAAAAAACCTGTATTATATGTGATGTATCCCATGGTACTAAACATTCACACAAAAAATTAATCAAATCAGCGCTTTCATATGGAAGTTCTGTGCAAAAATCTGACTGCACCAAATTTTGTACAAAATGGCTGCCATCGGCCATCTTCAATTTCGGACCGGACCCCAAAACACTCGTTCTCGTCCCACGGTGATAACAAAGGTACCCAAGGAGTTTCGTAGAGATCGGTTCATAAATACGGCCTCTAGCCCGAGCCGTATTGGCATTTGCACTTACAGTGCTGAAAGTAACACCAAAAAACATCAAAGTTAGTCTAATTTGCATAATTTCTGCACGAGAAAGAAACCCGTACTACATGTGATGTATTCCATGTTACTAAACATTCATACAAAAATTTATTCAAATCAGAACTTTCATACAGAAGTTCTGAACAAAAAACAGATTTCTACATCGTCGGTACAAAATGGCGGCTGGCAGCCATCTTAAATTTCGGATCGCACCCAAAAACACTCGTTCTCGTACCACGGTCATAACAAAGGTACGCAAGAAGTTTCGTAAAGATCGGTTCATATATACGGCCTCTAGCCCGAGCCGTATCCAATTGTTGACGGACAGACGGACAGACCGACGACGGGCCATGGCATAAGCTCAAATTTGGCTTCGCCAAAGTAGAGCTAAAAATGAGGAGAGTGATCATTCACTCCCCTGCATTCCTTCCCAGCAGTCACTGCATACGTACAAAGACGGGCGGATGGGAGGTCTGCATACAAAATTTCGAATCGATACTGAAATCCAACCTCAAGTTATCGGTCGGGAACCTGTTTCCATTACCAATAACAATTGAAATTGTTCAAAGTTCCATAACTGCGGAACCATAATTCCAGTAGAAATGCGTAGGAGAGGACAGAATTCGGACTCGATCTGTATTTTCACCTGAGAGGCATGCATATAAAATTTCGAATCGATACCGAAATCCAACTCAAGTTATCGGTCGGAAACAATTTCCAATTGAAATTGTTCGAAGTCCCATAATTCCTGTAGAAATACGCGAGCGAGGCCAGAATTCGAAGTCGATCAGTATTTTAACCTTGGAAATGTGCATACAAAATTTCGAATCGATACCAAAATACAAACTCAAGATATTGGTAGGAAAGTTCAAACCAATTTCCATTACCATTTTCCAATTTAAATTGTTCAAAGTCCCATAACTCTACGAGAAGCGCACAGGCGAGGCTAGAATTCGAACTTGATCTGTATTTTCAACTGGGATGTCCGCATACAAACTTTCAAATCGATACCGAAATCCAAACTCGAGTTATCAGTCAGAAACCAATTGTTTACAGTCAGACAGACAGACAAGCAGACCATTTACATAATAGGACTGTTTTTACAAACGGGCGTATAAAAATGATTCGAGTCAGCATTTATTAGTTATTGGACGGAAACCTAATTAAATGCGACCGCCATGGTGGCCATACTGAATTGGCTTGCTGGACCAAAATCGAAAGGAAGCTTCCTCTAGACACCAACAATGCATAATTAAATGAAAGTGTCAATGACACTGTAGCTTAACTGGTCTGTGTGTTGTGTTTGATGAAAAGGATAATGTCTAGTGTTGATGAAAGGATTATGAAATAGGGCAAGAATTGTGATAATTGGGAATATGTTAATTTCTGTTCCCTGTATCCTATGTTTCCAATAAAAACTAGAAACTGTTTTTGCACACTAAAACATATGTCTCTCCTTCCTTTCTATTTAATGCACTGTAAATGATATATACATGACTAATATTGACAATCATACCAAATATCTAAGGTCTAGCTCAAAAGAGAAACTAGGTCAAAAGACAAAAAAAGTTCTGGTCCGGACGAAGTTTCCCTTAAAAAAACACATAAATCTGACCTTCAGGTCAAAGGTCAAGGGAACATGAAGGTCACTAAGGTACGCGACACACCGACTCATGGTGATACATCCACATGCCAAATATCTAAGGTCCAGGTCAAAAGACAAAAAAAGTTATGCCCCGGACAAAGTTTCCCTTAAAAATCACATAAATCTGACCTTCAGGTAAAAGGTCAAGGTCACATGAAGGTCACTACGGTACGCGACACACCGGCTCGTGGTGATACATCCACATGCCAAATATCTATGGTCTAGGTCAAAAGACAAAAAAACTATGCCCCGGACAAAGTTTGTATGAGAAGAAGAAGAAGAAAAGAAGAAGATCATGCACTAAAACAATACGTCTCCCTTCTGGGAAGGGGATACATTATCATATGAGGTGTAGACTATACTCAAGAATTGAGGGGCGGGTTAATGTGACCCTCACAGTTAATGTATGTGGCCCTCACAGTTAATGTATGTCAATGAAAGTTACCAAGTTACAGAGAAATTATTCCAAAATCAGTCATCCTACCAAGTTACAATGAAATCCCTTCATAAATACGGCCTGTAGACTGTGCTGAAGGTTTTTGGGCTTCGGGCCTGCGTAGCCATCACAGCTGACCGATTGCAACCACAAAGGGACGTCCTCATCTAGACATTATACTGAGTCATCCTACCAAGTTACAATGAAATCCCCTCATAAATACGACCTGTAGTCTGTACTAATTTTTTTCAGGTTTTGGGCCCGGGCAACCGTGATGGTTGAATGATCACGACCAAAAGGGGACGTTCTCATCTAGGCATTATCTGGAGTCATCCTACCAAGTTACAATGTAATCCCTTCATAAATATGACCTGTAGCCTGTGTTAAAGGTTTTGGGGTTTCGGGCCCCTGTAGCCGTGACAGCTGACCAATCGCGACCAAAGGGGGATGTTCTCATCTAGACGTCATATGGAGTCAGCCTACAAAGGTACAATGAAATCCCTCCATAAATACGACCTGTAAACTGTGCTAAAGCCTAAAGGTTTTCGTTTTTGGGCTCGGGCAGCCGTCATGGATGAATCATCGAGACCAAAAGGGGACGCTCTCATCTAGACATCATATGGAGTCAACCTACCAAGTTTCAATGAAATCCCTCCATATTAAATATGGCCTGCAGACTGTGCTAAAAGTTTTTGGGTTTCGGGCTTGGGCAGCCATCACAGTTGACAGATCATGACCAAAAGGGGACGTTCTCATCTAGACATGACCCCAAACCTGCATATGAAATTTCGTGATGGTCAGATAAGAACTACGGGATGTAGCCTGTGCTAAAGGAAAATGTGGAGAGACTATACACTGTGCTAAAAGTTTTCGGGTTTTGGGCTCGGGCAGTCGTCACGGTTGACAGATCGCGACCAAATGGGGAAGTTCTCATCGAGATATCATACGGAGTCATCCTACCAAGTTACAATGAAATCCCTCCATATTAAATATGACCTGTAGCCTGTGCTTAATTTTTGGGTTTCGGGCTTAGGCAGCCGTCACGGTTGACAGATCAAGACCAAAAGGGGACGTTCTCAACTAGATATTATACAGGGGCATCCTACCACGTTACAATGAAATCCCTTCATAAATACGACCTGTAGACTGTGCTAAAGGTTTTCAGGTTTTGGGGCTCGGGAAGGCATCACGGTTGACTAATCGCGACCAAAAGGGGACGTTCTCATCTAAACATGACCTCAAACCTGCATATGAAATTTTGTGACGATAGGACAAGAACCACGGGGTGTAGCCTGCGCTAAAGGAAAATGTGAACAGACTCTCAGACTAACAGACTTCCGCACACGTGATGGCAATAGCTTATGTTGACTTTGTCAAGTTAAGCTAAAAAAAATATAAATGATCCTAGTCAACATTCATTAGTTATTGGACAGAAACCAAATTCAATATGGCCCCCAATACTAGTGTTCAACCGATGATCGGAACCGGCCACCACAATCGGCCGATTGTGGGCAATCGGATGACAACGGTAACGGCTCCTGGAACATCCGATTGTTGACAAGCATTTTGTGATGATTCATTGACCGCATTTCATCATCTTCTGCAATTGTCCAATTGTTAATGTAAAATGATGTCAATGACTGATACCATTCCATAAAGTTGAGAAACAACCACAATGTGTATTCTTAATCTCTCTAGACACCCATTTACGGGATATACAGCTTAAACGACACATAAAGCTTACAACTGAGCGTACTTGCAGCAATCGCCCGTTCATACCGGAAGAGTAAAGGTTGCACTCCATTGGCCCAGGTCGCAGTAAAATTACCAGTCGCGCACACTTGGGTGGTAAACGTGGCTCTCAGCTCAGCCACGTTTACCACCCAAGTGTGCGCGACTGGTAATTTTACTGAGACCCCAGTCAACGAGGTTTAACACTGTGAAAAATTTCCAGTTTAAAGAAGTTCTTTCGAGCCTCGACTTGTAGTAGTGCACGGTATTACAATGGGAATCGGCATCAGAATCGGCCGATTGTCAGCTCAAATGACCGGTAATCGGTTAGCGACCATTTCTGGTAGTCGGTTGAGCACTGCCCAATACAGCCATATTCAATTGGCTAGATTGTTTTAAAATCGAAAGGAAGCATCAATTGTCTCCTCACATCCACAAGTAACCCCTAAAATTATGATCTGAACAAAAATAAAAATGATTCAAGTCGGCATTCATTAGTTATTGGACAGAAACCCAAATTCATTCCCTTAGTTATTGGACAGAAATCACATTCAATCTGGCGGCCATATAGAATTGGCTAGCTGGACCAAAATCGAAAGGAAGCTTTCTCTAGGCACCAACAATGCATAATTAAACAGGAGGCCACACGGACCTGAAGCGCTCACCTTGAACAGAACACGATATAAACTGAGTCCAAAAATGAATCTACTTTAAGCAACGCATCTACATAGGATACATTTTTAATCCTTGAGCCAACCAGGAGTGACAAAAAAAGTCCAAGCATCATGCTTTTTCTTCAGTTGATCATAATGTAAAATGTAGAGCTCCCCTATGAAGCCCCTTGACACAACCTATGTGAATTAATCTTAGTTACACACCTCTAGAGGGTACTGAATACAAAGTATCTAATTCTTAAGCTACATGGACAATTTCGGCCTCATAGAGAGCCCAAACATTAACTCAGGCACTCGATTTGAACAAAGTTGAATCTGACCTCCCTAGAGAAATATGAAAGCATTCTGACTGGTGGATCTGAAGAAGAAAATTTTTAAAGAAATTTCCTCATATTGCACTAATCTAAAATTTGGTCTGCCGACTTGTGGATCTGAAGAAGATTTTTAAAGAAATTTCCTTATATTGCACTAAGTTAAAATTCGGGCTACCATATGGAGCACAAATATTAACCCAGGGAACCAATTTGAACAAATTTGAATCTGACTCCCCTAGGATGTTGTAAACCAAATATGAAAGGATTCTGACGGGTGAATCTGAAGCTTTTTTTAAGAAATTCTCTGATATTGTTCTAAGTTAAATTTCACGTTCCCTCATGGAGCCCAAATATTAACCCAGACACTGAAATTGAACAAACTTGAATCTGCCCCCCCCCCCCCCCCGAGAGGTTGTATACCAAATATAAAAGCATTCTGACTGGTGGGTCTGAAGATTTATAAAAATTATCCCCCATATTAAACTAAGTTATAATTTGGGCTTCCATAGGAAGCCCAAATATTAACTTGGGGACCTGGTTTGAGCAATCTTGAATCTGACCCTCAAAACAATGATGTATACCAAACATTAAAAGATTCTGACTGGTGGTTCTGAAGAATAAGATTTTTAAAGAATATTCTGAATTGAGCCCAAATATTCAAATCTATAAGATTTTCTCCGGGTACTCTGACTTCCTCCACGCATAAAACTGTCACCGACAGGATATGACCTTGGCTGTTAAAGTGTCGTTAAACCCTAATAAATAAATAAATAAATAAATAAATAAATAAATAAATAAATAAATGGAAACCAAAAGTTAACGAAAGACGAACGTTGGGGGCATAAAAATAGATCTTTATTTTAAAAAAAATAATAATAAAAAAAATCACCAACCCTGAGTGAAGAGAAAATATATATTGGGGAATAGGTTTGCCAAATACTACTCCAGATTTTCAGAGCTCTGCAACAAGGAATGCTGCGAATATGCTTTTTAAGAGGAACTTGCTCAATGACATGTCAAACTGATGACTTTCTGAAAGAAAAATGCGTCGACGATACCACCATCAAATATTGACATGACAATTTGAAATTCGGGCGGTCTTGACCAAAACCACACGTTTTTGTATGCCGCTTTGAATGATCGGGGAGGGAGTGTGTATGCTTTATAGTGTTCAACCGATGATCGAAAAGGCTAGCACAATCGGCAGATTGTGGGCAATCGGATAACAACAGCAACGGCTCCTGGAACATCGGTTCAATCGATTGTTGCCAATAACTTTTTTGTGATGATTCATTAACCACATTTTATTATCTTCTGCAATTGTTCAATAGTTAATATAAAATGATGTCAATAATACCATTAAATAAAATTGAAAAACAACCACAGCGTGTATTCTTAATTTCTCTAAACGCCCCTTTATAGGATATATACTACTCAAAGTTTGCTAAACACCACATATTTGACATATCATTGTGAAATTATTCTGTGACACATTTGCGATATTTTTGATGGATATGATTGAGGAATGTATTGAGATGGTCCCCAGTGTTTCATTAGCTCTCGTGACAGACTTTTCGTGACAGTCATGGAAAGCATTTCCTCTTGATTTTCATTATGTTTTCGTGTACTGTCTAGCGTCTACATGCACATGACATGTGTAGGGTATGCAGTCTTCATTATCAACAAACCCTTGTGATTTAATGATTGAATGTGGCAAATGCAAATGTAAGAAGACATTTGTCTGAAGCAGAAATGTGGTGGGCTGTAGGAATGGTGGAACAAGGGGCGGCTACCCATCGTCAGGTTGGTGAAGCCCTTGGTGTGCACCATACGGTAATCACCAGAGCCTGGGCAAGATTTCAGCAATATGGCACACTAGTCAGACGATATTGTGGTGGCAAAGACAGGGCAACATCTGCAGCTGAAGACCGGCTTTTGATCATTCAGGTCCGTAGGAACCGCTTTGACATAGCAACCCTGCTTCGCAGTGACCTCCAGAATGCATCCGGGGTAAATGTTTTGACGCAGACTATCCGGGCAAGGTTGCACGAAGGTGGTCTTCGATCGAGAAGACCATGTATTCACATTCCGCTGTCCCGGAACCACGGCCAGGCACGATATAAATGAGCCATGGATCACATTGGATGGACCAGAGAAGATTGACGACCTGTCCCTTTTACAGATGAGTCAAAGTACTGCCTAGACAACACAGATAGGAGTTCTATGGTATGGAGAAGACCAGGAGAGCGATTCCATGCAGCCAACATTGCTGAGCATGGCCGCTATGGTGGAGGGTCAATAATGGTCTGTGGCGGCATCAGCTGGGATGGACGTACAGAGCTCTGTGTGCTTGACTGTGGTATATTGACTGCACAGCGGTATATTGATGAGATCCTGGATGCCCACGTCGGGTTGTATGCAGGTGCAGTGAGTGGGTGATAGATTCATTCTGATGGACGATAATGCCGTCCTCATGTTGCCCATGCTGTCCGGGAGTATCGACAGAGGGAGGGGATTGAGCGTATGGACTGGCCAGCAAGATCCCCTGACATCAATCCAATCGAACATGTCTGGAATGAGTTGTAGCTTGCAATTTCAGTCTGTCCAGTCCAACCAAGAAGTTCCAGGAGCTTGGTGCCATGCTGGTCCAAGAATGGAACAACATCCCACAAATGACTATCAGGAACCCGATTTGGGGCATGGGAAGGCGTTATCTAGCTGTAATTAACAATAATGGGTCTCATATTCGATATTGAACCCATATCAGTTCGCTCCGTCAACTTTTTGACAAATTTGAAAAATTTCCTCTTTTACCAATAATATCCATTTTCCATGGTTATCGTATTCAAAAGCTAAAAAATAATGTAAACACAAACAAAATCTTAATTTCTGTACTTACATCATTAAAGATATAATTAAATATAAAATATATATACAGTTTTCATAACAATATTTCAACTAAAACGTAAAACAGGTAATTGGATATACTTCGTGCTTAACAAACTTTGAGTAGTATACAAGTTAAACGACATGTAAAGCTTACAATTGAGTGTACTTGCGGCAATCGCCAGTTCATATACCAGAAAAAGTGAAAAAGTGAAGGTTGTGGAGGTTGTACTCCATTGACCCGGGTGGCAGAAAAATGACCAGTGCCCTGAGTCAACGACGTTTAACACTGTGAAATATGTTCACTTTAATGAAGTTATTTCAAGCCTCGTCCAGTATTATAGTCGGAAAAGCCGAGTGTGAGCTTGAATAACCGGTAATCGGCCATTTTTGGTAATCGGACGGTTGAACACTAGTGCTTTGATGGCATACACGGTTTCGGCATACTATTTTCACTGAATATAGAGGCTGAAGACTCTACATCCTCTCGGTGTCCCGTCGGGATTGGCGCATTTGCCCTCTTCTGAACTGCCATTCTGAAAATTGAAAGAAAACAACATGGGTCGCGGGGGCTTCAACAGTCTATTTTCCACGCTCGCCCACAGCGCTCAAAACTCCGATTATGTATTTCTGGTCGAAGAGTTTCTAGCAGCGGCGCTCCGATCAACTACAAGACAAAAATATGAAAGGACGAAAATGATTGAAAAGTAATGAGATTGAAATAAAATGTTTCCACTAATCATCGAATAACAACTGAATTAATTGTTTTACTTATTTTTTTCTTTATTTTTTATACGACCAACTAATTTCGTTTCTCTCTGTTCTTTGCTGTGACAGTCACTTCTACGAGTTCCAGTTATCCCCCTTTACGTGAATTGATTTGTAGAGAAGAGAGCAGCGACACCACTAAACCTGAAAAATCGTTTGTCTTCCGGTGTCCCCCCAGCCGTTTGGGTGACGTGTTGTTGGTTTTACAGTCATGTTTTTCAGGGGAGTACAAGAATTCGTTTCGTGCCTTGTTCTACTCCAAACACGTCCTGAAAAATGGTATTTTAATGTTTTCAATTTAGTGGTCCAACATTCTTCCCAATCTCATTCCATCACTCATCACTGACATCTATGGTGAAAATAAATGACCGATAAAAAATCACCAGTTTTAGAAAAATGAATTTGTTTTGTGATAAAAGTATACGGATTTCTGAAAAGAGTGTAATATTACCTTTTCATCGGTATGTGTTTGTCTTCAATACATCCCTTTCAGTGTTCTTTTTTCTTTAAAAAAAGTGCGTTACAGTTTCAATAAGCGGACGGCCATTTTCCAGTTTCGATTTGAATATTATTGGGGAGAATGTGTTTCGCGGAACGCGTTATCGAAACGCACCGGCGGAAAATAACGTTGTGTGAGGCGGCAAATACTCACTGGAGTTTTTTCCTTCGTGACGTGAGAAATATTTAATAAAATAATTTTAACACGAGGCGAAGAGTAAAACAACAGTGTTTTTATCTGGTTCATTTTGAAAGAAAAAAAACCCCGCCTAACCGTACAACAAATATGGGAAGACAAGTCACACTTTTTAGTGAGCGGGGATGGGGAAGCCGGACTGGAACCTTTCGGGGGGAGTCTACTCTGAACTGGTGGGAGGGGAGGGGGGGGGGGGGACTAAAATATTATATTAAATAGCATACGATAGTTTTTTAAATATATTTTATACAGTGTCTTGTCACGATGAAAAATTCACATTACAGAGAAATCGATTTTTTCATGACCTCCCAACCAAATCAACCATATTAACATAACCAGAGCAAGAGAAAACGCTCACAAAACAAAACTCTCCAACAACTAAGTTTTTTTGCTTCCAAAACATAGGTTAGGATTCGTTGCGTGATGCGCTTTTTCCAATGGGGTGGGTGGGTGGGTGGGTGGGGGTCACGAGCTATGTTTTGGTTGCAAAAAATGAAAGAAAGAAAAATTATAGTAAGTTTAGTATATAACGTTGGCCACTGTGGGGCCTTATACTTTATATAGAACATATTAACCATTCTTCGACATCACCATTTGACGGGGGCTGACTTGATGGGGAGGCTCCCTCAGTCATCCCTCCCCAGACTTCGAGACGAGGGCAGCATTAAACTTAAAAGAGTCTGCAAGGCCTCATTTGTGAAGATAGTTTTCAATTCACTTAAAAAATACTTGCACTGCAGATAGAATCAAGACGAATCTGGACATGAATAACGGGAATGGAGGGATGGGGAGAGAACAACGGCAACCAACCTTTGGTTGTTTAATCTGAGCACTTTGTATTTTTACTCACATGCAATGTCTTACATGGACGATTTCAAATGCTGTTTGATGTGGAATTCATCAACTGAGTTCATTAAATTGGATTTGAGCCGAGGTTTACAGATATTCGAATCAAATTTAGTGGACGAGGTTCATAAAATCTGAGAACAGGGAGCCTGAATATCTCCATGACACTTAATTTCGAACAAACTGTAATCTGAACCTCTAAAGGTTGCTGCATATCAAAAGATTCTGACTGGTGGATCTGAAGAATAGGATTTTTAAAAGGAATTTCCCCATACAGCACTAAGTTAAAATTGAGGGAGCCCAAATATAAACCCAGAGACTTCATTTGAACAAACTGAGCCTAAATATCACCGTGGGGGGCGCGGTGGCGTTGTTGTAACCGGAGTTAAGCAACGTCGAGCCCGGTTAGTCCTCGGATGGACTACCGTCCGTCTGAGGGATTGATTCGTACTCCCGCGTTGTGTCCTTGGGCAAGGCACTTAACCCCGATTGTCCACACGGGGGGCACGATGATGCCCTCTACTAAGGCGTACTGCACGTCGATGGTGCGCATGTCTTCAACCAATCTAACCCTGCCTGTGCTGCAGTGCGGAGTTACGATGTTGGGGAGCTGGCAGCTGCTCGGAGGTTCTCTCCGGGTACTCCGGCTTCCTCCACCCATAAAACTGTCACGGCCATGATTAGGCATTGTGCATACGCATGTGACCATAAACACCAATAAATAAATAAATAAAAATAATATCACCGTGATCTGAACAAGCTCAAATCTGAACAATCTGAGGATGCTTCATATCCAATATCAAAAGATTCTGAGTGACAGATCTGACGAAGATTTTTAACCCTTTACCTAACATGAAAAGCAGACGACACTTGCAAAAAGAATTCTTGTATAACTATTATTTTCATTTTTTTTCTCTCAAAAACATAGGTTATGACCCATCACGGGAACGAGCTCGTTCCAATGAGGGGTCATAACCTATGTTTTAGAGACAAAAAATGAAAAAATAATGAAAATTAATTGGCGAGTTTTGAGAATAGCGCTGGCCGTTTTTTGGACATTACGTTAGGTAAAGGGTTAAAGAATATTCCTCATATTGCAGTAGTAGCACTTAGAGCTGAAACGGTTAACCAATTAATCGATTAATCAATGATCAACATCTTGATCGATCCAAAAAGTAATTGATCGATTAACTGTTACTTTTGAACTACCGGTACTCTATTATGTGGGTTAGCAACAGTAAGCAAAGGAACAGACTTGCTCCAAAACAGACAAACATTGTCACAATGACTCACATCAATTATATGAGACAGAGTAAAGCATGCAAGTTACTTGCTGACATACTTGTTTACTTACATGATCATCAAACTGTATCAGTGGCTGGAAATTGTCATTCTTAACCCTTTAAACATTGCGGGTAGCAGACGATACTTGCAAAATAAATAATTGAATTTCTAAAAATTTTCAATTTTTGTCTCAAAAACATAGCTTATGACACCTCATTGGAACGAGCTCAACGAGCTCGTTCCATTGAGGGTCATAAGCTATGTTTTTTCGACAAAAATGGAAAACATAATAAATTTGAATGGAGATTTTTGTATATAGGCCTAGTCGGTTTTGTTTGTTACGTTGGGTAAAGGGTTCATGCTGCAAATCATCAACGGTATGGCAGTTATTCAAGTATCTATTTGGACAGGTGATTAATTGGTTAACCAAGGTTAATCCACGTGATTAATCGATCAAAAAAACCCCTTAACCGTTTGAGCTCTTGCAAATACATCGAGTAAAAAAATACAAGTGAACTAATAACAATCTGTTTACCTCGTTGGGAGATAACATAGCCAGCTTGGCTGTCAAACTGTTATGTACCATGGCATGTCACTCCGGCACCGCTATATGATCGAAGACAACCTCCCTTTAGATGGTTCGATATTTCAAAAGTGGAGAGCGCAGGACCACAGACTAACTTGTAGACTCAAATGGTAGACTCAATTAGGGCTGTCGCGATTATTCGATTAGTTGACTAACCGTCGACTATTGAAGTACTCGACGTTTTTTATTTTTAGTCGATCGTCGTTCATTTTCAAGGTGGTACACGTCTACTACACGTCGGGGCTAAATTGCATTGTTTTGTGAGGTGAATGATCAATGAAGGTGAATAACTTTAAATATCTAACCATAGTTAACATTCATATCCGGAAGACTGTACAGCTGTCACTGACTGTGTAAGAAAGAACACTCACAGTTACTCGAGAAGAATAGATTCTTCTGAATTTCTCCAGTCTTGTACACACGAATGCACCCATTGGAAAACCCAAAGCGCGGAAGTGACAAAATTATGACGAAAGTCAGAACGTCAGATCACTTCTCAAAGTTCGGAACTTCAGAGTAAGATCCAATTTTAACAACTGACGAGGGAATGCATAGATCTCAATGTTCAAAATTTCGAGTAACTTATTGCAGAAAGGAAACATATGCAGGAACGTTCTTTGGTAAATTCATTTTAATTCATCGGCTTCAATCTAGTTCAAACTTGGACCCGCAGTCCGTAATATTATTTTTGGGGTTGGTACGTCCTACAGGACGTACCAACCCCAAAAATTATATTACGGACTGTGGGTCCAAGATTGGACTACATGTAGCTTTAGTCGGGACCGATTTGTTGTTCCCACAACCCCACTTCGTCTGAACACACTGGTGCCATTGTCATTTTCAGAGTTTCACGAACAGAAGAATGATTTGCTAAAAAATCATGGGAAGCGACTATTAATCGACTAACCGTCGATTACTGGTCACGATTAGTCGATTACAAAAAATGATAGTCGCGACAGCCCTAGACTCAATTGAAAGACTTGGTGATCTAACACAGATGTTCTGTTAATGACGAGATTACCAGAAGTTATTCATAGGTAATATAACAGGTTATTTATTTATTTATTGGGATTTAAGGTCACATACTTATGCACAATGGCTAATCGTGACCGTGACAGTTTTACGGGTGGAGGAAGCCGGAAGAACCCGGAGAGAAGCACCGAGCAACGACGAGCAACTGTCAGCTCCTCAACATTCGAACTCTATTCAAGCTCCGTTCAAGCAGGGTTACAGCGGTTGAAGACATGGGCACCATCGACGTGCAGTACGCCTTAGTACACTGCATCATCGTGCCCCCATGTGGGCAACCGGGATAAAGTGCCTTGCCCAAGGACACAACGCGGGTCGTCGCGGACGGGGATCGAACTCGGGACCTCTAGTATAGAAGTCCAACAGTCTACCACTGAGCCACCGCGCTCCCATATAACAGATTAATTGAGAAAGGATAGTAAAGAAGTAGTATTCTGACTAAGCAAGTAAAAAAAATATTGGGTTAAAATTCGAGGTACTCGCAAAATTCTCAATTGTAGTGACGGTATGGGTTGACTGTCTCAAAAATATGTTTATTTTGGGCTGTCAAGATTAATCGATTGTCGATCGGTCATGCTGAAATCGATTAGTATTTTTCGTTGTCGAAGAATCGGTAAATTTTACCTCGTTTGGGACGTTTTGTAATTAAAAATAAAATGATGAAAAAACTATTGTTTCTACTTTCTAAAAGTAAAGGTCAAGAACGTCGACGTTAAACCTCAATAAGCCGTTAGAAGCATTTTTCTTTTAGGTGCATTCAAGCTTTGATGTTCTGAACTTTTGAACCGTCAGTGTAATAATCAAGACCGGTCGGCAGTTGCGAACTTGCGAAGTTCGCAACTGCCGACCGGTCTTGATTATTACACTGACGGTTCAACAGTTCAGAACACCAAAGCTTTGAATGTACCTAAAAGACGATTGTCTTCGTTGTTTTCTTGAGATAGGTCAACTGACTTGAACTTCATTTTTAACAACTCTCAAGAGAGGGAGGGGGTTCATCTAGTTACGATTAATCGATTATGATCAATTATTTGCGACGATTAATCGATTCCAAAATTAAACAAGAGGGATGTTACATCCCAACGCTCACCTACATTCGCGCTTGATAATGTCGTTCCAATGTAACATGCCTAATATTTAGTTAATATAAATCATTAACTAGGCATCAAATGATTAATGTGGTTTATGTGATGGCTTTGGAAAGTCTATATTTCTGCATTTATTATATACCAATTCAACATAGAATCATTGGATATAAAAGCAATTTTTTCTTTTAGAAATGTTTATGATTAAGAATATGAATCGTGAGGCCAGATATTAAATCATAAATACAGTACGTGGAGAGTGGATTGTAACTAAATCACCCGCGGAGTGGAGTTATCACCCAAGCTATAACTTTCAAATTTTGAACATATCGACAAAAAACACAAGCAATGTTTCAGCCAATGGACCTCCGGGTTAAACCCGGAGGTCCATTGGCTGAAACGCTGCTTGTGCTGGTTATGCTTTGCAACAATCTGCAATCATTGGTTGGGTGGAATCTCCACTCTGTGGGTGTTTTAGTGATAATACACTCTCCACGTACTGTAAGAATTAGAAAAAGGCTTTCATAAATCACTGAAATTGTAACTGAAGTACATTCATTGGTTAAAGAGGAGTTGCGGAAAAACATTCGTTCAAGAAAGTGACTATAAGTCCCAACAAAAATACATCACATCAACAACTAAAATAAGCCTTAATGTTATTAGTAACAAGTATGAGAAAGTATTAAATAAAAAAAAAAAGTTAAAAATTTTTTTTTTTAAAGAAAGTGAATATAAGTCCCAAAAATCCCCCTCAAATTCCTCAAATATGCATGTAATAAGGCCGCAACGTTACCGCAATGTAGTTCAGTAACCCATGCGTACAATATCAATTGCCTGGAAAGACACATAGAAACAGAACTCACCTTAACACCTGACCTTAACACAAACTTTTAGAACTTAAAATTGAGTAAGTCAGAGAAAAACGTGAACATTGTGACTGAAAAAAAGAAAAGAAATCAGTTAAATTTCTGTATACAGTAGGGTTAATACCTACAGTTGTTATTGAAATGAGAAAATAAACAGTAATGAGAGGTGAAGGCACCACAATCTGCACAAAAGCTGACATTAACGCAAATTCTTACAACACCTAAACGCTAATTCTTACAACAAGTTTTGGCAGAAAATCAGCCTCAAATTCCTCAAATATGCATGTAATGAGGGTTAAATATTATTGCAGTGGAGTTCAGTAACCCAAATGTAGAAAATTAATTGCCTGGAAAGACACATAGAAACACAACTCACCTAAACACAAAGTTTACAAAGTTTTACAACTTAAAATTTACTAAGTCCGAGAAAAACATGAAAATTTTGACTGAAAAAAGAAAATTTCCATTAAATTTCTGCATACAGTAGGGTTAATACCTACAGTTGTTATTGAAATATGAAAATCAACATTAATGAGAAGTTAAAGCAGCACAATCTGCACAAAAGCTGACTTTAACGCAAATTCTTACAACTCCCAAACGCAAATTCTTACAACAACTTTTGGCAGAAAATTTTAGGTGAAATTTGGAAAAAAGTCGTAGTATCAGGGTTAAATACTGTTCTGATAGTGCCCTACAACCTACATATGCAATATCAAAGGCCTGAGCCCACTGATCTTTGAGAACTCACCTTAACACAAACTTTTAGAACTTAAAATTTACTAAGTCCGAGAAAAACATGAAAATTTTGACTGAAAAAAAAGAAAATTTCCATTAAATTTCTGCATACAGTAGGGTTAATACCTACAGTTATTATTGAAATATGAAAATCAACAGTAATAAGAAGTTAAAGGACCACAATCTGCACAAAAGCTGACTTTAACGCAAATTCTTACAACACCTAAACGCTAATTCTTACAAGTTTTGGCAGAAAATCAGCCTCAAATTCCTCAAATATGCATGTAATGAGGGTTAAATATTACTGCAATGGAGTTCAGTAACTCAAGTGTAGAATATTAATCGCCTGGAAAGACACATAGAAACACAACTCACTTAAACACAAAGTTTACAACGTTTTACGACTTAAAATTTACTAAGTCCGAGAAAAACATGAAAATTTTGACTGAAAAAAAAGAAAATTTCCGTTAAATTTCTGCATACAGTAGGGTTAATACCTACAGTTGTTATTGAAAGATGAAAATCAACAGTAATGAGAAGTTAAAGCAGCACAATCTGCACAAAAGCTGACTTTAACACAAATTCTTACAACACCTAAACACAAATTCTTACAACTTTTGGCAGAAAATTTTAGGTGAAATTTGGAAAAAAGTCGTAGTATCAGGCTTAAATACTGTTCTGATAGTCCCCTACAACCTACATATGCAATATCAAAGGCCTGAGCCCACTGATGTTTGAGAAATTAACCTTAACATTAAATCTTACAATATTGGACACGCCGGACGCCGACGCTGACGCCCGAGGTTATCACAATAGCTCACCACATCTTACAGATGTTGGTGAGCTAAAAATCGTGACAGCCCCAGTTGATTGGTGTTTAAAATTACGTTCAAAGACTATCATTATTTTGTGCCCGTGATTAAGTGGAACCCGACAAACCGCATAGGCATGGAGGCTCTTGCTATGGTTAGGTTAATATGGTTGACCTGGTTTGGTCATGAGAAATTCGTTTTGTAATAATATGATTTCTTCATCGTGACAATTCACTGTAGAAAATAAATAAAAAAAATATCGCATGCTATTTAATATTACTAGTCAGACCCCTCACCCCCCAACCCCACCCCAACACATCAGTTCGGAGCAGGGCACCTAAAGGTTCCAGCCCCCCCCCCCCCCCTCACTGAAAGAGTGACTTGTGCATTGGACCAAAATTAACTGTTTTGTATTCAGCTCGACTCACCTTTTCTTCTTCCCTTAATCCCTTATCTCTTGTTAAAATCGTTTGGGCGTTTTTCTTTTCTTTTAAAATGTACCTGATAAAATCTTTATAACTGTTGGTTATCTCTTCACCTTATGTTAAAATCAACAAGACTACAAGAGAGTCTAACGACATCCATGCTCCCTCCCCATTCCCGCCCGCCGAATTTTATGTTATGATAGGAATAATGTCACTCAGTAAATATCATTTATTTCTTTTATCGCAACTGAAGATTCAAGAATATTCAAAAATATCCTAAAAAAACCTGAAATTGTACAGAAATTCAGAAGAATTCTAAGTACAGAAAGGGATATAAATCTAGTAAATAGATGCGGACCAATCTCATTATCGACCTGGGCATGTATTCGTACCAAATAATGTCACTCATCAAATATTTAATTGCTTTAAACGCAACTGAAAATATCTTTAACAAACCAACAATTTTGGTAAATTCAAAGTCGACAAGGGATATAACTCTGGAAAAATAAATTATTCGAATCGAAACTGCCTTTCCATGTGCACATGAACACATCATACTCATACTGCACACCAAGTTTCGTAAAAATTCAATGAAAAATGCAGAAGTTGAGCGGGGCAAGCAATTGTGACGGAAAATTTGCAATTACCAAAAGTCGCAACCACGCAAAATTCGTCGCATCGAAAATATCTGACCACAGGCACATCTACACTTGATACAGATACTTCAATCCAAGTTTCGCAAAAATCCACTGGAAACAGAGGAGAAATTAACCCTTTACCTCAGATGAAAAGCAGACGACACTTGCCAAAAAGATTCTTGAATAACTAATTTTTTCATTTTTTGTCTCAAAAACATAGGTTATGACCCCTCGTTGGAACGAGCTCGTCGAGCTCGTTCCAACGCGGGGTTATAACCTATGTTTTTGAGACAAAAAATGAAATAATAATGAAAATTAATTGGTGATTTTTTAGAAAAGCGCTGGCTGGCTTTTACGTTGGGTAAAGGGTTAACCCTTTACCTAACAAGAAAAGCAGACGACACTTGCAAAAATAATTCTTGAATAACTAATTTTTTTCATTTTTTGTCTCAAAAACATAGGTTATGACCCCTCGTTGGAACGAGCTCGTTCCAACGAGGGGTCATAACCTATGTTTTTGAGACAAAAAATGAAAAAAATAAGGAAAATTAATTGGCGATTTTTGAGAATAGCGCTGGCCGGTTTTGGCCGTTACGTTGGGTAAAGTGTTAAGCGGGCAAAGATTGTGATGGACGGACAGACGTGCGGACATTCTACCGCAGATGTACTTGTGAGGTGATTTTAGTGTTTGGTATGGGGAAAATTGCGCATGGATGGACGGACGAACACCATTTCAATATCCCACACCGACGAAGCTGGGATAATAAAGATAGCTGACGAAAAAGTTTTGCGTGTCTTTGCCGTCTTGCACGCACACCGTTCTTGTCCGCCAGTGCGTTTCGACAACGCCTTCCTCGAAACGCATTCTCCTCTATAATATTCAAATCGAAACTTAGAAGAGACGCTCCACGTTTCAAATCTACAAAGCACTTTTTTAGAAAAAAGAAGATTGAGAGGGCTGGCTTTCACGGCCTAGGAGATACTGACATGAAACACATACCGATGAAAAGATAATTTTACATTCTTCTCCGAAATGCGTATACTTTTATCTCAAAACAAATTCGTTTTTCTAAAACTGATGATTTTTATCGGCTATTTATTTTCACCACTGATGGGATGGGGGAGAATGCTGGACTGAAAAGACCTACCAAGCCAAAATGTTAAAATACGTTCTTTCAGGTCATGTTTGGACTTGTCTTGCTCATACGATATGCCTAGTGATATACTAGTAGAGACATATTTCGATCAACCAACGAAATTTTTACACGTATCAATCTCTACCGGCGTCATTGTCAATGGGGATTATAGTTAAAAAAAACACACAAAAAACTCGGGAAATTTGTGGATGCATACTCATAGGTTCCAAATAATAGTACAAGGTGGAAAAATAGCCTAAATTCAATAATAGTACAGAGGAAGAGGGGTGGGGAGGATGTCTTTGAAGTGAGTCAGTTTATGCATGCTATTCTAGTCTCAGACATCATTCACTGGAAAGCTCTCCAGGAGAGCTTTCCAAGGAATGATGTATGAGTTTAGTTCAATCATATAGGGTATGTTTCTAATTTTAAATATTAAATGTTGGTGTTACTTTGGAATTTTGTCCCTTGACACAACTGGTAATTTAACCCTTTACCTAACATGAAAAGCTGACGACACTTGCAAAAATAATTCTTGAATAACTAATTTTTTTCATTTTTTGTCTCAAAAACATAGGTTATGACCCCTCGTTGGAACGAGCTCGACGAGCTCGTTCCAACGAGGGGTCATAACCTATGTTTTTGAGACAAAAAATGAAAAAAATAATTAAAATTAATTGGCGATTTTTGAGATTAGCGCTGGCCGGTTTTGGCCGTTACGTTGGGTAAAGGGTTAATAATCAAACAGATCGGAATAAGCACCATACAGGTCGGGAAAATTCCTCAAAATTAATTATCATTCGTGTATGATTATTTGACACCCAAGAGCACCTGACGTCAGTGATGGGTGGGGCTGGCCAGAACTTGCATGGAGCCGTAGGACACTTAACGCACCGTGGGAGAAAATTCGAAAAATGGTTACAACAGGAGCAAGATCCTTCACTCTTGGAGTCTTACGAGGGGTGTATGCAACTGAAGTGAAGTGAACCAAACAACACATATTTTCCTTTCGATAACTGACTTTGCAGTAGTTGCATGCAGACAAGGTTTCCTCCAGGGTAAAATGTTGGGGCCCTTTGGTGCCTAGCGGAAAACAAAGTTCGGCTGTATTTATCAATGACGTCAGCCAACAAACAATACTAGATCTAAGATTCAGGTAGAGTGACTTAGCATGATTGGTAGAAGAGAATGTCCTATTTTGGTCATGCTTGGCCGCACAGTGGCCATCTTTGGTTTCTCCAGATCATCCTGCAGATGACATTTATGCAATTTTCTTGAAACTCGACAGAATGACTCAGAATAGGGAGCAGATCAGAATGTTCTATGTTGGTCACAGTCACCCACAAATAATGGCTGCTATCTTGTGCAGAAATATGTGACGTTTAACTCGGTAAAAGTGGAGGGGCACAGATTTTCAAGGCTATCATGGTTCGGCCCAGTGGGAGAAAATGTTACAATCGCATGTCGGTATATGTACTGTGACACACTCTAGTGTCTCGTTTAGATTAACATGCCTCGGTGTGGTCACTGCCATGCCCATTTCTTCTACTTCAACTATCTTCCAACCCGAAGGCTATCCGACCGAAGGTGGGATTCCTTGGCCAAATGTTGTTTGGATTTGCAAATAATATATCACAAGAAGGCATGTATATTGGCACGTTTGCATGCGCCCATTTTAGCCCATTGTGTAACCACGCAACATGTGTGTGGAAAAAGAGTGGTGGGGCACGTGTCCCCTGTGCCCCCCCCTTTCCACCCCCGGTTACGCTATCTCTGATCAAAGCTGTTCAGCAAGATGAAATTTACAGTGTAATCAATGTCAGATTCGTTGCAGGTAGTCGCATTCTGTCTTTTAACGCCGTTCGTGTTGCGTGTCAAACTGACACAAGAACATTCTGGGAGGGTAGTACATATTTTTTTAAGGCAAAATTGACTAAAAGGGCCCCCTGTCTCCCTAGCGGAAACCCTAGAGAGAGCTGTATTTATTGGCAAGCACGCCTGGAAATAACTCGCGAACGATCGTTTAGGTTACGTATGGGTTACGTCAATTGTAAAACACGTGAACGAACTACTGGTTACGACAAAGTAATGCAACATAACTTTATTGAATTAATAACCTCTCGTGTCTTGTCATAAAGACATGACAATCTTTCAGAATTTATATCGCGATTCAAAGGTTGGGTATTGCATCCACATATGAATAGAAATGTATTCTGTTTCGTTCTTAAAAGAATTTCCGCCAAAATAAATAGCACCAACTAAAGAGGGATCTCGCGTCGGCGAGATCGCGCGTTAGTTGATGGTATTTATATAAGCGAAAATCCCGTTAAGACGTAAAAAGGCATGACTGGTGTAGTAAAAACAGAAAAGGCGGAGAAGCATCACAACACCCTTTTCTCAACGGGTTACCACCATGGAGTATAGAGTCATTAGCGTAACCTCTCGACGGGTTACGATACTAGCGCTTTATTTCCAGGCCTGGGCGAATGGGAAGTTAATTGACGGACGGTGTGTTAACTGAATACACAAACAATTTATACTTATTTTATTGAGGACAGATACACTCTCTGCATGTGAATAGAATAACAATCGTAAAATAAACATTGAATCAATGGGACTCCAGCGTGGACTTTCGGCCACTCTGCCCCATAAGACGAGTCTCCGCTGATGCTATTGTAGTAGGGACCAAGTAGTGATGCTTGGGCTCTCTGGCAAATCGGTGGGGAGGGTAGGTATTATCAGCTACACAGTTTGTTTGTGGCCACAAACTCCAGGCACCACCGCAACCAGATCATCTTACACTGAATACTTGTCAAACTTAATGGCCTAAATCTACCATTGTGTTTCACATTAATCAAGATATGCAGAAAATTCCTATTCATGTTTTAGTGTTTTCACATCTTTTGCTTCGGAAACATGGCCCTTCAGTTGAGTAATCTCGTCGACAATACTGCGATAGGAAGTCATGTGCTATATTCCCGAGAAGAAGGGGCGAAAGTTTTTAACCCATGTAACAATTTTTCGATAGCGTCAATGCACTCGAGTTAGGCACTGAAAGGGTTAAATATAAACGACAAATATTCAATCAGTCAGCCCTTGTAATCTGCATCGGTATAAGTTGTAGGAATTGGCAGAAAGACAGCCAACCTGTCTATGCCTTCTTGTAATTATTTATTTATTAGGGTTCAACGACACTTTCGACAGCCATGGTCAGTATAAACACCAAATATTCAATCAGTCAATCTTTGCAGTCTGCATCGGTATAAGTTGTAAATCAAATCTTTATTCACCAAGCCTGCAAATAATAATTTATTTGGTGCCTGTCATTGTGACAGGTACCAACAATTTTGTGCCAGTCATCGAAGACTTTGTACCTGTCATAATGTTTAAACACAGGCGGCACTTGATAACTCGAACTCGGATAACTCAAATATATGAGATAACCTTAAGTTGGCTATCAGTCCCAGCAATTTGGGCCTTATAACCCTCCCAGGAAATATTGATCGTCCTTGACAATGTCAGTGACGGCCTATATTTTCTGGGATGTGTGGAGGTGTTTTCCCTTGTCCAATTTCCAAGTTTCTGTGTTCTTGTGTTCAAGGCTTTCAAATACCTCAAATACTTCCAAAGTGCATAACTCGAAGACCGAGATAAGTTGAAGTTATTGGTTGGCCCGGTAAACATTGAGTTTATGAGTTTCGACTGAAAATGTGGTTCTTGACATTTTATTACAAAATTTCAGGGGTTAGCATGTTATTAGTTCAAAGTATCATGGAGGTGTGTGTTGTATATGCAGATCTGACAATAATCTTGGCTTATTAACATTTATTGGAAAGCTCTCTTCCAGAGAGCTTTCCAATAAATGATAATAAGTCAAGAATTTGGTTCTGTTAAATTCTACACAAATTGAACCCGACTTCGACTTAGTTCTAATAAATTGTACTGGTCATTATGACAGGCACAAATGATTTGGTGACTGTCAAACATGCAAATTGTGCCTGTCAGTGACCATGACAGGCTGCTTATTTGCTGGCTTGTTATTCACTCTCCTTGACCACGTAAGTGGTGTGAGAGGTATATATATATGTGTGTACATTAAAGTATATTGTATAGCAGTCAGTATAAATTGTTACATATTACTAAGTATAAATAGAAGTAGGATATGCCAAAAGGCAGCAAGACTCATCCCCAGTATAGGAATTGGCTGAAAGACCGCCAATCTGTCTTTGCCTTCTTGCAATTATTTTTTTTATTTATTAGGGTTCAACGGCACTTTCGACAGCCATGGTCAGTGTGAACACCAAATATTCAATCAGTCAATCCTTGCAATCTGCATCGGTATAAGTTGTAGGAATTGGCAGGAATACAGCCAACCTGGCTATGCCTTCTTGCAATTATTTATTTATTAGGGTCCAAACTGGTTCTGGATAACACCTCGCAATAAGTCGCATCTCCCAATATATTCACTGTACACTGTGCAAGAACATAATAACAGTTTAACTGACATAATTCATGCGCCACCTATTCTGAGTTTAGCAGAAACTTTTCCGAAATGATTTTAATTAATGAGAATATAAACTTTTAAATTTTTTTTCAGTTGCCTCATCCTCCAGCTAACGCTTCTCTCTGCCCCCCCCCCCCCCCCCTCCATCTTTCTCACTCTGTTTCTCACTTCTTACTTCTTGCTACTTGCTACTTCCCTCTCTCACACTTGTTTTTTCTTTATTAAGGTGGGTGACAATAATACAGCCAGTTGACTAAGTCATCCCCCTGCAGAAAACAAGTTTTTAGTATGACATCATTATTAAAATCTGCGGTATAAAATGTAAAATATATTTAATGTTGTACAATTATATGTCATGACCATATACCTGTACTATAATGTGTTTTGCAAATAAAGTTTTTCATTCATTCATTCAAAACGAAACTTTCGACAGCCATAGTCAGCATGTGTCGGAGCCTTCTTACAATGAACACAACTTTCATTTCTATTACATAGGCTGTTATGTTGCTTTTTTCAATATACAGATGAACCATATTCTGACATTGTATTTAATTGGTTATATTGCAAAATAAACCATTTCTTCATACCCAACGGGCGCGGTTCGTTCAACTTCGCCCCTTTCGGCCATGGTGGCCAGTAACCAGGGATTCCCTACCCAGGAGATCATACGGCTCAATATGGGGCCCACAAGGCCAAAAGGGCCCACGAACTCACGGAAGAGAGGGTAGGGAGAGGAGAGAGAGAGTGTCCGTGTGTATTTGTAGAAATTTGAATTCGTGCATCGTAAGGGTCCATGAAGATTCGGCCTCGGGAAGATTCGGCCCCATCAAAATAAGTGGGAAGAATCGGCCTCAACGGAGGCCGAATCTTCCCACTTTCGAGGCCGAATCTTCCCGATTTTCTTTTTTAATTTGGGTCCTTCAAACTTTTTGTAAAATTTTTTTAATGCTTCTTGTAATTATTTTACGCTTTTAAATTGGGATAGGACTGAAAATAATTACTAACCTTTACGTAAAAATCCTTCTTCTTTCCACAGAAATCCGATAAATCCCCCAGAACACTGTTACAATGGTAATGTGTTAATACAATACAACAAAGTGAGACAGTAATTAACAGCTTGATGACTGTGAAGTGTTGAATTGAAAGTTATGATTGTTCTTGCCCTCAAAGTACAAGTCCGAGATTGTTCTTCTGTTTGTTTACACATTGGAATGCATAGTTTTGATTCGGAAAAAAGAAAAGATGAGACACGTTTACGTCTTTTAATCTCCCGACAGATAAGTAAATGTTGTGCATGTTGTGGATGAATCGAATTGTGTCAAAGATGTATTATTGTCAAGAATATTGTAAATTATTATCAAAATTTATTTACACATGCAATTAATCGAATTATGTCAAAGATATGTCGTCACTACAAGGAAAATCTAAGTATTCACATCTTGTGAATACTTACATTTTCCCTGCTGTCACTCATGAAGTAATCCCTTTTCTACTCACTAATCCTCTTTCTACTCGCTCACTTGGTATCATTCCATCTCTCCTGAGGCCGAATCTTCCCAGGCCGAATCTTCCCGGGCCGAATCTTCCCGAGGCCGAATCTGCCCGAGGCCGAATCTTCCCGTTCCCCATCGTAAAACGCCAGCTGGGATCTCTTCGTGTTCTCCTCACATGTGGGCCACTGTCGAGTTCCGTGGGAATCTGTGGCTCGGCCTTCACATCTGTCCTGGGGACTAGACAGGAACCCAGGGTGTGAACACGAGATCCCTGAACGTCGCATCGCTAATTTTTCTACTTGTAATTCCCCCGAGTATCGACTCTCAGAGTCGAGGATTTTGCTCCTTTTCATATGATCAAAATTTTCCACACACGCGGAATGATGGCCGGCCCGGTGCGTGTTGAGGCCCCTAATGTGTTAGGGCCATGGGCACCCAAGTTGCCCAACACCACTGACCCAGTAATCCATCAAAGATCTCCATTTGCATAACACCGACTGCGTGTGTGACACAAGTCCAAGAAGCAAATCTAGAGTCCTAAGAAACTACGTGATTACTAGCAAACAAGGACGAATTGATATCGAATAACCCGACTGGAAAATTATGCACCCCCCCCCCCCAAACCACGTTATGCCCTTAACGGCATACCACTCTATCCGCTGGAAGTATTTCAAACTTGATGGGGGGCGCGCATATAAGGACACCCGCCGATGTATATCAATGATGTCTTCACATGACAGGAATACAATCCACAAAGCTATGTTTAGGAAACACGCACCCAAGGCTCCATTAATAGCCAAATAATCAACCTACACACATTTGACTAAAAAAAAACCCCAAATACTAGTATTCGATGGGGACATTTGTTAATTTTGGGGCAAAAAATGTGCAAAAAAATGTGCACTTTTCAATTTAAAGACCGTAGTATAGAGACAAACGAGGGAATCTGCGGTCACATCTTAATAAAGAGTAAAGTGTGTACCCCCCCCCCCCCCCCTTCCTGGTCTGCTAATTCAAAATGATAATAAGACTGCATTGATGGTTTGTTAAGATAATGTTGGCATAAACCTTCTCTCTCCATCTTTGTGTCAGCACATTATTGGAAAAATTAGGGTACACCTGTTCTTACGTTACTGGGCTTCCAACTTTCACCGGCGATCCTACCCTGTTCCAGGGTTCCTGCAGGCAAGGACTGTTAAAATTCAAGGCTATTCAAGGGCGTTTCCCGATATATTTCGGTGTTTTTCAAGGCTTTAGAATAGCCAACTTCAAGGATTTCCAAGGCCTTGCATGTAGTAGTATTTGTCCTAACTAGGATCTTCGGCCATTACACCCCTCCTCCCACTTCCCTATAAAGGAAGTTGGAGGAGGGGGTAATGGCCTGAGGGTTCCTGTTACTGTTAGGACTTTGCCTTCACCGACTCTGGAATATTAACCCTTTACCCAACGCAGACGATATCAAAATTTATTAATTCAAATATTTTTTAATTTTTTTCGAAAAATTTCAAGAAAACCATATCATGTGAGTTTTGTGACCCCTCATTGGAACGAGCTCGTTCCAAACAGGGGTCACATGATATGGTTTTCTTGAAATGTTTCGAAAAATAATAATTTTTCAACTGCTGAATCTGCATATTACGCGGGCGATCCGTTGGGTAAAACAATATACTTCTAGGCTATGAATGACGTGCTTCGTCAGCTTTTTTATTTCGTGTACTAATATACTATACCTATTGAAAGTACTGTATACAGATGTGCAAAGCCAACTCAGTCTAGGGAGTATCACTACAAAACGAGTCCCTATGGATATAGGCCTCAAGCAGGGGTGTATCTTTTCACCGATTTTGTTTGCATTGTATGTTAAAGATTTAGGGGACGAACTAATTCAGAGTGCGGAGGGGGTAAATGTTGGAGACATAAAGATAGCAGGCTTATTCTTTGCGGACGACATGGTGTTAATGTCTAGAACTCAACAGGGGCTAGAGAAATTGCTGGAAATTGTTGGTAGATATGGGAACACTTGGCGGCTCGAACTAAATGAAAATAAAAGCAAGGTAATACCCGTTGGACGCAAGGTAGATATGACGAAGAGATGGAGAGTGGGGGAGTTCTCAATCCCCGAAGGGGAAAGCAAACAAATCACTGTAGGAGAAACGGGAGAGTATGAGTATCTAGGGGTAAGCATAAATATAACGGGAAGAGGGGTGTACAGAAATTACTCAGCCAAACTGATTCTGAAGGGGAAAAGAATTCTGAACCAACTAAAACTTTTAGGGAAAAATAGTTTCAACAAGGTCTTTGTGGGGAAAACACTGTGGGAGAGGGTGGGTTTACCAAGTATAACGTATGGCACGGACGTGATTCCATTAAACCAAACCGTTATTATGAAGTTGGAAAGTACTCAGAATGATGCCGGCAGATGGATAACAGGGTCGAGTAATGCTGCAGCTTTGGAAGCAGTAAGGGGGAGCTTGGGTGGATGAAAATCAAGGACGGGATAGATTTGGGAAAACTGTGTAACTTTAACTACTAGAGAAACCTGCCTGACAACCGGTGGTGCAAATTGATGCTCGATACCAATTGGAATTCTAATATAGAAACGGGGTGGTCAAAACATGTGAGGGAACTAATGGACAATTACTCTATAGAGGTCACAAACATAGAAGTAGGAATGAAAGAAGGCAAAAGGTTTGTCAAAGAGAGAGTCATGGAAGATTGCAATCGAAACTGGCGAGCAGGGGTTAGCGTGAAAAGATCACTGCAGGGGTTACAATATAAAGAAAAGCCAGCTTTTGAGAAGTACCTAGATGGCACCTTTGGAGGGTCACTGCTGTTCAAACTGAGATCAAGATCACTGGAGCTTCGGGGAAAAATTGGGAGAGATGGGGAAAAGGGATGCCAAATGTGCCACTCTGGAGTAGTGGAGACCCTGGAACATTTTCTCTTGGAATGCCCACAGTATATACCTCATAGAATAAAATTTACTGGAAAAATAATGCAGAAGTGGGGTGAAGAAACAAAGGATAGATGGCTGAAGGGGGACACGAGGGAGAGGGTAGGAATGCTTATTGAAGAAATTGAAAAAGAGGAAGTGAGGGACACTATTAAGCAGTTTATATCTGAATGCTGGGAGGAGAGGAGGGGAAGAGGGGGTGGGGTGCAGGGGGAATGATGGCCTTCTCTTATGAGGACCGCGACAAATCAGCGGCTGGCCAAAGAGTTATTATTATTATTCAAGGTTTTTCGAAAAAAATGATATTTGAATTAATAAATTTTGATATCGTCTGCGTTGGGTAAAGGGTTAAAGGCCTTGAATGACCCTTAGTCAAATTCAAGGGCATTCTCTAAATCTAGTAGGGCCCCGTGGGAACTCTGTGTATTGTACGCATGCGAGTTTTATGCTACGCCAACCAACTGCACTGAACGATTTGGGTCAAATTGGGACGACCTTCACAATCACAGTGGAAAGTGAAACGTGCACGTCTGCAAAATTTCAAATCACATTTCACAAACAAGGAAACAAAACATTTAAACACATAACACGAGTAAAAAGTATGTTTTCTTACCATTACAGCTGACAGTTTGGTGGTGAAAAACGATTCTTGAATAATAATTTTTTCTTCTTTTCTGTGGAGTTACACAACATTCTCGTGCATTGAGCACGTTGTTTGATTATTATAAATTCCAGTATGGGTTTCGAAACGGGAGAATTATGTAACCCATATCCGGATTACACGCCCAGCTGAGGAAACCAATGAGCCGTACAAGGTGATGGTTCTTCTGCTGTTGGTAAAGTACCAACTGAAGTAAATCACGTCATTATAAAAATAAATACCGGTAAATGTTTCTACATCATAAATTTATATCCGTTGCGAAGGACCCACCTTGGAAAGCTTTCCCGTGACGTTTCCTGCATTATGGCAATGTTGCAGAATCAGGGGATATTTTCTAGTCCTCAATCAGCGTCAATTCGATATCTTTGAACATGGTCGTTACTCACTTCCCGAAGAGGAAGGTATGCGGATTGAGTAGACTGAAAATCTACGTTTTGACAAAGTTAGTACTGATACTGGTAATATTTTTGAGAGGTCAGTCTGTAATATATTTCGACTAGTACTGTAATACGAATGTTTCCACCTCGCCGACAACACGGTAACAAAGTTTAACAGAAAGGTAACAAGCCAATCGAAGTGCTTGAATGGATAAGCCAAATTGAATCATTTGAAAGATGACTGCATGTCGTAAAATGGCCTGCAGTTCAGTGAATCTCTGATGAGCGAAATTCACGGTCATTATTGAAGGAAAATGAAGCTGAATGACTTCGCATGCCAGCTCAGTTTTCAATCTCCCGAAAAAGATATTCAGAAAATACCCATATCGGCGTCCGAATCATTTGTTGTTCAAAAGTTCTCGAGAGCACAATGCAAATAATGTTCACCCGACCCGAATTACACTGAGAAGGCTTTGAAATATCAAGTCCATCAAGTTCAAGTGATAGCAGGCGCGTGGCCAGGATTCTAAAACAGCGGCACTTCTTTTTGTTAAGTTTGAAAAAAAAAATTCAATTTTTTTTTTTAATTTTCATTTATAATTTCAATTTTATTTTTTTGGCGGCGGTGGAGGTGTGGAAAGATGATATTTAAAAGGCTGTTGTGGAAAGGCCTAATTATTGATGCCTTTCACAACTTATAAATTATGGCCTCACGTAAACGGACTCAGAGTCAAGGAAATTGCGGGATTGTTTGTCTCGAGTTTCAAAATATTTCCCGGGGCGGGGCAAACCTCCCTCCAACGAGAGGGGAACACCTTCTCTTATGCTCGCCTCCATATTGCTGCTGTGGGGTTCGGATCATGCGCCTCTACCAAAGAATTTACTTTTGATTCCGTAATTATCCAAGTCGAGGACAGCGGTGTGTGACTACCCCAAGAGCGTGTGAGAGTACAAAATGTAGGCATATACTTTGTGATGTGGATGAATATGGGGATTTAGTGTTTCAGTACTATATTTATCATCAGAATTAGCAGAGCTCCATGATGATTTTGTAACTGTTTTGTTTGTTTGTTTTTTTTTGTTTTCTTTGGGGGGTGTGGGGGGGGGGGACTAGCGAGGATTTCAACAGCCACGGTCACATTGTGTCGGCCAGTTTTACGCCTGGAAGAAGTCAGAGTGCTCGAAGCGAACCACTGAGCAGAGGCGAGCAACTATTAGACTCTCCAACATGAGGGCTTACTGACTGTGTTTTAGCCAATTTAGTAACGATTGAAAGCAAGTGCACCATCGACATGCTATACACTCAAAGTACACAGTACCACCGTGCCTCACGTATGCAATCAGGGTTGAGTGTCTTGTCAAAGGACAAAACGCAGTTACCACTGGTCAGGGCCGAACAGTCAACCTTTCGGTTTAAAGTACATTGCTCCAATCACTGCGCCACCGCGCCCCTTTCTTTTCAAAAACAATGAACGTGAGTAGTACGTCATGTACCCTGTCACCTCAAAGTTGCCGAATCTCGCGTGACGTCATGGTCAAGTGTCCCAGTTGTCTGAGGTTGTGTTGTCATGGTAACCCGCATGAGTGGCCATATTGTGACATCATTTCCATAGTGATATGTGGTGTTAGTGCGAAGCGCGTGTTAGGGTGATACGTGTTTCCGTCGTCCATTTTGTATACTGGATGCCGCCATCTTGGTTTCTATGGTAGCACGTGGTTGCTATGTGACCTAAAACCTAATAATTGTACGAATCGGGGAACTACTCCTGTGTGTCTCTTTGTACAGGAGTAGTTCGTCGATTCGTAGTATTACCACAAACAATCCGACAATCCCTCCAAACTACGAAAAATGATATTATTTGATATGAAGTCCGCCAGAATTCTTTTTAGGACCGCCACACCATGGATTTTAATAGTAGCACGTAGTGTTATAATACCGGGGGGGGGGGGGGGGGTGGGGGGGGGGGGGGGGTCACGGGGGTAAGTTCAATTGTACAAGAGGATATCTAATTACCCAAATAGACCCGACGATCTCTCCAAATCACCAAAAACTACTTTGTTTACTACAGATTCTTCAAGAATCCTACTTATAAGAGTAGCACGTAGCTATAGAACTGGGGGTGGGGGTGGAGGTGGGGGGGGGGGGGCTTTGGATTATAGCCAACTGATAGACAACCTTCACGAAAGCCTATATGATTCCTAAAGCCAAGAATCTATCGAGCAGTTACTGTAAAGTCATTGCTCAAACGACTCGAATCTGATCGAGCAAATGAACTATCGAGCAATTGCTCATTCGAGTGACTCGCACTTACGACTCTTAGCCTCATTTCGGTATTTAACGATACCTATGACCCAGCTCCATTATGGCTCCTAGCTCCGATATGGCTCCTTTTAAACTCGTATATAGCTTCTATACAGGTAGTCTTACTCCAAGTAACTCCACATACTACTCAAATAACTCGAATCCCATCGAGCAAATGAGCTTTAGAGCAATTGCTCGATCGAGTGACTCGCACATACGACTCTTAGCCTCATTTCGGTATTTAAGGATACCTATGACCCAGCTCCTATATGGCTCCTAGCATATATAGGAGCTGGGTCATAGAAATACCTACGCCCCATGGCTCCCATATAAATCGTATACAGCTTCTATACAGATAATCTTACCTCGAGTTACTCCACATACTGCTCGAACGACTCGAATCCCATCGAGCAAATGAGCTTTAGAGCAATTGCTCGGTCGAGTGACTCGCACATACGACTCTCAGACCCATTTTGGTATTTAAGGATTTACAAATGGACGATGGAAACACGTATCACCCTAAAAACACGCGCTGCGCATGCGTACTAATACCTCGCATCTCTATGGGGATGACGTCAACAGATGGCCGCTCTCGCGGGATACCATGACAACACAACATGACGCAACTGGGTCACGTGACTATGTCGTCACATGAGATCTGGCAACTATAAGGTGTCCGGGTACATGACATACTATTAACGTAACACGAACGGTGCTGCCGATTATGCTGTGCTACCTTTGACAGATAATGCTAACCATGCATGGATATCGAAGAATTGATTGAAAGATGAAGGTACTAATCTGATACTATAGTACTGAATGCAACAAACCCCTCAATTTAAACAAGAGGCCCCAAGGAGCCTTAATCTCTCACCGGCCAAAGTGGTTCAAAGAAGTATTTGGGGGTCACATTCAGTTAGACATGGTTCATCAACACTACAAAGGAATGAAGTCATGAGAGACAAATTTTTATAGAACTCGGGCCATGGCTCGAACAAACTTGAATCTTACCCCCCAAGGATGTTGCATACCAAATATCAAAAGCATTCATCTGCTGGATCTGAAGAAGAAGATTTTTAAAGAAAATTCCTCATTTTGAACTAAGTTATCATTCGGGCTCCCATAGTGAGCCCAAATATGAACCCAGGGACTTGGCTTTAACAAACTTGAATCTCCCCTCCCCCCGCCCCCCACCACCCCCACCTAAGGATGCTGCATACCAAATATCACAACATTCCGACTGCTGGATCTGAAGAAGATTTTTAAAGAAAATTCTTCATTTTGAACTAAGTTATCATTCGGACTCCCACAGTGAGCCCAGATATGGACCTAGGGACATGGTTGAACAAACTTGAATCTCACCCCACTAAGGATGCTGCATACCAAATATAAAAACATTTCGACTGCTGGATCTGAAGAAGAAGATTTTTAAAGAAAATTCCTCATTTTGAACTAAGTTATAATTCTGGCTACCACAGTGAGCTCAAATATGAACCCAGGGACTTGGCTTGAACAAATTTGAATCTCCCCCCCCCCCCCCCCAAGCATGCTGCATACCCAATATCAAAAGATTCTTCCTGCTGGATCTTGAGAAAAAGATTTTTAAAGAAATTTGCCTGAAATGCACTAAGTTCGAATTCGGGGTTCTATACTGAGCCCAAATGTGAATCCAGGGAGCCGATTTGAACAAACTTGAATCAGACCCACCCCACAATGTTGCATACCAAATATCAAAAGATTCTGCCTGCTGGATCTTGAGAAGACGATTTTTTAAGAAATTTGCCTGAAATGCACTAAGTTCGAATTTGGGCTTCTATAGTGAGCCAAAAAATGAATCCAGGGGGCCGATTTGAACAAACTTGAATCAGACCCATACCAAGATGCTGCATACCAAGTATCAAACGATTCTGCCCACTGGTTCTGGAGAAGAAGATTTTTTAATAATTTTTCTATAATTCATACAGTGCTATCAGAGTAAAAAAATACGGGTGATATTGGAGATGGGGGCCTTAAACCACTGACTGTTTTTTTTTTAAATTTTTTTAAATGAAATTTGGATTAGAAAGGGAACATGCTGTGAAAATGGGCGTGTTCTATACTATCACTCCATTTACTAATTTACACACGGAACTTAAGCACCCCGCTTTTTTCGCAGTCGTGTTAATAGAAACTGCCATTACTTTCATGCTATCAGGACTTCAGTGGTCAAAAGTGATTGTTTGCGGAAAGAATGGTCCATTTACAAATGAAAGACAACACAATGATGAAAATATGCAGTATTTTAATGGCACTAATTACACATATCTGTCACTAATGTTTTTGGTGGAAAAATGTTCTGTTGACAAGTATGGTACGGATGACGACCTGAAGCCTTCTCCTAATGCTACCAGTGAGCCTTATGATACGGTCCAGAGGCAACTGCTGCCACTCCTTGCAATGCAGCTTCCAAATCGGCCACATTCTGTACAGGCAAATCCCTTGCTTGTACACGACGACCAAGGAAGTCACGGGTGTGTTCCAAGAGATTCGAATCGGGCTCATTGCGGGCCAGTTTTGTAATAGCGTTGTTCTGAAGGAGCGCTCTCACAGCATGAGAACGATGTGGCCTTGCCTTGTCCTCCATGAATACAGGGCGAGTGGACAACGGGTGGTTGTCAAAATGAGGCACGACAACTGGATTGATAATGTCCGGGATGTACTGATGAGCGCTGAAATTCCCACGTACAGTTACCATATCAAGTTTACAATCATGAGAGAGGCATCCCCAGATCATTCCTGATCCTCCACCATAAGGAACAGTAGGTCTAATGTTTCTGTGCTCGTAAGCTGCATTTCTATGCCTTCACACTCTTATTAGGCCATCTGGGGCGTGTAGCACGAACCCTTCTTGATTAAAGGGAGAGGTATGTGAACCAATAAATTCAGTATATCGTTCAGTATCAGTAACAGTATCAATCACATCAAATTTAAACAGAAGTGACGTCATACCACGACACATTGTGTGCGTCGCGGGTGTTGTCTTGGAACTCCGCGAATGTGGCGATGTTGTGACGTTATAACCACGGTGTTACGTGGTGGAAGTACAATCAGGGTACCGAAAATGAGGTACTGTATGTGTGGTGCTTGGCAATATTTTCACCCAAGAAATACTATAGACTTTCAGTACTACTGCATCCCACCATCTGTCCAGTGCTGTAACCCTAACCATTAGACCACTATCGACGTGTCGTTCAGCTAGAGCTCAACCCTGTGAGTGTTCTTCCGTGCCCGCGCTTGTCTAGAACTTCAGTTTCCCACCACTACACCAATATCCTACCAATACTATTCCTCAGTCTTATAACTGACGCCCATTACTCATGTATAGTCGCTACTACCAGTCTTGTGATCCCTGGTCTACGGGGGGGGGGGGGGGGGGGGGGGGGGGGGATTTGAATAAAAAATCAAAATGCTATGTCAGAACAAATAATCACATCAAATTTAACTGAAATCAAACCATTGGTTTGGGAGAAGTCGAGAACACAATGGTGTGCACGACGGATGCGTGCGGCAGACGGAGAGTGATCGATACAGCTCACCCCGACTTCCAATCAGGTGATTTACAAAGTTCCAGCAGTGTCAGTTTGATTAGTCTATATTTAGCACTACTATCTTGTAATAGCATCCATCAGACTGTAATGAGTTATCCGTATCTACCAGCTAACAAAACTTTCAACACCCAATTTGTTGTCATACCACAGTAGTATGTCTCGGGCTTTTCACCCCTCATTTGGGGGACCACGGAAGTGACGTCATGTCACGTGACCTAGAGGCGCCATGTTGTGTTGTCATGATAACCCGCGTGAGCGGCCATGTTGTGACGTCATCCCCATAGTGATACGTGGTGTGAGTGCGCATGCGCGTGTTGTTAGGGTGATACGTGTTTCCGTCGTCCATTATGTACACTGGAGGCCGCCATCTTGGTTTCTATTGTAGCACGTGATTGCTATGTTACCCAATTTTTCTGCAATAAGACGGGGTATGTTCGGAGGGTATGTTCGATTGTAGAAGAGTAAATCTAATTACCACAAACAACCCGACAATCCTTCCAAATCACCAAAATCTATCCCAACTTTTACTATTTCGAATTCTTTCAGAATTCTCTGCTTCTATCTATATATGCAATAGTTTTCGTCTATATGGCCATGTTCCTTTGTTATGGAGTATACTACAGTAGCATAGAAGAGCCTATTCGTTGGAACAGTTTTGCTTATTATTACTATATTTAGCAATTTCTGGTATATTCTTGTTAGTTCTGACCCTATTCCAAGTACTCTTGTTGTTTCATATATCTAGATCGTTTATAACCAATCAGATTGCTTGATTTCCCATAATCTGTATGCAGAGTTATGTCCCCAAGTATGAATCCAGGTACTTGATTTGAACAAACTTGAATCTGATTATCTTTAGGATGTTGTATATCAAATATCATAAGATTCTGTATTGTACTTATAGAGAAGAACATTGTTTTAATTTTTGATAAAAGGCCGCTCGGCCACACGTCCCCCCAAAAATGGTGTGCAATTATTGAATTTTTTCGAAGCCGAAAAAGACATAACTCTGGCAAAAAATGTCAGGCCAAACCCAGATTTGAACTTGACCTGTATTTTATGTTGATACACCTACATACCAAATTTTATTTGATTCGGTCAACAACAACTAAAGTTATCATCAGGAAACAAACAAAAAAATTGAACTTTCAAAATTGAAAAACGGAGGCATATCTCTGGCCAAAATTCTCAGACTGCACCCAGGTTCGAACAGGACCTGTATTTTATGTTGATACACATACATACCAAAGTTCATTTGACCTGGGGACAAAAATATTTTGACTCAGCAGTTTTTCATTTTTTCATATGACACCCAATGACATAACTGGGAGATGACAGGTAGACAGCCAATCTCTTCCTATGGTATATGCTATTATTTATATATCTATAAAAGCAACTGTCAACTATTACATTTTTTATCACTATGTTCAATGTATTTACTTTAATTTCTTCTGCATCATGTATATCATAAATTAAATCAATAAACCAATAAAAAAAACTGAGCAAATTGTTTTTGCCTATTTTATGCTACTGGTACCACAGTTCTCTGTTCTTGGGGATTGGGAAATTTGTTGTAAATCAGCTCATCTGTTCTGAAAACAGAAATTTCTGGCACAGCCAAAACACATTAAATCCCCCAACCCCTTGCCCCTGAGAATACCTGATATATTGACCCTACTACTTCCTTTGGAACAAACATTAGTTTACACCTCAAAAGGTAGCTGAATGCCAAATATCAAGTGATCCTCTCAATTATATCATGAAAAGAAAATTGGTTTAAATTTGGGGTAATCCCCACTCCACACCTCCTCCCAGGGGGGGGGGGGGGGACACATCACTTTTAACAAGGGAGGGTAGCACGTCACCTTTAACAAAACTGAATTGCCCCACCTCAGTCATAATTCTCATGTAATTTTATTGGGATCAGCTCAGAAGTTTTGGAGAAGACTCAAGTACCATCTTTATCCTGGATGACGAGTGATCAGTATAGCTCATACTGACTTTCAGTCACATGAGCTAAAAATTGCAAAGTAAAATCGAGAAAATATACTAACTGTGGGATAGAACAATAAAAAATTTAACTATTGACATTTGGCAATAATTTTTTAAAACTATGTGAGGGTTTTTGTCCTTCTTTGTGATTTTTCTTGAGGGCTCTTCTCCTAAAGGCATTTGTGTTGATGGTTTTTATCTTGAAGACTGTTGTTCTATATAGGGGTGTGATGAGCAGTATTGATTTTCATAAATGATTAATCAGATAAGGTAATTATAATTGACTAATTGTACCTAGGGCTGCACGGTATTCAAAATGAAATACCGGTAACGGTGTTCAAACAAATACTGCGGCATATCGAAAGACTATTCAGATACCTGAACACATGTACCATAAGCATGACTTGAGCCATCATAATTGGAACACTTGGCTTGCCTTGATGGTACAGTTCGAATAACCCTTTACCCAATGCAGACAATATAAATTTTTTTTTACAATATTAGTTTACTGAATTTTTCTAAATTTAAACAAGGTTTTATCAAGAGCCTCCCCCCCCCTCCCCCATCGGAATGAGCTTGTCAAACTCACTCCAATGAGGGTCACATGATATGGTTTTGAAGAATTTTTTTGAAAAATAATATTTGTTCAACTGCACAATCTGTATATTGCCTGGGTGGATGCGGCCGCTTCGTTAGGTAGTGGGATAATATTATTTGTTTGTGACTACAGTTAAAAAACTCAAGACATCTTGAAAATTAAATTGTGGTTAAATAAATAATGAAGATAAACAGATATTTTTGCAATTACACAAGTATTCAATCGATACTCGTTTGAATAGGGTATGTATCAGTTTATCGATTTACCGTGCAACCCTAATCGTATCCAGGTGACCCCTTAGGAGTAAGAAGAAAATAAACATAACCTTAACAAAAATGAAACATGCCGAATGATCACCACTGGATATGTGAAAGTTTATTTGTTAAAATGAATCCTTGCGTCATTGACACCACATTTTTGCCTGTTTATCTGTGTATTTATTACTTACAGGGATGTTGGCACCCGTCATAGCAATCCTATTGGGAATTAGCAGGAAGGGGATGCACAGACTCTTCATTGTTAATAATATCATGTGATTTGAAGATTCTCTCATTTGGTTTGTCTCTATTTATTTATTTATTGGTGTTTTAAGGTCAAATATTTCTGCACAGGGGCTAATCATGACCATGACAGTTTTACGGGTGGAGGAAGCCGGAGTACCCAGGGAGAACCACTGAGCAATGGCGAGCAACTGTCAGCTCCCAACATACTAACTCCACACAAGCAGGGTTAGCATTGGCTGAAGACAGGTGCACCACCGACGTGCAGTACGCCTTAGTGCACAGCGTCACCATGCCCCCATATGGGCAATGGGGGTAAAGTGTCTTGCCCAAGGACACAACGTGATTGCCGCAGGTGAGATTCGAACCGAGGACCTCTCAGCTTGCAGCCTGCACCTCTACCTACTGAGCCACCGTGCCCCATCTCTATTATCTTTCTGTACTATATTTTAGAATGTCTGCATGTATGTCTGTCTGTCCGCTATAGAAATGAACACCCCGAGTGTCCAAAATGGGTCTACTAGGAGTACTTTTTTATGGCAGAGGTCATCGTCAGGTTTAAAAAAGTGTGTGGGGTGGGGGTGTAGAGGGGCACCAAAAGTTATGACCAAAATTTTTCTCACCGATATAGGTCCTCAAAGGGGTCTACTAGGGGTAATGTTTTACCAGGAATCTAATGGTGATGTTTAAAAAAGTGCCGGGTGGGGTGTAGAGGGGCACCAATAGTTAGGACCAAAATTTTTCTCACCGATATAGGTCTTCAAAGGGGTCTACTACGGGTAATTTTAATACTCTCCTCAGCCCGAGCAACGTCTGGTAACCCTGCTAGTAACCTTTAAAGTCAAAAGAAATGCATTGTTGTGGCTCCATATTTCCCAAATTTCCCAATCGGGTCCGAAGCTGGAGAAATTTGTCGAGTATGGAGCCAAAAATGTGCACTTTTCTCAGCACAGAGTTGCATTTAATTTCTAACATTTGACTCCTTGCATATTAGTGGCGGATAATCCTGCCCAGTACAGGATTACTCTTGCCAATGAACTAAGTATATTTTATGCACATTTCATCAAATTCCCTCTTGCAAATTGCATGTATTTTTTTACCAATGATTTCTTGAGTTAACCCTTTACCCAACGAATCGCCCGCATCCGCCCGCATAATATGCAAATTCAGCAGTTGAAAAAATATTATTTTTCAAAAAATGTCAACAAAACCATATCATGTGACCCCTCGTTGGAACGAGCTCGTCGAGCTCGTTCCAACGAGGGGTTACATGATATGGTTTTGTTGAAATTTTTCGAAAAATTTAAAAAAATTATAATTAAAATAATAAATATTTTTATACTGTACCAATGACCCAGACATAGCTGGTGCTAACTCTTAAAATATAGGGCCAAACACAAATTTTGCCCCCCAATCCCCAAAATTTGCATCTAAAACCAAAGAAAACATGTCCTGAATGGCCCTCCACACTTCACCTCTACTGCGCATGCGCAGTGTCAAGGACGTTCCGAAATTGGCGCCATTAATCATTCTAAGTTTGGCCCTTCATCAGTTAACATCTGACTGATCTTTGTGCTTGTAAATCTCAGTTTAAATGATGCCAGACACATAAATATTAGTGAAATGGTGATTTTAAGGAGGATAGAGGAGGAGAGGAAAAATGTGTGACAGAATATTATCAGGGCTGTAACTTAAAATTTTTTAATGAAATTATGTTAAGTTACCTATTTTCGAGGCAGCAGCCATTTTGTTGTCATTGTGATTATTTAGTTACACTGATTTTTCAGTGTTTTCCTCTCTCCCTGTCCTTTAAGTCCCCCCTTGCTATTCTCCCATGCTTTTGGCATAGTTTTTGTAATTATTATTACTAAATTTTCTTGGGAGTTTTAGCTGAATAACAGAATGAATTCTGTTCTTTCCCCATGTTTACGTCTTCACCTACGGGTGGTTAGGCGTTGTGTTCTGCATCTACCATCTGATGTTCTGCAGTTTCTTCCCTGGAAGTCTCTGTTTTGCATCAGATAGTGTATTTTTGGTAACTGATTCCGGGCCTGGGTGCCTGGAGTCTTATTTTAGTGTTTTTACTTTCATTGTTTACATTTACAACAGCCCTCTGTGTGAGGGGGGGATTTCTGGAAAATAATATCTTGATGTTATTTTAATCATAACTAGATACATTATTATTGTTCGTAAGTGTTGAATAAATTGTTTAAAATATTTTTAAAATTTTTGTCCACACTTAGGCTTGGGATCCATTGGGGCTCAACGTTACTTTTCAGAAACTTGGGCTGTTCTGAAAAAATATTTTTTCAAAATATTTTGATTTCAATTATTTTTTCTATATTAATGGATCATATTATTATTATGTATTTTGATTGCCAGGGGTTAGTGCGAGTACCAGGACTTGTTTTCTTTTCACATTGAAAGGATATTGATCAATTGTAATAAGAGGAAGTCTTCCTCTGACTTTTATAGTCATTCTATATGTGGTCAGTGTACTCGCATTAACTCCTGTTCTGTGTCGTATGATTTCGATGACAATATGGGAAGCGTATGTCACGGTATGTTAGTGGGGAATTGGACACTCCGGTCCTTTCCCCGCAGGGTCACTCTACTTTATCAATTTCTATTTCAGACGATCAAGATTAGGGTGATGTATCTGTGATGTCTTCCAACAGTGTGCCTCCGTCGTCACAATTAATGAAGGGCTAGCGGAAAAGTGCTCATGTTAATACGCCAATTGCCTAAGAGGACCCTAGTAGGTTCGACGGCCTTTGACGTCCGCTAGTTCGCCCGGTGTAGCGTCCATTCACCGAATGGTTCGGCAGCCGGGTTCGTCCGTTGCGGTCTAGAAGGAATTTTGGGGTGATGCGAGCACTACAAATCAACCAAATGCACACCCAGTGACGGCGGATCAGAGGGAGAACGGAGGAAGCCTTTTAGTCCGGTTCATAGCTCGTTCTGGTCCATCCGGACGGCGAGCGAGAGAGGCCCCTCTCTCGTACAACAACATCTGGCCCCAGATGTGGTACAAAATGTTTCGCATTCGGAGCATACGTCCGTCGCTCGGGACGCTCCGACATATAGTCAGTCCGGAGTAGACTGTCAATAAGGCTTCCACATTCTCATGGTAGCGCACACGACCGCTCTTGGCTACGTGACCTCGGATATCCAGTCAGCTTCGCCAGTCAGAGAATCATCGGCGACCAGGTCACACCATCCGGTAGCCAGGGACACGAGGCCTGCAGACTCCGGACGTTCGCATAGGAAGTGTGCGGGAGTCAACGTACACGGAGCTTCCGGCGGCAATGCATCGTAAGACCGCTACTGCACAGGCCTCGGGAACGGACGTGCTTTCCTAAATAGCACAGTTTATTGCTGCATCCCAGCATCAACTGAATCTGTCGCATATTTTTTATCCGACGATGCTGGGTCGGGACGCTCCGCGGAAGCGGGTACGGACGTCCGAAAATTTCATCCGGTCCGACGGGATACCGAAAGGGATTTGGAGGATTTCGAGCTTTCCCTTTCGGAACAACATATGCTGTTGTGTATGTCATCTGACTTGGTCTTCTACAGCTTCTTTCGTCGGACCAGAATGCTGCGATGCCGGATAAGAAACTGATAGCGTCGGTGGACTTAGAAATTTTTGGTTCGGTTCAGGGACATCGTCCCTCAGTTCCGACATAGTCCAATAATGTCACACAAACTTTCGAATTATTGAACGACGCTATATATATTACTATTTTATGCTTGCTATAACCAAGCATTTCTGGTTTCTTGTTCGCAAAGTTACGGAGATGTCTTTCAAAAGTGTGCCTCTGTCGTCATAGTTAATGAAGAGCTAGCGGCAATAAGTGCTCATGGAATATGTCTATCGCCTAAGAGATCCCTTGTAGGATCGACGGAGTGACATTCGCTAGCTCACCCGGTGTAGCGTGCATTCATCGAATGGTTCGGCTGCCGGGTTCGTCCGTTGCGGTCTAGGAAGGAGATTTGGGTGATGCGAGCACTTTAATTACTTTAGTACTCACCCAGTGACTGCAGATTGAGGACAGATCGGAGGAAGCCTGCTAGTCCGGTTCCTGGCTTGTCCAGGTCCGTCCGGGCTGTGAGCGAGAGAGGTCCCTCTCTCGTCCAACAACATAGGGGACCGCATGTTGTGGTTCAGATATTTTACATTCGGAGCATATGTCTGTCGGTCGGGACGCTCCGTTATATTGACAGTCCGAGAGACTGTCCATAATGCTTCCTCATTCTCACAGCAGGGCACACGACCGCACTTTGGCTACGTGACCTCGAGTATCCAATCAGTTTCGTCATTCAGTGATTCCACGGCGAATAGGTCACGCCATCTGGTAGCCAAGGGACACGAGGCCAAAAAACTCCGTTCGCTCGCATATTGGTAGTATGCACGGGGTAACGATCACGGAGCTTCCAGCGGCTATGCATTGTAGGACCGCTTCTCCTCAGGCCTCAGTGACGGACGTGCTATCCGAGTTAGCATAGTTGTTTCGCAGCATCCCAGCAATCGACAGTTTCTTGGTCGAATCAGGAATTATCCGACGGCGCTGGGTCGGTGCGGTCGGCGGTTGCATCAGGTACGGACGACCGAACGCTTTATAGGGTCCGACAGGATGGCGAAAGGGATTCGAAAGATTTCGAGTTTTCCCTTTCGTAGTATCGGAAGCTGCCATTCATATCTTCTGGCATTATCTTCCAGTGATTGTTATTTCGGACTACATTGCTGCGATGTTGGATAAGAGACTTATAGCGTCATTGGACTCGGAATTTTGGATCGGTTCAGGGACATTGTCCCTGACTTACCGATGCAGTCCAATAATTTCATTACAACATGTGTTTTATTTTTCGACGCTATATATGCATACAAGCCTGCTACCAAGCATGATAGTTTAGTTTCTTGTCCGCGTTGCTCATTTCTGCCGTTTTATCATTTATACGAATAGTTTATTTTGGCAGAGCAGGGCATACCGAGAGTTCATATGTGTCTTGACGGTGTGGTTAAAGACTGGAAATATTCTTTTTCGCCGTCTATGTCTTTTCCAACCTCAATGTTGGAAATGACAATGATGTCTAGTAGACTTAACTTAGACGCTTTATCATACGTAATCCACCTTACTGAGGCGTTATCATTACGTCTTCAAGAAAAGATTTACGGGATATTATTCTCAATGTGATTTCTTTTGAGGGCAGTAGTTTGTTCACGTATAACTCCGCCCTTCAGTGGCTGATTGGAGTTGGTTAGACGTGACGCAGCCCTAGCTACATCCACGCGCGTGGATAGTAAGGTTAAGAACTTTCGTTTCGTTCTCGGAGAAGCTTCTCTTCGACGGCAACTTTTCAGCAATCCATGAATTGCTCGATTTACACGTTCTCTTGTCTATCTAGTGTTACAAGAGATTCAGACTGGGGCAAACATTCGGTTGTTGGCTCAGAGAGTGCCACTGCAGTTGCCGGACCCGAGTGTTGCAGTTATGACGGTTGCCAGTCAAACAGATTGGGATATAATATTGATCCCAACGGATTCGAAGTGCCAGGGTCTTTGGGTTCCGCAGTGTCTTAGCAACCAATTATTTTCCGCGGAATAATGTTTTTTAGGCTTGCTTTATGTCATTGCATGAACATTATTCAGAAACGCATGCCCAAATCCTGTCCGTTAATTCGACAGTAGTGGCGTATCTCCGGAACCAGGGAGGCACTCATTCGTTTCCGTTATTCAATTTAATGGAAAGAATCCGTCTGTTGGTTATAGTACACCAAGTTCTGTTTCGGTCCGTCATATTCCGGGTCGTCTGATTGTTTTACCGGACTCCCGTTCACTTAGGGGTCGCTTGTTGCTGTCAGAATGGACTCTCAACAAACAAGTATTCAATCAGATTTGCTATCTATGGGAGCGCCCAATGATGATTTATTTACGACACAGCTTGCTAATCAGTTGCAGACGTATGTGTTGGCTTGTCCGGATCTCTGAGCTAATGCTGTTAACGCTCTATTGATCTATAGGACGGAATGATAGGATACGCGTATCCTCCGGCGCTGTTGTTTCAGCAGGTATTGCTAAGATAAACAACCACAATACATTTCTGTTGATAGCATCTCTATCTTCACAGAGACCATGGGTAATTTACTCTGTTGTCTACTGTGGGACTTAACGTGAAATCTTCCTCAATGAGAGGATCTTTTTACGCTGGGTAAATCGTGTCATCTTTATCACAACCCGCAAGGTCGCAACCTTCACGTATTCCGTTGTGTGGTCCGTATTGCATTGTAGCATTGTACTGGACGAGCTTTAGACGCGATTTCTTACTATAGGAGATCCTCTTCTTCGCTATTCTATGCGGCTAAAGTGGAGGCTCTTCCGTCGTTGGTGTAGGGATCATTATGTTCATATTGTTGATCCCTCCATACTACTCATTGCAACTTTTTAGTATACTTGTTTGACAAGATCTACTGCAGCCTGTTATTATTAAGGTTATAGGTTTATGTTACCTCATACCTATGCACTCTTGGATAGTTTACAATTGAGTCTTATGTCTCTTTATCTAAGTCAGTTAGTAACTTTTTGATAAATAGACTTAGAATCTTTAGATTAAATTCCTATATGGAATTTAACTTCGGTTCTTATTTAGCTAAGTAATCATTTGAGCCTCTGGAAACAGTAGTTTTCAAATTCTGACCTTTTAGACAGTAATTCTGTTGGTTTCTCTTTTACTGAAGAGTCAGTGAGTTTCATGCACTATCGATGGATGATTTTCACTTTTGTAGTTTCGGAATCACTACTTCCTTTACTATTTAGGTTGGATTTTTGCATAAGAGTTAGGCTCCTAATATCCGGAACCTATTGTTATTAAGGTCCTTCCGACTTCGTACGGGCATAGGCCTTTACTCTCTCCGGTTAGAGTTTATGTATTTATAAACAGATATCTGTTTATTACTACGGGCGTAAGCTTCTTCTGTCTTTGATGCCTAATAGAAGGACGTTACGCTCCATTCTATTGCTAATGGATTCTATTAACTATCGGTACTGCTTATGGTATATCATTCACTCAGCAGTTGTGCTTAAGATTTCGGCTCATGAAGTAAGAGTTCTTCTACATCTTGGGCTTACATTAATAGTGTCGCTATTATAGATTTTTGAAGGCTGCTCATTGCGCTCAGCCATCCACATTCATGAATTTTATCTCAGAAATATCGAGTCCATTTCTGGAGGCCTCTATTGTTAGGTCTATTATCTACTGCTCAGAATGTCATTCACTTAACAGTTGCTACTATAGCTAGGTAGGCTGTCTGTTTCGGCAGTGACTCCGTTCTGCTGCCCTCTTCGCTCTGGGCTATTTGACCCAGGGCAAGGAAAAGGGGGGGGGGGGGGGGGAGGGTGTTTCCTTGGGTCACCTGTTTTACTATGAAAACAAGGGGATACCTCCTCCGGAGTTAGTAATTCTGAGCTGTTATTGGGATGGTTGTTTAGTGAGAAGTTTATGTTTTAAAAATTCATTCAAGTCTTAGTTTTTAAAGTATAGCTTTTGAATATTGCATGTGTCAACGGACATGATTATGCAATCCTCAGACACTTTTAAGGAGTATAAGAGTCTCTATTCTCTAGACTTACTTTATTTATTGGCTTACTTTAAAAATTATTAGTATAAGGATTATATTGGATATTAATAGAGTACATGGATGTATGATGCTCAATTTTGGAAGGTGTTGTATCTTTCTAATTTATCATAAATAAGAAAGATACATGTAAGGCCTATTACTTCTTTTTCCCTAGAGGGGATGACTCTATTTTATATTGTTGAGCGTATTCCATCTTGCTCTATGTCCTTGGCCCTCCAGCCTTTTTACTATTCAGCTATGTCTGGGTCATTGGTACAGTATAAAAATGTTAAAAAATTTATAGTAATTTCTATATTTTTTATACTTACCAATGACCCAGACGGGGATGGCCCTCCCAGGTGTTGGGAACTCTTGCCTCCCCGCTGAGTACATAGCGCTTACCAGGCACTGGTTATTAGAATGATTAATGGCGCCAATTTCGGAACGTCCTTGACACTGCGCATGCGCAGTAGAGGTGAAGTGTGGAGGGCCATTCAGGACATGTTTTCTTTGGTTTTAGATGCAAATTTTGGGGATTGGGGGGCAAAATTTGTGTTTGGCCCTATATTTTAAGAGTTAGCACCAGCTATGTCTGGGTCATTGGTAAGTATAAAAAATATAGAAATTACTATAAATTTTTTAACTTTGATATCGTCTGCATTGGGTAAAGGGTTAACTGTCAAGTTTAGATGAATTTTTCAACAAATCTAGTCATGGCGGCTTCACAGCAGCCACGACTAGATTTGATGAAAAATATCTTGAAAATACTCAGTGGGTTAAAAGTTAAAAAGGAGTAAAAATTCAGCAGTTATTTGACTTAGGCAAATACAAACCGATTGTGCCATTAATGATCAATATTCAACTGATCAAACATTTATGACAGCTCTAGTCCTCGGGTTAGTCTCACATAGCCGGTCGGGCAAAGGTAATTAACTACAAACACTGTTAAGTGAACTTGCTATAGTCCGTATCAATGAATTGTCTCACTCAGCCTGTTTGGATTAATTTAATGATAACTGATCATTAATGTTTGAGAATATTGTTAACACTTGAGGCGGCGCTTTTATTTCTGCGATAAATATATATTATGAGATACGCTCACTCTCTCTGTCACATGGTATAAATATAAACTCCAGGTAAGGGTTAGCACTTAAAAATGGCCAGTGCTCAAGTGAATGTTGAATTTATCCCCAACAACCGTGGGAGACGTTACCTCATATTTGATGGGTATAAGTACAGCATAAAGTCGCGAAGTAATGAGCAAGTACATTGGCGGTGCTCCCAGCATAGTCGTGGTTGCCCTGGAACCATCAATACGCTGAATGACATTGTTACATCCTACAACAACCGCCATGACCACACAGCAGATATTGAAAAAATAGCAGTTGACGGGTTTCTCACCAAAATGAACAAAACTATACAGAAAGAATCTAAAACAGTCTCAGCCATATATCAGGAGGAAATATGAAGTAAGTATCAAACTATTTTATGTATATATATCCAAACATTATAGTTAGAGAGAGAGAGAGAGAGGGAGCGAGAGGGAATGAGAGGGGGGTATGGGGATGCAGTGTATGGGGATCAAAGTAAGTATCAAACTATTTTATGTATATATATCCAAACATCTCTCTCTCTCTCTCTCACAAAGAAATATATATATATATTCTACTAATGTTTAATATATTGTATTTACAGGTCTCAGAACGGCTGAAATTGACCCTGAATTTGTCGCCAAAATACCTACATACTACAGTGTAAGATCTGCACTATACCGTTCCAGAGCCAAGACCAGACCATCATTGCCGCGACAGAGATCAGATATAGACCTGCCTGATTTATACAAGAAGACGACAGCAGGAGAGGATTTCTTATTAGCATGTGATGGGGAACATGACAAAATTATTATTCTAGCAACTGAGAACAACCTTAGGCAACTTTCATGTGCTGAAATTTATTTTTGTGACGGGACGTTTAACAAGTGTCCAGATGTTTTCCAACAGTTGTACACAGTGCACCCTTTCATTGGCAACAAGATGTGCCCATTAGTTTTTGGTCTGTTGCCAAATAAATCCCAGGCTACATATGAATGCTTCTTTCGCCTTCTTGTGGACAATTCTAGGATGGCAGGAATCAATCTAGTACCAAGACAATTTTTCACAGACTACGAGAAAGTGGCACAAAATGCTATCCAGAGCATTTTTCCAGCTGTGGAACTAAAAGGGTGTTTCTTTCATTATGGACAGGCTGTGTGGAGAAATGCGCAAAAGTGTGGTTGGAAGACGCTTTACCAGGACAATGAAGAAGTTAAATCCTTGGTGAGACGTGCAATTGCGTTACCTCTGGTTCCAGTTGAAAGTGTTAGTGATGTGTGGTGGTCTGTTCTAGAAGAAGCACCAGAGGGTACAAACATTGAACAGTTCACTGACTGTTACTACATACTGGGTCGAAAGGTGACCATGGACATTGTATGTGGAACCATTTTGATACGGTTGGATCCCGTACCACTAACCACATCGAAGGGTGGCACAGAAAGCTGAGTCTTTTTTATTGCTGGCTCCCACCCCAACTTGTATCACATGACTGACTTCATTAAGAAGGAACAAGCTTACCAGGAAGCAACGGTATTACAACTGAATGCTGGTGGGAGACTTCAACCACGGAAGAAAAAGTACAGGAAAATTGACAATTCCATTGATCACTTCAAGAGAAAGTTTCTCAGTGGTGACATAGGACTACTACGCTATTTAGATTCTGTGTCACATCTAACTGGATATTGAAGTGGTATGTACTATATTTATTATTATTGCATTTATTATACGGCAGTAGAAAAGTTAATATCAATCAATAAATTTGTCAATTTTACAAGTAAACCTTGTACTTTATTAGATTTGGCAACTCTTTGATCACAAGGTAGTTCACACCTTACTCCGAAACAATGCCAACCGGCTAAATGAGACGACCCCCCTAGTCCTCTTGTTATAACCCTAATAAACAAACAACAATATGCATTTCAAAGGTTGAATTTGTTCTGATGGTATGGTAATTGATTTTGTGTTTGGAAGTTGTATTCAGTTAAGAGATATCCAATTAACCCATTGCACCCTGATAGTGATGAACCGATCAATTAGTATAGAATCGGACAATCCCTAATAAACAAACAACTATATGCATTTCAAAAGTTGAATTTGTTCTGAAGGTATGGTAATTGATTTATGTTTGGAAGTGGTATTCAATTAACAGGGTTATTCAATTAAGAGATAACCAATTAAAGAATTGCACCCTGAAAGTGATGAGCTGATTAATTGGTATTCAATCAGCCATCGGCTGATAAGCACCCATCGGTTGACAATCGGTAGTTGAGGGGTGTGAGATCGGCCCTCATCGATGGTCACACATAAAAAAATTGTCGAGATTTCCTCAATTCAGCATCCAGATTTAGAATGTTTTTATTGAAATGTAGAGCTGAAACGGTTAACCGAGTAACCTATGATCAACGTCTTGATCGATCAAAAAGTAATTGATCGGTTAACCATTACTTTTGAACTAATGTATTATACAGGTCAACAAAGGAACAAACTTGCTTCAAAACAGGCCCACGTTGTCACACTGACTCACATCAATTATATGAGACAGAGTAAAGCCTGCAAGTTACGTGCTGACATTACTTGTTCATGTGCATGTATCAGTAGCTGGAAATGGTCATTCTTAACACTTTACCCAATGTGGTTGAAAGACAATACCTGCAAAATAAATTCTTAAATTACTAAAAATTTTCAATTTTTGTCTCAAAAACATAGCTTATGACCCCTCACAGGGAAAAAGCTCAACGAGCTCGTCCCAACGAGGGGTCATAAGCTGTGTTTTTGAGACAAAAAATGAAAACATGATAAAATTTGAATGGAGACTTTTGTATATAGCGCTGGCCGTTTTTTCCTGTTATGTTGGGTAAAGAGTAAATATGCTGTAAATCATCAACGGTATGGCAATTATTCAGCTACTTATTAGGGTAAGTGATTAATTGGTTAACCAAGGTTAATCCATGTGATTAATCGATCAAGAAAACCCTTTAACCATTTCAGCTCTATTGAAATGACTCTTGAGTGATTTGTAGTTCTGTCTGATCTCGTCAAATTTCGCCGAGCAGACTGAATGTGTGTGAATAGCGATGCTAAATTCTCAACAATCACAACCGATCCACTGTCAAACTGGGTCAATGTAAATTATTATTCAAAGACTCAAAATTGTCAGTTTTGCTTTGATCCCACAGCCCTGGAAATTGAGAGAACTGTGTTCACTCAAGTGATGAGTGTCGGATTGATATCAAAGAAATCTGAAAATGACAGCAAGACATTGCAGGAACTTGCTTGCGATATTATGTATATTACCTTTGATGCTTTTCGGCAATGGCTTCCATAAAAGATGAAACTGTAGTGTTTGGGTTTATGTTTGTTTCATTTCGTTTTATTCTGCCGTGATTCTGGTTTATCAAATATTATGTATGCAAGAAGGCAATGCCTATTATTAAAAGAAATGTGCTCCTCATCAATAATTAAATCGTTAACCCTTTACCCAATGCAGACGGTATCAAAATTTATTATTTTAAATATAATTTTTTTAAATTTTTCAAAAAATTTGAACAAAACCATGTCATGTGACCCCTCATTGGAACGAGCTCAATGAGCTCGTTCCAATGAGGGGTCACATGATATGGTTTTGTTGAAATATTTTTAAAAATTTAATGTTTTCAACTGCTCAATTTGCATATTACGTGGGCGGATGCGGGCGATTCGTTAGGTAAAGGGTTAATTGAAGCCCTCAACATTGACAACAAACACCACTAAAACTGCCGTTGTTGGGATTGGGGGTTCACATGGTGCACAATTACTATCAATTAAACATAAATAAAACACTGACCATCTGACATCAGCATCAACAATTGGCTGATTTCATATCCAAAACATCAGCACTTGGATGACAGGTCATTTATCATATTGACTCATCACTACACACTGATATTGAAATTTTAAAATTTCAAGCTGCAGATATCTTCCATAATTCAACTGGGACTTGAAAAAATTGAATATTGTTTGACAGAGTTCTTTGAGCACATTCAAACAAGATTGCATTCTTTAAACTCCTAGTTGCATTATAGGGAAAATGCAACTTGAAATTGCCGTATTCTGACATAAAGGAGCAGAAGGTAAATGGGTTCCATTGTAGCAGTTGAACAAGGGCAACACCCCCGGTCCCCCGACCAAGATGGCAAATTCAAGGGAGCTGTTAGGATGCAATTTGTTCGCAGAGCATGGCCATTTTTTAACTTGACCTGTATTTCCAACCAATTAAACCACATACTTAGTTTCGTTTCAATCAAATGATCCAAAGTAAAGTTATCATCCGGACAACACCAAAACCGTATTTTCTAAGTCGAAAAAGGGGAATAAATCCAGTAAAAATCAGTGGAGCACGCCCATTTTCGAACTTGACCTGCATTTCCACCCAAATAAGCGGCATACTAAATTTCGTTTCAATCAAATGATCCTAACTAAAGTTATCATCCGGACAACACAAAAACTGTATTTTTTAAGTCGAAAAAGGGGAATAAATCCAGTAGAAATCAGTGGAGCGTGCCCACTTTCGAACTTGACCTGCATTTCCACCCAAGTAAGACACATACCAAATTTAGTTTCAGTAAAATCATCCAAACTAAAGTTATCATCCGGACAAGGGTGTGACGGATGGATGGACGGACGCACGCACGCATGCACGAACAGATGGACAGACGGACGGACACTGCTGATTACAATAGTCCCCCGAAGGGTCGGGGGACAAAAAGAGACAAGAGCAAATCAATGAATATGACACTTCTGGAGATAATTTACATTTTATAAAAGTAGCACATAAAAAAGCACTGATTGGAATGCATGTATGTTTTAATGAACTGTATGCCTCCAAATTCAGTAAAATTGTTTACTGTCCAAAAATGAAATATGTAAATATATATAATGTGTGTAAACATGATATTAATCCATTCTAGCTTTAAGGGTTCTTGTAGTAACTTTATCTTTCTCACTGAAAATAGAAAAAAAAAACATAAATAACAAAAAAAAACCAGGTACATACAGATTATCATGATTATGTGCATGTCCTGTGATTTGCATCAGACTCGAGGTGGTGTCTAGAATGGGATCTCAACGGGCCGGATTTGCCGGCGAGTTGTGATCCCATTTTTGGAAAACCACCGAGAATCTGATGCAAATCACAGGACATGCACATTATCATGATAATTCATTTATCTAACAATTCTGTCAGATAAACAGATTAAATCTTAAATTACTAAAACAGTTTTGGGGCATATATATTTGGGTCGATCACTGAAACGCACATAGAATGTATTCATGCTCCTGTTATGATAGCCGGTCGCGTTACCAGAAATGAGTTGTCTATATGATACGGAATCAGAATGAGTCGTCTATATGATACGGAATCGGAACACATTATGTGATACATACCATTTTTCAGGCCAAAATCAATATGATTGTTAGATGAAATAGAATACTGTTTATTCAACACAAGTGTATCAAAGGATATCAAAAGTTATTGTTTTAATTATTGATTTTCAAAAAGTTTCTACAAAACCATATCATGTGACCCATTATGATATAGTTTTGCTGAAATTTTTTGAAAAATATTGTTTTTTTCAACTGCTCACTTTGTAAATACAGTAAAACCTGTTTCGAGAGACCACTGTCTTGAGAGACCACCTGTCTTGAGAGACCACATCTGCCAGGCACCGATTGGTTTTACTCTATAATGGACCTGCTATGGGAGACCACCTGTCTTGAGAGACCACCTGTCTTGAGAGACCACTGTGACCTGGTACCAACTTGTATTTTTATGCCATAATGAACCTGTCTTGAGAGACTGTCCCTTTGAAGACTGAAACCATGACAAAAACTTTTTACCTGTTCTGGAATTGGAAAATCCATTTTGGTTATACTAACATAATTAAAAGTATTAAAAGCTCTTAATTGGGTTTCAATTGCTAACTCATTAAAGATTGAGATGTTTTTATAAGACCCCTGTGAAAAGATTTGGATTATTGCTGAATAAACAATTTCATACATACCTGAAATGTGACAGATAGGAATAAAAATAAATTTGTGTTGAAAAGTAATTACAAAAATCTATTCTTCTCCATTTCTGAATTTTGTGGTTGTTATTCACTGATTTGAGAAAACCTGAAACCTGTTATGAGAGACCACCTGTCTTGAGAGACCACTTTTGTGTGGCCCAAAGGGCGGTCTCTCAAAACAGGTTCTACTGTAATGCGAGTGGATGCAGCCGATTGGTTACGTAAAGGGTTAATAATTGTTGAGCTCGTTCCAATGAGGGTTCACATGACATGATTTCATTGAGAAATTTTTTGAAAAAATTTAAAAAACAATAATTAAAATAATAAATTTTGATATCGAGTGGGTAAAGGGTTAATGTTTTTTCAGGAACAATGCTACCGTATTTACTCTACGTATTGGGACAGCTAAAAATAATTATTTTCACAGGTGTCCCAATTCTTAGAAAATGGGAAAAGAACACAGCCTGGTCTTGATTTGATGCTGAATAAAGTTGTGTGCGATTTGTTTTCCATCACTATATACGAAAATTGCCGTCCAATTTTTTTTATATTTTCATTTTTTGCTTCCAAAACATAGCTTATGATCCCTCATTGGAACGAGCGCATTGCGCTCGTTCCAATGAGGGATCATAAGCTATGTTTTGGAAGCAAAAAATGAAAATTTTTAGTTACTCAAGAATTTTTTTTATGAGTGTCGTCTGCTACTAGCGACGGGTCAACTGGAAACAAATCTCCTGAATGTCCCAAACTTTGGAGCATAAAAAAAATATAGTTTTCTGGAAAAAATGTGTGTCCCAAATCATAGAGTATCCCAATACATAGAGTAAATACGGTAACTTCAGACTTAGACCAAAGTAATGTGTGCAGTTATATGGACTGATTTAATTCTTTACCCAAGGCATAAATCAAAATTTGTTATTTTAAATTATTTTTTTCTTCAAACTTTTCAAACAATTTCAATAAAACCATATCATGTGACCCTCATTGGAATGAGCTCATTCCAATGAGGGGCACATGATATAGTTTTCTTGAAATATTTTGAAAACATAATTTTTTTCAACTGCGTAATTTACGTGGGCGGATGTATCTGATTCATTTGGTAAAGGACTTAACCCTCCACAAATTCCTAGCTGCATTATGAGATAAAATAGAAGCTTGAAATATTTTGGTATTTTGACATCCATGTGCAGAGGATTAAGCTGATAAATGATTTTAAGTGAACCACTATTGGGATGTAATCTGAATGTTATTCAGCCAAGAAAACTGCATGTGTCATCTTATATTAGCCCTCTATATATAAGCCCTCTATCTTACATGAATACCAGGTGGTGACGCTCGCAAAAAATTTCCTTTTTTTTTAAAATTTAATCTTATTTGTTTTACAAGGATTGGCAAACAAGTTATGCAACTTATATTAACGCCACTCCTTGGCCCAATGGCATAGGTGTGTGGGATGATCTTCATAGCGGCAACTTCGTGGCCTAGCTCTTATCGAATACTACGAAGGGATCTTTAGCCTGCACAGAGTGTGTCTCTCTCCGCACAGAGAACAGCCATTTTACGTCCCACACGATAGGACGGTACGCTGTGACAGCATCAACCCCACAAATTGATGCCGACAGAGAGTGTTCAGATACCTCGAGAACTTTCTGTGATCGGGGATCGATCCCGGGACCTCTGGCATTTCCTTGAATGTTAAACTAGAGCTGGCCACCAGGGATGGCAAATTCCCTAAAAAAATGTCCTGTTACTCCAGTCCAGCAGAATTTCAGAGAGAGGAATCCTGGAAAAATTGTAAGTTAAAGGTCCTTGGTGCAATGCCCCCCCCCCCCCCCCCCCACCCCAAGAAAAAAATGAATAGGATTCTTTCTCTCATTACACCGAAACCCACACAACAATTTTGGTTTTGATCAGCAAAATTTTAATTAGAGAGCAGAAACCAACTACCTGAAAAACTTTCAAGTATGTCATGATGGTCACCGATCTTTGGTACAAATAAAAAGGGTTCTTCCTCTCATCATATGCAACCCATGTCAAATTTTGTTTCGAATAGACAGGCAGATTAATTTATTATTTATTTATTGGTGTTTAAGGTCATATACTTATACTTAATGGCTGAAGAAGATTGTTTAAAGATTATCTCCAGGATTGCACTAAGTTAAAATTCAAGCCCAAATCTTAACCTACACACTCGAGTTGAAGAAACTTGACCTGGTGAATCTGAAGAAGATGATTTTTAAAGAAATTCCATAATATTGCACCAAGTTAAAATTCGGGCTCCCATAGGGAGTCCAAATATTAACCCTGGCTCTCAATTTGAACAAACTTGAATCTGATCCCCCAAGAGATGTTGTATACCAAATATGAAACCTTTTGGATTGGTGGATCTGGGGAAGATTTTTGAAGAAATTTCTCATATTGCACTAAGTTAAATTTGGGCTACCATAAGGGGCCCAAATTTGAGCCCAGGGGCCCCAACTGAATTTGGACCCCTTAGAGATGTTGTATACCAAACATGAAAGGATTCTGACCGGTGGATCTGAAAAAGAAGATTTTTAAAGAAATTTCCTCATATTGCACTAAGTTAAAAGCTGGGCTACCATAGGGGGCCCAACTGAATTTGCCCCACCCCTCCAAAGATGTTGTATACCAAATATGAAAGGATTCTGACAGGTGGATCTGAAAAAGAAGATTTTTAAACATATTTCCCCATATTGCACTAAATTAAAATTTGTGCTCCTGTATTGTGCCCAAATATACACCCAGGCACTCAAATTGAGCAAACTAGAGTCTGATCCCCCTGGAGATACTGTACACCAAATATGAAACCAATCGGATTGGTGGATCTGGAAAAGAAGATTCTTAAAGAAATTTCCTCATTGTGCACTAAATTAAAATTTGGGGGGGGGGGGGGGGGGGGGGGGTCATAGGGAGCCCAAATATCAATCCAGGGACCTGAATTGAACAAACCTAAATCTGACCTCCCTTGAGATGTTGTATACCAAATATGAAAGGATTCTGAATGGTGGATCCCTATGAAGATGTTTTTTAAAGAAAGTTCCTCTGAAATTTTGGGCTACACAAGAGAGCCTAAATTTGAACCCAGAGACCTGATTTGAACTAACTTGAATCTGACCCCCCTCCCCGCTAGAGATGTTATATACCAAATATCAAAGCATTCTGACTGGTGGGTCTGAAGATTTTTAAAGATTATTTTACATATTGCACCTTGTTAAAATTTTGGGCTCCTGTATTGTTTTCATTTTAACAAACTTAACTGCCCCCCCCTCCCCCTCATATGAATGCTGTATACCAAATATCAAAAGGTTCCGATCATTGGTTCTGGAGAAAACATTTTAAAAAAATTTTATATGCTGTCTCAGTATTTTTTTGATGCCCTCCACAGAATACCCTGTTTTTCTTACCATTCAGTTCTATGGGTCCCAAGGATACTTCAAACCAAATAACAGTTCTCTGTTCCATGGGGTTTGGGAAATATTGGAGTTTGAAAATATTTCTACTTTTCCTCCTGGGGTTCCCACGCGGACATGGGAAAATTTTTGTTTGCATGAATCAAGTACTTATGACCCAATAATATCACAAACCAAATTTGGTTCAGATCGGACCATCGATTCACAAAATAGAAATTTTGGGCGGGGCCAGAAACCTTTCCCCGCCAATTACAAAGGCATATACTGCTTTACAAACTTCCTTTGAACAAACTTGAATCAACACCTCAAAAGGAAGCTTTATACCAAATATCATTGTACCTGCTGGTACATGAGATTTAAAAAAAAAAATTGGAGCATTTTCCCCCACCCCCTCTCTGTGGGGCTGGGCATGATGAGTTGAACAAATGTGCAATGCCCCCTCAGCACCATCACTTACATAAATTTTCACTTGAATTGGCCAAGTGGTTTTGGAGGAGAAGCCCAAAACATGGTGTTGAACCTTCTTAACTTCTTCCATTGTTCTTAGTATAACACAAGTTCTGCATACAAAATAGTAGCAATGTTAAGAATTTTAGTATATTTTATTTAAATATTTTTTTGGAGGGGGGGGGGGGGGGGGAGAAGAAAATGATGTTCGAATTATGAACTTTTAAAAGTTTTAAAATCCAACCCTGCCCAGTACATTCATAGTAGATCTCCCTCGTTGTTCTGCACATATCTCCAGATCTTAACCCTTTACCCGATGAATCGCCCGTATCTGCCCGCGTAATATGCAAATTCAGCAGTTGAAAAAATATTATTTTTCAAAACATTTCAACAAAACCATATCATGTGACTCCCTCGTTGGAACGAGCTCGATGAGCTTGTTCCAACGATGGGTCACATGATATGGTTTTGTTGAAATTTTTTGAAAAATTTGAAAAAATGGTATTTAAAATAATAAAATTTGATATCGGTTGCGTTGGGTAAAGAGTTAAACTCACATTATATATACTACTGCTCCCCATCCTGAAACTGCATCTCTGTCAACAGCATTCATGAGTGCTTGTGAAATTGTTTCAAATAAGTCATCTGGCTCCTGCAAAATACATTTTTCAAATACAATGTACACAATAAAATAAAATAAAATTCTTAATGTGAAGCTTCTTCACAGAACTATAGACAAACTATTATATATTATTTGGCTTTTCCACAACCTTAACCCATCACCTAACCTGAAAAGCAGACGACACTTGCAAAAATAATTCTTGAATAACTAATTTTTTTCATTTTTTGTCTCAAAAACGTTCCAATGAGGGGTCATAACCTATGTTTTTGAGACAAAAAATGAAAAAAATATTGAAAATTAATTGGCGATTTTTGAGAATAGCGCTGGCTGGTTTTGGCCGTTACGTTAGGTAAAGGGTTAATTTACTTACACATTCTGATCTGGCTAATAAAAAAATAATAATAATAAAAAAAATAAATAAAATAATAGTTTTCGCTCTCTGACTCTGGGTCTCGTCATCAGCTTCCGATATAGGCTACTTACTTCTCAGATCACAATTATTAATAATGCAAAAGACAATGCCCACATTGGAAGGATCCATGGAAAAGTCTACAGTATAACTAGTTATATATAAGTACACATAGTGCATGCAAATTACTATCTGTTAGTTTATATTCCTTATTGTTGGTCTGACACAAGCTGAAACTGTGTAGCTAACAGGGAGATGACAGGTAGACAGCCAATCTGGCTATGCCATCTCCCTACGGTATACACTATTTTTGTATTTGTTCACAAACGCAATTGTTATTTATTTATTATTTTTATTACTATTTTCAATATGTTTAATGTACATTTTTCTGTATTATGTAAAACGGAAAGTAACCCAATAAACCAATATTACTGTACAGAACAAGTTCATCAAAAGGGGGACAAACCTTTCATTTCTTTCTACAACTTGTAAAAACCCTAAACATGAGGATAGACTGAGCAACTACACAGGGGTGTAATTTACAGCAAGTCAAAAAGCCAGAATATTCATAACTGGGTAATATAAGTTGAAACAGATCAAAATCCAAAATAATCACACCTGATGCAATCACAACTAGTCTCTGTAAGACTCAGTCTCTCCCAGCCCTTGAAATTAGGAATATTTTCCCACGGCAATCAATTGCTGTGGTAAATTCCATTTCCCTCGGCATTGCCACAGCAATCACAGACACGAAAATCAATTCTGTACATTAAGTGGAGACAACGAGTTGTAAGCCTTGGGTTTTATGTCGAATCCATGGCCTTGTTTGTATAGTTTAAGATTTGTTCACTTGGCTTCTTGGAAATAAATATGGTTTGAACTAAAGAACATCACAACTCAAGTACTAGGAGTGCATGTAGCCTTTCCTAACTCAAGCATTGAATATCAGGACTGGCAGGCAACTGCCAGTCCTGATATTCAACACCTGAGTTATATAATTTAGAGTGTTGCATAAGGGTATTTTGGGTGAGATGTTGCTCTTGATTTCTAATACACATTATTGAAATATTATAAATGGAGCATCAGGGGAAAATGTTACCACAGCATTAATGTGCCGTGGTAAAACTAATTTACTACAGCATTCACCACCCACCGCAGTGCTGATTGCTGTGGCCAATTTCGAAGGCTGCTCTCCCCAGGCCCATCTAGGCTCATTCAAGCCCAGATCGGCTTGAAGTGAGGTTGAGTCTTACAAAGACTAGCACATTTGTTGGCTTCATCTGTGGCAGAACAGCTAATTTAGTTGTAAAAGCAGGTAGTTCACAGCCAAATTCAATAGCAAAGAACCAAACACCTCAGCAGGCCTGAAAATAAGCAGTCTGACATTTCCAGAATGAGGACCCCAGTGGGTGAATTTGATGATGCTATCCCATATAGTGGGCCAATTTATCCTCTGGGTACCTCTTTCTGTTTAGTTTTGAGACCCTGATTGAGATTGAGGTCCACAGAGGGTAAATTTAGTGATGCTACCCTGCTGTGCAGGGTAGCATCACTAAATTCACCCTCTGGGGAACCTCATTTTGCAGATGACAGTCTGCTTATTTTCTGGCTTGCACCTCAGACCTATCCAAATGAAAAGAGTCAATGACACTGTAGCTTAACTAGACTGTGTGTAGTGCTTGATGAAAAGGATAATGTTCAATGTTTATGAAAGGATTATGAAATAAGACAAGAATTGTGATAATTGAGAATATGTTAATTTCTATTCCCTGTATGCTATGTTTTCAGTGAGAGTAATTTGAGTACAGTCTGTACTAAAGAATTAAGACCTGAGTTGATGTGACCCTAACAGTTAACACATGTCAACCAAAGTTACCAAGTTACAGTAAAATCATTCCAAAATGAGTCACCCTATCAAGTTACAATGAAACCTCTTCATCAATATAACTCATAGACTTTGCTAAAGGAATCTAGGTCATACGATGGTTTGGCGGTCATGGTTGACTGATCAGGACCAAAATACAACAGTCTCATCTAGACATCATAGACATCATACCAAGTTATCCTTCCAAGTTACAATGAAATTGCATCATAAATATTAAATATGAACTGTAGACTGTTAAACAAATCTAGGTTGTGCTGCTGTCACTGTTGACCGCCAAAATAGGACATTCTCATCTAGACATTACACTGAGTCATCCTACAAATTTGCAGTGAAATCCCTTTATAAATGCAAGCTGTTGACTATGCTAAAGGAATCTAGTTAACGTGCCCCTGCTGCCATCCCATTGCACTGAACTCGACCAAAAAGGACATTATCATCTAGATGTATAAATTTTATAGTAAATTTCCTTTCTTATTATACCTACCGAAATTGTTTACTACAGGCTTGCACTACAGTGGAAGAACCTAACTCGGATAAAATACTCTCTATTTTAATCTTTCCCAAGATTTGGGAAAGAAAAGTGGTGTAAAAACACCACGAAAAAATAAGCCAAAACTGGGTCGAGCGCCATCGCACACCCAGTATGGGACGCTCTTCCATAGTACAAATCCACGACTTCCGTAACACAGTGCGCAATGCGTCAATTCGTCATTCTTTTGATTCCGAACACAGGAATTATGTGATCAGCGGGGAGGAAGGATTCTTACCCGAATAAGAAGACGGGAGGGCCTCCATGAAAACAATTTCGGTAGGTATAATAAGAAAGGAAATTTACTATAAAATTTATACTTCTGATCAACCTACCTCAATTGTTTACTACAGGCTGAATAGACAAAAGGCTGGAGGGAATCACATAACCAACCCACACATAACTCATTAGCACTGGGACCGTGGACAGAGGAAGAGATCCCTAGGCCTATCAAACCATAGCATCACAAACATTACAAAAGACAATGAAAGATGAGGCATATGGTGAAGAGCGACGCACAGACAGAAAGGGCAGTAACAGCACAAAGCTGGAACTGACCCTGAAAAAAGCTGAAAGGCTGGAATAGACAACAGCCTGAGCCGAAGAAAGAGGGCCCCAAGGTTCTCTGTCGGCTCCTGCAACTGTCGCAGATAAAAGGAGAATGTAGCATTTCTCCAGAAGGCTGCCAGTATAACATCAGTCATCCGACAACATGACAGAGTTATTAAAAGAGGAAGACAATGCACGCACCTCGTGGCAGAAAAAACAATTGGTAATACAATCACCAGTAGCTAGACGAGCGGAAGCTGCACGAATAGCAAGACAAGTCCATCAAGAAATGGATGCAGGAGAGATCTGGCATGTGGGAAAACGCATATTCATCCAGGAGAAAGGCGTGAATGCCCCCACCCCCAAGCAGAGCAGCGCCCAAGAAAGTGACCATCTTGGAGTAAACTGCAAAGTCCTAGGCCTTTTCAAGGAAAAGAGCTGAACAAGCTTGGAGAGGCAAGGATGAGTGTCGAAACATTGCGGTATCACATAGGAAAAAATGTCTCCGAAGCCCATTGCTGGAGACCCCCAGAAACAAACATATACCAGAAACTCCGCAAGCGGTGTGATCGAAGGAGTGACAGAAGCAACAGAGTGATCGCACACCATCGACAGAAGAACTTTCCACTTAGCCACAGAGGCAAAAACAGTGGAGTGAGTGCCTCCTTGAAGAAGAAAAGCAACTCCACTGCGTGTCTCGAAAAACCACTACAGAGGAGACAGGACCCAATAAAAGACATGTGCGAAGGCACAATGAAGTCGGGTCAACTTGAAAACCTCCTCGTGCGACTTTGGCAAAGAAAGTCACGAGGTAGAGGGAGACATGCCGGAACCGCCGCTAACAGAGAGCGGAGCAGATTGATCCACACCCACCGAGGCGACGGGTGTGATCTAAAGGATTCGACGACTGCAGGTTCATATCTGGGTGAGAACCTGAGGCGGAATCGGAACCGGTAGGAAGGCGTAGCCGACAAGACCATCCCAAAGGAGGGCCAGAGCATCCATGGCGAAAGCCAGAGCATCTGGACACGGGGACACGAAAGTGTCCACCGGATGGTTCCAACGAGTCACAAGAGATCAATGGAACCCGCCATGTGGAGCATCCACCTGGTGGAAATGACCCTGCCCCGACGGGACAGGGAGTCGGCTAGGACATTCAGGCGACCGGGAATGTGACGAACAGCCACCCCGGCGTGGACATCCTGAGCGAGCTGTTTAAGATCCCAAGCCAATTCGTACATTGGAACAGAGTGCGTGCCACCCTGGTTCCGACTGTAAGCAACCACCGACGAATGGTCGGACAACAGAAGGACCTGGCGATTCGACAGGTGAGGGATCCAATGCCTGAAACGCAGAAGAAGAGCAAGAAGCTCCTTCTGGTTGATGTGTAGAGCTGCATGATCCTGGTCCCACATCCCGTGAATGGAAAGACCAAGAGGATCCAACGTCGCACCCCATCCGAGATCGCTGGCATCTGCCGTCAGAACGCGATCGGACGTGGGTAAGTCCAACAGAACACCCTGCGAAAGCCACTGGACATCCACCCAGAGGAGAAGGTGAGGATAAAGATATTCTGGAAACTGAAGCACCAGATCCAGAAAATCAACATTCAGCCTCCAACGACTGAGCAGAAAGTGTTGGAGAGGTCTAACACGCAGCCGACCTAGAGGAATGTGATCCGTCACCGAACAGCAGAGACCGATTAGCCTGAGAATACTCCGAGCCGTCGCGGATGTGGACTGGGACAGAGTCAGAGCAAAAGCTGAGAGAATCACAGCCTTGGCCTGGGGAACCGCCACCGAATTGAATTGTGTGCGGAAAGCCATCCCCAGATGATAAAATGACTGAGAAGGGACCCGGTCCGACTTCTCGTTGACTCTGAAACCTAGCGACGTGAGCAAGCTCAACAGAGTGGCGACATATGACTCCAGTAAGGCAGCATTGGAATGCCCCTGGAGGATATCGTCCAGATATGCCGAAGTAGTCACCCTGGACTGTGCGCGATGAAAAGCTATCACATGCGACATCAGTCTGGTGAAGGCCCAAGGAACCAGGTTGAGGCCGAAAGTCATGGCCTTGAACTGGTAAACTCGCCCCAGAAAAACGAACCTGAGATACTTCCGTAACGCCCAATGAATCGGAACATGAAAGTAAGCGTCTCGCAGGTCGAAGCTGGAAGCGAAATCTCCCTGGTGAATTAACGGAGGACCGACCTGAAAGTCTCCATGCTGAACTTGGGAGCAATGATAGACTGGTTCAGGAAACTCAGATCGATAACCGGTCGGAGTCGGCTGTCCTTCTTTGGCACCAAGAACAGGCGGGAATAGAAACCCACTGACCTAATGTTCTTGATGACCTCAATCGCCCCCGTTGTCAGGAGATTGTCTATCTCCGTGGACAAAAGTTCCCGACATAAAATGTCTGAAGGAACTGTGGTTGGAAGAGGCACCCTGGACAGAGTGGGGTGCCGTCGGAAGGATATTCGCAGCCCGGACCAAACAACATCTAACATCCAAGGATCAGATGTGATGGTGGCCCAACGGTCTGCGAACTCTGCTATCCTTCCTCCAACCTGGGACGAGTCGAGGTGAGGACCTTCATTTTGAACCCCGACGAGGCTCGCGAGAGGAGAAAACACCTCCTCTACTGAATGAAGAATCCTGGGACTTCCCTCAAGACTGCCGACGCTTACCCTTACCCCTTGAGTAAGAAGTAGAAGCGGTGGCAGAAGGATCAGCCCCTTTGCTTCGCAGAGGAAGCAGAGGGTACTTGTTAGGCTTGGAACGGCCCGTGCCTACCCTAGAAGGCTGATCAAGCTGAAGAAACAGCAGCTGATCGTTGGAATGATGTAGGACGTCATCCCGGAACGTCAACACAGAACCATGGAAAAGTTGCGGACCTGCCAAAAAAGCAGATCGAAGAGTAGCGCACTGCTCCTCAGGAAGGGATTGGCCTGTGTCCAGCACAGAGTCCCTTCGAACTAATTCCAGATTAGCCGTGTTACAGGCATGCGTGTGAGTAAGATGCATGAGCGCCTTGGACAGCACACGCAAAGGAGCCTGTACCTAGTCAAACTTATCTGGAGGCAGATAAGCAGCTAAAGCTGAGACGACGTGATCGGAGAGAGAAAGCATACCAAGCATCTCTCTCGATAAGCCCAATGTGGACTCCAGAGTCGTCATCGGAATGACGGCAGACTTGGACTTGGAAAGCCCGAGGGAATTGGAGACCTGATCCAAAACCGTCAAAGTCTGGTAGACCGACGGATTGGCGGAATCGTAGGAACGATAACGCGCCGGAGGCAAAAAGGTGTCAACCCTGGTGAAGAATGGAGCCTTCATAGCCTTGGAACTTAGCTTAGAGTCCAAAGCTGAAAATGCTTCAACCAACTGTACTGATGGGCACGGTCGAAGACGCCCAGAAGCGGGTTGCTCCATAGGCTGTTGGCGTGCGACCGATGATCGCGGCCTGGCTGACACTGTCGACTGGTTAGATGGTTTGAGATCCGGAAGGAACCCAAACATGAAATAAAGAGCTGCCCCCAAGTCCGAAGACTGCTGGCTCTAGACATCAAGCATGTCTGACTCTTCCCCTGAGTCGGAAGACACATAGCCCATCATGAGCAAACCAGCCGACGCCTCCCATGGTGTCGGAACACCAGGGGGATCAGAAAGCGGCCTGTTTCCAATCCCGGGAGGCGGCGCCATGGGGGTGCCTGGAAACCACTCGCTGCCTCGCTGGAAGCAACGGGAAGGCTCTTTGACAGAACCTGAGTGAGTAAGGAGAGGGCCTCCCTAAGCTCACCGCCTGTACTGGCCGGTTCGACAGGGGAACGAACCGGCAAAGTGGTTTCACCTCTGACCCTCTTAACCAGCGAAGGGTCACGATCCTCCAAAACACCCGACGTATACGACGGGCAGCAGCCGAAACGTCTGAAGGCAGATGTGTATAGGGGTGTGACACACACCAAGGATCAACATAGCGGGAACTCATGAGAGTCACCGCGGACCTCTGCAGGGCAGAAGGTCCAGGCTGCACAAAAGACGTTGGTCCCCAAAACGGGTCGTGTGGCCAGAATGAGTGGACGGAAACGCCACAGAGTTCATAGTGTCCCACTAAGAACAACCGAATAAAATGACAACTGTGGTGCTCGACGGCGCAGAGACCACAGGAGAGGGTCCGGCTGGCAGCCACTTCCAACTTCGCCGAGTTGAAGTCAGGGAAGGCTGAGGCCGATACCCCCACGTCTACACAACCAGACACTGCAGCAGACCACTGCAGGTATAAAACTACTGTGCTCAATGGCTGAGAGGACACAGTAGGGGGTTCAGTCGGCAGCCCCATCTGACTTCGCCGAGTGGAAGTCTGAGAAGGCTGAGGCCGAAACCCCACATCCACACTACAGACATCCCTGCAGACCTTGGCAGGGAGAAGCCGAGGCCGGCTAAAAGTGGTGCCCAATGACGTTGTAGACGGAACAGCAGTAGCAGCAGATACGACGGGAGCTGTTGGAACTGGCAGAAAAGCGGAGAGAGCCACCAAGCTCGGCCTCCAAAGGAGGAGTCACAACCCTAGTGACAGCCTCAGATGTCGACTGGAGAGGGCGCATAGTCCCGGAACCAGGCATCTCTACACCAGAAATCCAACAGCTCCCGCAGTATCCACCACGGTAAAACACTGCACATTCCCCACGAAAGGGGAATAACTCTCACCAGACATGGTCGAATCGGGAAGCCCCGAAACGACAGCGGTTCCCCCCCACCCTGCTGGTGTGGGAGGAGCTGCACATCCCCCAAGGAGGGGGAGCAATTCTCACCAGACGTGGTCGAATCGGGCGACCCCGAAACGATAGCATTCCAAACCCCCGCGGGAGCGGGAGGAGCTGCACATCCCCCACGGAGGGGGTCAAACTCACACCAGACGTGGTGGAGTTGGGGGGCCCCGAAACGACAGTGTTCCCCCTCCCCCCGTGGGGGCGGGAGGAGCTGCACATCCCCCACGGAGGGGGTAAACTCATATCAGACGTGGTCGAGTCGGGAGGCTCTCAAAACGACAGCGTTCCACACCACCCGCGTGTGTGGACAAAACGGACACGAGAACGCACCAATGGCGAGGGCAAAAGGAATTGTCCTAAAGGAACCGAACTGGAAAGAACAGAGGTGAGAGCAGTAGAAGAAAAAGGTGAACTCAACAGAAACAGAAAGTAGAAGAACACCCTCAACTACGAGAGAAGGTGGCAGAACCCAGACGGCCGACACCTAACTCCAATAACAATTAAATTTTTATCAACCGAAAAATTCATTGTCGAATCGCGATGACACGATGTCGCAAACAAAACATTCGCGAAAACGGAATAGTAAATAATATACAATGAGAATGTGGTTGAAAATATAAATGAGAATATATAAAACACAGTCCTGTTATCATACGATCTTCAGATCCATAAATCCAGTCACAGGAAAACCATTATCGACGAGTTAAAATATCACTGATACTTTAGCAAAGATGGCACACACACATCCACCACATGTGCGGATAATCAAAAGAATGATGAATTGACGCATTGTGCACTGTGTTACGGAAGTCGTGGATTTGTACTATGGAAGAGCGTCCCATACTGGGTGTGCGCCGATGGCGCTCGACCCAGTTTTGGCTTATTTTTTCGTGGTGTTTTTACACCACTTTCCTTTCCCAAATCTTGGGAAAGATTAAAATAGAGAGTATTTTATCCGAGTTAGGTTCTTCCACTGTAGTGCAAGCCTGTAGTAAACAATTGAGGTAGGTTGATAAGAAATTATACAGTCATCCTACAAAGTTGATATAAAATCCCTTCATAACGACCTGCAGACTGTGCTAAAGGTTCTCGGGCTTCGAGCTTCGCAGCTTTCACGGTTGACCAATTGCGACTAAAGGTGGATGCTCTCATCTAGACATTATACCGAGCCATCATACCAAGTTACAATGAAACCCCTTCATACATATGACCTGTAGACTGTGCTAAAGTTTTTCGGATTTCGTACCAGCGCAACCGTCACAGTTGACCGATCATGACCAAAAGGGGACATTCTCATCTAGACATTATACAAAGTCATCCTATTGAGTTACAATGAAATCCCTTCATAAATACAACCTGCAAACTGTGCCAAAAATTTTGGGGTTTCAGGCCCTTGCAGCCATCATGGTTGACTGATCTCGACCAAAAGATGACGTTCTCATCTAGAGATTATACAGAGTCATCCTACCAAGTTACAATGAAATCCCTTCATAAATACGTCCAGTAGCCTGTGCTAAAGGTTTTTGGGCTCTCGCTGCCATCACGATCGACTGATCGTGACCAAAAGGGCACATTCTCATCTAGATATGCCCTCGAACCTGCATATGCAATTTCGTAATGATCGGACAAGAACTACGGGGTGTAGCCTGTGCCAAAGAAAATGTGAACAGATTCACAGACTTCTGCATGTGTGATGGAAATAGCTTATCTTGACTTTATCAAGTTAAGCTAAAAATCATGGTTGTTGGAAGTCTGAAAACTTTAATGCAGTAAGTTTGTTGAAATTTAACTCTACAAGAATATTAATGTCCCTGAGCACAGACTTGGAAAGGCAGAAATCAGTAATGAAAACCTGGACACATGATCACAGGAGCTTGATGCCTTCACAAACTGACCAAAACTGAATTACAATAATCAGGCTATGCACAGTGGCCTGACTACTTGATGTTTCAGTCTGAAAAAAAAGGGTTGCAAGATAAGAGGAATAATCATTTCATTGGCCTAAAAGTTATACCTATGGGCATTTGCATGACCAATTTCCCATTCATGCTAAAATTGCTTCAGCTGATTCATCAAGGTGTGAGTTTAGAGTTAACCCTTTACCCAATGAATCGCCCGCATCCGCCCACGTAATATGCAAATTCAGCAGTTGAAAAAATAATATTTTTCAAAAAATTTCAACAAAACCATATCATGTGATCCCTCATTGGAACGAGCTCGTCGAGCTCGTTCCAACGAGGGGTCACATGATATGGTTTTGTTGAAATTTTTTTAAAAATTTGAAAAAATGATATTTAAAATAATAAATTTTGATATCATCTGCATTGGGTAAAGGGTTAACATGCATTATCTATGGCATGGCACCAACAACTAAAAAATCAATTTACCTTAATTATTTTATATCACATGAGAAAAAGAACTTATTCACCTGTAAAGTTATAATTATCTCCACTAATATTCATATGTTACAACTTGGTGAGTTTCATATCCAGTGCTCAAAATAACTTTTTTTCTTTGCGTTGCAAAATGCTATACATTTCCAAAAAATGAATAGCATTTTGTAAAAATTCCATAGCTATTTTTGTACACCAGAGTTATGTTATGCTGTTTTGTATTGAATTCTTCTAAGTAGATGGAATAGTTTCCATCCATCTCTGGGCATTTCCAAATGATCTTCAACACATGAAACATTTACTATGTTTTTTTAACTGAACTGCCTTTAAGGGTTGCATGGACTTGGATATTTCAAAGGGCATCTTGGTTGTTCAATAGAGTTCTCAAAATGGAAGTTGGGATTTTTAATTTGATGGGCTTGAAGTTATTTTTAATGGACATTTTATGAAAAATGTTGTAAAAACAGATAGAATTTAAACCATAAGAATTCATCTTACATATGAAGTTGCTAATGATGCTTGATGGAGAGTTAATCTGAGTTATGCCTGGAATGTTCCACAATCAGAAGTAAAGCATCAGTGAACTAGTTTTCAAATTTGTTTGCAAATTTTCATTTTTTTTCGATACAAGATAATCAACTGCAGCCTGATAGGCTGCAGTTGATTATCTTGTATCGCAAAATGCTATACATAATTGAACATTTTATAGCTTTTTGCAAGTTTTGCATAGCAAAAAGCGACGCAATACCACTTATTTTGAGCCCTGTTCATATCAGCCCCGATACCAGCTCGAGGTAACTTCATATCACCCTGAGAGTAAAGGTTGAAGGCTGATGAAGTTTCCATGGGAAGCTGCAATATTTGAATAGCTATCTTTTCTCCCATTTTAACAAATCTTCACTTACGACTGAATCTTATGAATCTAAGGTTGTTTTGAATTTTCTAAATAACTCTCTTCTTTCTTTCCTTCATCCAACTAATCCTTACTTATTGCTATCATTAATTCCTCACCATACAAAACCTCAGCTTCAAAATACTCCCTTGTGCCAGGTAATGTCAATTTTCCTGATTTCGTTTGATGAATAACAGTGAACGGTTTCAATTTAAAAAATTAGTTGTGCCTAGTAACACTTCAAAAAGAATAACTCTAGCTTGGTTCAAGTTGGCCGAGATCGGCGACATGTCATCTGAGTCTGAAGCCATATCTGCTGAGATTGATAATGGACAATTCTGGCAAAGAAAATCATATCTCATAAATAAGGCTGACATACTTTTCACTGCTTACGTAAAAATGAGGCATCAAAATTGCTCAAGGCTTTGATAATCTGAAGTCAGCTCCCTTCCCCAAATGTTATTCAAGCCACTGTTCTGTCAAACTGAAACAACTTAGCGCTGGTAAAATAACGAAACTCAACAAGATTTCAATAATCAGGCTATGCACAGTGGCCTGACTACTTGATGTTTCAGCCTGGAAAAAAAGCCACCCAGGAAATAAATGACTTTTAACATGACCCGTTGGCAGGTTATGCTATATAGCTTGGTGGTAACCCATTGGGAAGAGGCGGTTGAGGTTCTTCTCTGCCTTCTCTGTTTTTACTACACCAGTTATGATTTTTTTTATGTCTTAACAGGATTTCCGCCTATATAAATATCAACAACATACATGCAATCTCGCAAAATCGAGATCGCATGCAAGTTGGATTTGACATTTATTTTGGTTGAAATTCTTTTATGTTGAGAACAGAATGTCATTCTATTGTTATGTGAATGCAATACACAACATTTGAGTCGAGATAGTTTTGAAAGACTCTCAAGTCTTTCTGGTAAAACATGCAAGATTAACTGGTTGAGTGCTAGATTATTTTTGGAAGTTGGAATTTGTTCATATAGATTTGCATTATTAAAAATTATTGGAGAGTGCCTTGAGGCACTCTCCAATAATTTTTAATAATGCAAATCTATATGAACACAATTGTATTTGCTTATGACTGAATAGGAAATTTGTGTAAAGAATATGAAGACTTTAGTATGGTACCCTCATGTTTCTTGAAAGCCATGATAGTGTCTTCCAGCACTCAACCAGTTAATAATTCAAGAAAATTATGTTGCATTACTTTGTTGCAACCTGTTGCTCATTCAGGTATTTTACAATAGATGTAACCCACACGTAACCTAAATGGTCATTCACAAATCATTTCCACACCTGACTGAGCAACTAATTAACCAATATGTTGCTCATGCTTTCACATGATGAGTTAATTAATAGACTGTCTGCACTTAAATTTGTTATTTCCTTTAGTGTTCAATCGATGATCGGAATTGGCCACCCCAATCGGCCAATTGTGGGCAATCGGATGACAACGGCTCCTGGAACATCGGCTCAACCAATTCTTGCCAAGCATTTTGTGATGATTCATTAACTATCTATTGTCTATTGGTGTTTAAGGTCACATACTTATGCACAATGGCTAATCGTGACCGTGACAGTTTTACGGGTGGAGGAAGCCGGAGTACCCGGAGAGAACCACCGAGCAACGGCGAGCAGCTGTCAGCTCCCCAACATCGTAACTCTGAACTCTGCATCGCAGCACAGGCAGGGTTAGATTGGTTGAAGACATGCGCACCATCGACGTGCAGTACGCCTCAGTACACAGCGTCACCGTGCCCCCATGTAGGCAATCGGGGTGAAGTGTCTTGCCCAAGGACACAACGCGGCTGCCGCAGGTGGGATTCGAACCGAGGACCTCTCGGCTTGCAGCCTGCACCTCTACCAACTGAGCCACCGCGCCCCTGATTCATTAACTACATTTTATTATCTTCTGCAATTGTTCAATTGTTAATGTAAAATGATGTCAATGATACCATTCAATAAAATTGAAAAATCGCCACAACATGTATTCTTAATTTCCCTAGGCTCCTCTTTATGGGATATAAAGGTTAAACGACATTTAAAGCTTACAATTGAGCGTACTTGCTGCTATCGCCAGTTCATACCGGAAAAGTGAAGGTTGCACTCCATTGACTCAGGTTGCAGTAAAATCATCAGCCGCGCACACTTGGGTGGTATACGTGGCTCTGAGAGCTACGCCCGTCCAAGTGTGCATGACTGGTGATTTTACTACTATCCGAGTCGACGTTTAACACTGTGAAATATGTTCAGTTTAATCACAGTTACTGGAAGTTGTGGATACAACCACTTTTTTCACTGATAACAATGAAAGCATCACGTCAGTTCTGACCCCGTGTTACACATACGGTAGTCTATATAAAAAAAGACAAGTAATGAAAGCCTATTTTGCCCTGACCGATACCCCCTTCCCAGTTCATTTGTGAATTCGTTCATTGAACAAAGATTCATCAACACAGTTTTCTTGTACAGCTATCCACCAGGTATTCAACTTCATGTTTATCATAAATTAATAATCAAATCATCATTCTACGGCTTCTTTATTTGATAAAAAAAACTCTCCGTTCGACTTTTTTGCCCGCGACTCGACGCCATTAGAACAACAATGATGACGTAACGTTTCTAATGTCTAAAAATACCGTCTAAAAATGATTGCGGAATACTGAAACGGATCAAGTTCTTGTCATCTGCTTTACAGTGATAGTCGGTGAATTTTTAGACTGCAGTCGTATGTTTTATGCTATTTATGATAAGAAAAAGGAAGTACTTAGAAGTTGGACATGTTGGCAGCAGTATCTGCGTGTGCGGAAAATGTGCAGCTAATGTTACGGTTAGTTCCAAGGAAAAAATTAAATAAATAAAGTCTAGGCCTAACCCCATTTATACACCTCATTGGTGTTGCTTATTTCGTTCTCTCAGGTTATTTGACTTTGGAAATGCGCCGCAATCTAGGGGTGGCGCCCAACATTCCCCCGATGTAGGCGTATGACCCCCATCCGGGGTGGGGGGGTGGGGGGGGTGTGTCTAGACAATTTATTTATTTATTGGTGTTTAAGGTCACATATTTTTAACAATGCATGCTAATCATGCCCACAACATGAATATCAACTCAACACCAGGGGTGAGCGTTAATAATCCATGTTGCCCATTTTAGAGAGGGTTTACACCTCCCAAGAATTGGTGACTGGGTCCTATTTTACCAGTAAAACAGAGCCTGTTTACCGCAGTAAATAGGCACTGCTTTACTTCCCGGGGTTCCCGCGGGCAGGGGTCTGGAAATCCCCTGGCCGACCATGGTTTGGCCAGATGTGTATAATTTTTGTTTTAATTGGGAATAAGTCACAATAGGCTTATCCATGAATCTAGAGGCAAGAAAGCCAGTAACTGCAAGCAGCCAAGTTAACATAATCTACAGATTCTGAAGATATCTTCCAATAATGTAGGAATACCATGAGTTTGGAGGGCCTTGCGGTTTATTACCGGCCCGAGAGGAATGAATAAAAGCCCGGGGGTTTATTACCGGCCCGAGAGTCGAGGGCCGTTAATAAGGCAAAGGGCTGTTGATCTTCATCCACCAAGCGCCGCATCTGAAACTCTGCGCCTACAAGCCCCCCCCCCCCCTCCTCCCATTCACCAGCTTCTAATTTTACGTTTCACTCATCATGCAAGTAACAGGTAATTTTTGATGTAGCCATGTCAAGTTTGGCAAATGAGGAGGAAGAACGTTTGCAGCAGCAAGTAGAACGGGTCAAGGGGAACGGCATTCCCCCAAAAGCATCACTGCCCTTGCCTCCCCACCGACTCCCAAACGCACGCACAAATGCTCACAGTGGGTTTTCTAGAAAGGTCTTTCTTTTTTTCCAAAAAAATGTCTTCGGGAAAGATTGTTTGTCGAGACCCCGAGATATCTTAATCAGCCAAATGCTTCGTCTGAATAATATGTGCCTACAACAAGCCTCGCCGCTCCCAACCCATTCACCCCCCTCCACCAGCCCCACCCCCCCCCCCCCACCCCGCTCCACGTTTCAAACAGCATGTAGGCTAGTGGGCCTAATACACTATATTATGATTAAGGTTGTTCAGCATTAAATTTAAATGTTGTCAACGTCACGATTCCTAGCTGGCATTGTAAAAAAAGAGATGCAATAGAATTTCCTTTTTATACAGGCCATGAGATCACTCTGACCCCTCCCTGTCTGTCATATAGGCCCATAGCCTAGATCTAATACCTTTTTCGCCAGCCAATACATATTCCTTTCAAAGCTTCCTGCAATTTCAACTTCTGACAACAAGGTAGCGCTGTCTTAAATTAACCACCATTTTTTTTTATTAAAGTTCGGACAAGTTGGTTGTGCCTTGACAATAAATAGAACTCGAGGACAGGGGTGCAACAATTGTTTTGCAGGGAAGACTCTTACATTATAGCCCACATCCATTATTCTTCTGTTCTGTCGTCTGCAGCACAAGAACAACGCAGTGCGTAGTTTCGCTTTCCGGGTTAACTTTTGTACAGCCTCGCAACGAAATGTCACGCCATCGTTGTTGTTCTAATGGCGTCGAGTCGCGGGCAAAAAAGTCGAACGGAGAGTTTTTTTATCAAATAAAGAAGCCGTAGAATGATGATCTGATTATTAATTTATGATAAACATGAAGTTGAATACCTGGTGGATAGCTGTACAAGAAAACTGTGTTGATGAATCTTTGTTCAATGAACGAATTCACAAATGAACTGGGAAGGGGGTATCATTCAGGGCAAAAAAGCTTTCATTACTTGTCTATTATTATATAGACTACTGATGTGTAACACGGGGTCAGGACTGACGTGGTGCTTTCATTGTTATCAGTGAAAAAAGTGGTTGTATCCACAACTTCCAGTAACTGTGGTTTAATGTAGTTCTTTCAAGCCTCGACTCATCTAGTAGTGCATGGTATTACAATCAGAATCGGCATCAGAATTGGCCGATTGTGAGCTCAAATAACTGGTAATCGGTCAACAGCCATTTCTGGTAATTGGTTGAACACTAATTTCCTTTGGTTTGTGAATTTTCAGTTATGATTACTGTCAAAAAATTGAATTACAATTACAATTGAAACAATTAGGATCCTAGTTAAAAAAAACTCCAGACTTTTTGAAAATTTATTTGTGGTCAAATGAAGCATGCATGTAGTAGTTGTGATGCAGCTTCCTATTTCATTAACATGCACCATACTCCAAATTGGTTAACTTGGGCATCCAACTGCCCAAATCGGGTAGCATAGCAGCCTATCAGTATGACTAACTGGGTGTGTGTGATACAGTGGAGCCCACTTAATTGGATATCTCTTAATTGTATATCCCTGTTAATTGAATATAATTTTCAAACACAAAACCATTTACCATACCTTCAGTACAAATTTGATCTGTTAATTGCATATGGGTTGTAGAGTAAACTCCTGTTAATTGTATAAAATTTTTTGTAATATGTCGAAAAAATTACTGTGACATGCTCCAAATTCCCCTTATTTATCAACCTTTTTGGCCTCATACATCCAATACAGACATTTATTCTATTATATCTTGTTTGACAGAGCTCAAAGAGCTCTGTCAAACAAGATATAATAGAATAATTGGTCAGTTTACCTCCAGAACATAAGAAACTGACCAAATCCCTGTTAATTGTATACACCTGTTAATTGAATAATTTTCACTGGCAAAATGGATATTCAATTAAGAGGATTCTACTGTATAAGTCCAACTAGCAAACCTAGTCTCATAAAGAAGCACATGAACATTAACTAGTAAGCGCAAACTGGTTTTGTGTACCTACACAATTCGGCTAGAGATGAGATGATTAATCAGTGTAACATCGGCACTCGGCCGATAAGCTCCCATCGGTTCACCATCAGCACTCAATGGTTCAACATCGGCCCTCGCCGATTGTCTGAAACTCAGTGAAAGTGAAAGTGTTATGGTTGATCTGTAATGAACTTTCTTCCCCTTCGTGGGACAACCAGTGACAAGTGACCGGTAAGTCACTCGTCTGTTACTGATATCATGTATTTATTTATTTTTTGATGTTTAAGGTCACATATTTATGCACAATGGCTAATCATGACCGTGACAGTTTTACGGGTGGAGGAAGCCGGAGTACCCGGAGAGAACCACCGAGCAACGACGAGCAGCTGCCAGCTCCCCAACATCGTAACTCAGCACTGCAGCACAGGCAGGGTTAGAGTGGTTGAAGACATGCACACCATCGACATGCAGTTCGTCTTAGTACACGGCGTCATCGTTCCCCCATGCGGGCAATGGAGATGAAGTGTCCTGCCCAAGGACACAACGCGGTTGCCGCAGGTGGGATTCGAACCGAGGACCTCTCGGCTTGCAGCCTGACTGATATCATGTAAGTGATGGTTCATGAAAGAAAAGGCAGAATATTATATTGAAGATTTTGATTGTGTGACTGTATACCAAGTTGTTTTTTTATCCATCATGTGAATATGGATGCTCTTCACTGCCCAAACTGTACTGCATTCTGCAAAATGTCGCAATATTTCTTTCACCCACGCTCATCATCTCATTAAATATATAATAGCATTCTTTATTCCCATTTTGGACAGATAACTCCTCCATATCAGTAATCCGTGTTAACTGTGAGAGGTTTGGGTGCAATAAGTTTAATATCGGCCATTCGGGGTGGGATGTAAGAATTTACTGAATTTTTCTCATGTTGAAATGTGTGGAGCATGTGATAAAAATAGATAATGCAGTGCAACGTCATGACTCGTGTGACATAATCCCATATATGGTTTTACTGAAAAGAAACTCCCACTTTAAAACGTGTGGTTCCAACGACGGCTTTTGATAACTCTCGATTCAGTTGTTAGCTCTTTATTTTAAACTGAAAATATACTGCACTGATGGTACTTCATTGACATAAAATTAACCCTTTGATGTCTGTTACTTAACTTATTTAAGAGAGTATTAAAGGTGTGTTATCTTCAGGGTTGATGGGGATTAATGGCACGTAAATTAAATTTTGATTACTGTAAATCAGCCAGCTTCTGCAGCAAGCTTGAATAATAAAGAAACCATCTGACATCGGCATTCGGTATCGGCCGATTGTTGTCTAAAATAATTGGCATTCATCTGATGGGGCATTTTACTAATTGGCTCATCTCTAAATTTGGCACCTGGTTAACATGGTTTGGCTGAAATTTTGTTCTTTGACTATTTTAATTCTCCTAAAGGTTTTTTTTAGGATTCTCCAAAATTGGTCCTCTTTTACACCTGAGAGATAATAAGAGGAATAGTCACTGGTGTTACTTTGGTACGATTCTAAGAAATGTCCAGACTTGAAAAATTATACTGGGAGAGGATGGGAGCATGTCCCCTCAAAACCCACTTCTTTGTTACTCCCTGTAATCAGAAAAAAGACTACGCAAATTTCTGTAGGGTAGTAAACCTCAATGGTGCAAAAGTATCTTGCAAAATCTGCAAAAAATGACTTGAAACCCATCAACTACATGTGCCTGTATTAGGTCTTGTGCCATTAACCCTTTACACAACATAACAACCAAAAACGGCCAGCACTATTCACAAAAATTACCATTCAATTTTCATTATTTTTTTCATCTTATATCTCAAAAATATAGCTTATGAGCCCTCATTGGAACAAGCTCGTTGGACCCCTTCCAATGAGGGGTCATCAGCTATGTTTTTAGATTCAAAAATGAAAAAAAATATAAAAATATAGGTATTCAGGAATTTTGTTTGCAAGTGTTGTCTGCCTTGTTAGGTAAAGGGTTAAACATGATTTAAGATGAACTCATTTGATTTGTTTTTCTATTTACTTCCCAAAAATAAACAAATTTAGGTTCAGAATGTTAAATAGAGTTTATCATATGCTGTCCCAAAGCTAGTAGGGGGCTTCCAACAGAGGTGCCCCCCCCCCCCCCCCCCCCACCATGGCCACGTCTGTTGGAAAATTTGGCCCCCTTTTACTAGAATTTTGATGCATTTTGCATAAAAAATGGAGCTGATTTAGTCATTTTAGGGCATTTTCACAATTTTTTTCAGGAATTTTATTTGAAATTTTCAAAAGTTTGTCCCCTATAATCTGTAGTTGGGGAGAGTCAGGCTTCGAGTCTGATCATATGTAGCATGCGACCACAAATATATTGAGCGATGTAATTACTAACCATATCCTCTTCCCATAGTGATTCACACATTCCATACATTTGTTCTGAGCAGGTACCACTGACTACAAAATCATCTGTCACCATTGGACATCCTATCAGATCCATTGAGGCTATATATGGTTGAAGTGTTTTTGGATCAAGTCCTGCAATCACTGGTTCAACAAAATAAGGGCCAAACCTGCAATGAAATTCAAGAAAAAAAATTATATTGTACAACCTGCAAAAATATCCAAAAGGGAATGTCAGGTGTTTAGCATTTTTACAAACTTGTCAAGCCTTTCCTGCCTTATTAACCCTTTACCTGACGTAACGGCCAAAACCGGCCAGCGCTATTCTCAAAAATCGCCAATTTATTTTCATTATTTTTTCATTTTTTGTGTCTAAAACATAGGTTATGACCCCTCATTGGAACGAGCTCGTTCCAATGAGGGGTCATAACCTATGTTTTTGAGACAAACAATGAAAATAATAGTTATTCAAGAATTTTTTGGCAAGTGTCGTTTGCTTTTCATGTTAGGTAAAGGGTTAAGTAAGCTGTTTGTGTTTTTAGAGGTTGAAGAACCATTCTTATAAAGTACCAGTAAAGTTAGGGGGGCAGTTATGTGTCAACATGCTCCCAATGTTGGGGAGCTGGCAGCTGCTCGCTGTTGCTTGGTGGTTCTCTCCGGGTACTCCGGCTTCCTCCACATATAAAACTGTCACGGTCATGATTAGCCATTGTGCATAGGTATGTGACATTAAACACCAATAAATAAATAAATAATTAAAAGTGAAGTAACATATTGCTTCTATTATTTTTGTTCTATTTTACCTTTGGGCATGGTGCCAGCATTTTCATGCAATTTATGTTGGAAGTGGAGCCCACTAACTTGGATATCTCTTAACTGGATAACCCTGTTAATTGAATATAATTTCCCAACACAAAACCATTTACCATACCTCCAGTACAAATTTGACCTGTTAATTGAACATAGGTTATAGAGTAAACTCCTGTTAATTGAATAAAAAATCTTGTAACCTGTCGCGAAATTACCCTGATTCTCCCCCGGTTCTCTTTGCTTATAGACCTATTTGGCCTCAGTACATCCAATAGAGGCATTTAATCTATTATATCTTGTTTTACAGAGCTCATGGAGCTCTGTCAAACAAGATATAATAGAATAAATGCGAAGTTTATCTCATGAATACAGGAAAGTGACACAAACCGTTATCTGAATACTCCTGTTAATTGAATAATTTTCATTGGCAAAGTGGCTATTCAATTAACAGGGTTCCACTGTATTGGTATGGTATTCAAATGATACAAATACCAACACAGTATGGAATAATATTTTCCGTATACTGCCCAGCTGTTGATTACCATTCCATAATAGATCATACATGGTCAGTATCTATGGCTATTGTCATGACTTCAACATAGGTGTGAAGTCAAGTTTAGCCAATTGTTTCTATACCTATGCTGCCTACTTCAGACAGTTTCCACTCCTGTATTTTGGCCTTCGTGGTATTCAATTTTCGATACCGAGCTTCAGTATTTTAAAAATACAGCAGTATGACTGAATATCGAATATCACTGGAACATACAAATATTTGACCAGTTTCTTAAAAAACTTTGGTAAAATTTTTGTACATTCCAAGATATTAACAATATAATATTAACAATATAATATACACACTTAATATACAATTATTATCACATTCCGAATATTGCTGTAATGTACAAGAATTTGACCACAGAATCATCGAAACTTTGGTTAAATATTTGTACTTTACAACGATAAACTTACATAAAAAACTGTTAAGAAGAAGTCATTATTCAGCATGGACGATAGAGTGTGTATTAATATAGTCACTTATGACTTTTAAAACTCGTGGGTGCAAAAATAACATAAAAATTCTTAACTCTTAACATTTTCATATATACTTAAATGAACCTTGATACCAGACATGTTAACCTCCAAAATAATTTTTCAGGGAACCTGAAGGTGATTTTCAGGGAAATGGGACAGATTTCAGGGAAAAGTTTGCGCGGCCCAAAATAAAAGAAAAAACTCCTCAGAATTTTCAGCTCATGGACCACTATTAACACCAGGTTATATCCAGAACTAGTTGTCAACTATGCTGATGCATTTATGCTATGTTAAAAAATCATAAAATAACTGTTGATTTGCCCCTCCCCCCCATAGGATCCTCTTCTTCATGAGCCCCACCCCTCCCCACCACCACCCACCCACACTGTCCCACAGAGCACCTCCACCTGTGGTTTGCTCTTTTCAAAGTCTAGACTAGCTAATAATTTCCCAAGTTTGGAGATGTTAACAGGAAAAGATGTCCTAATGTTCAGTTACTTAAGAACATTAGTACTACTTGGAAAGTGTCTTTATAAAACTGCATGCATGTGGGACATTTGTGTCCTACACAAATCTTTTCTTTTCATCATTGAAGCATTTTTTTTTAATTCCATTCGAAATTTTCTGAGTACAGATGGCCAACAGTTAACAGTTCTGTCGTCAGTACAACAGAATAAATGTAGTGTTAGAAAATAAGTCCATTGTGTTTAAATATACAGTCATGATTTTTCGGCATCCTCAGCAACTTTAACCTACTTTTAAACTGTGCTAAATAGTTGTTGTTTACGTTTTGATTTTGGAAAAGGGATGAGAATTAAAGCTATTCTATGAAGGAATAAATAAATATATATTATTTAATTCCTTTTCATATATTTTAATTTCCAAAAACTGCATTTAAATGAAGGTGGAGTTTTCAATTTTTTGAAAGTAAGTCACCTATTTTCACTTCGACACTCGCACACTAATCATGAATCTCATCTGAAAAAACACAAAAATAAACATGAACACAGTTGAAATATATATCATAAAATACCCTTTTCTTAAATAAATTTAACTTAAATCCATATTTTACTGCTTCGAGAGTTTTTACCAGAGTTTGAAATGCATGCAATTTGACTCCGAACGTTTTTCACAAGTTACAACGGGAACGAAATATTTGACTGTTGTTTTCCGGGATTTTTGGTCCAAAACTGATTCCCGTCTGGGAGGCCGGGAACTACACTGAAATTCTGGGATTTTCCCGGGAGAGTTAACATGTCTGCATGATACACTAAAATCTTAAAAAAACCCAATATATTGCAAGATAAACACTGGCACAGGATGCGTGCTCATAGAGAAGCAGTGTATTTGCCAGATTCTATTGCTCTGTTATGAAATTATCATTGAAACAGGATTCACATTAATAAAAAGCCATCAGGATTTATTTGCACATGTGCAGGAACTAAGTTCAGCAAATCCATGATATGTCAGCATTGTCGGGGGATTAAAATTAAATAACTTGGAGTAGTCATCTTTTGTGTGCTATGTAATTACTCAATATAGCTGACTGGCTTTACACATATCATTTTTATCTATATAATTAGCTAGCTACTCCATATGTGTCGAATTTCGCAACTTTGTTTTATGTTTGAGAGATATTTGAACACAAAGAAGAGAAAAATGTCCATTTTCTGCATTAGTTTGGGACTTTAATAAAATGCTAATCGATAATACTGAAAATTTTGCTATATCGAATGCGTGAAAATTTTCTCGATATGCAATCGGTATTTAAAAATATTAAGTTTCGGAACAAATACTGATATACTGTAAACGCCAACCTGACTTTGGTTATTGGGTCCTAATTTACCTGTAAAGCAGAACTTGTTTATCACAGAAAACAAGCACTCTGCCACTTTCCGTGATTCTCATAGGAAGCCAGAGAGAGATAATCACTGAGAAGTCACATCTACCAGGATGATAATGTAACATATAGAGGATATTCACGAAAATTTGATAAATACCGAAAATATCTCGTGAGTGGCTACAAAGAAATATGAGGATCTTCACGAGCGACGCAGTTGCGAGTGAAGATCCTCATATTTCTTGTAGCCACGAACGAGATATTTTCGGTATTCATCAAATTTTCGTGAATTTTCTTTTTATTTAATGCTCTACGACTACAAACTCTCCAATTTGTGGCCTTTATTTGCCATTAAGGCGCAAAATTTATGTGCCGAACCGGCGTCCATACAAAAATTACAACAACCAAACTCCAACCATTGGAATGTGTGAATATCCGCACAAAAAGTAGTCCCGTCTTATTTCTCCCCTAACTTTACGATTTACCAAGGCTGGCGAATTGAAATAATCGCAATGTGTTTCGAAGAAATAGAACAATAACAAAAAACACCACTTTCTTATTTTCAATAACAAGACACGTCATTTTATTTTTTTTGAACTCAATGCACTGAAGACGTGTGAAGTTGAACTGAAGAAATTTGAAAGTGATTTCGGCTTTTCGCTGGAAGGTGAATGAGAAAGTCAAACTTTGAAACCGCTGATTTAATGAATTGATTTAGTCACTGTCACTATCAATTATTCGAATTCGTTTGTATTTGGGACTCTGGAATTCATTACTGATGTGCTGACTCGTTTAAAGTACATGTGATTCGTCATCCGAACCTACGATGAAATATCGATTTCTAAATATCATTTTGATATTTCGTTTTGCCGACCGACAGGGGAATATGACTTAATTTTTCAGCGTGAATTGATGCCTGAGCATTAAATAAAAATGCATTCACAAGAAAGATATGAAACGTAAGGGTACTTTTGCATAGCAAACAGTGGGGTTTTATCAAATGGTTCAATTCTCGGGTTATTGTCCCTTCAACTGGTAGAGTGCTGGGAGCCCATATTTGGACTGTAATATAAAGAGCTGGTATCCAGCTTGAAGGCATCATATTCTGTGGATTTGCTTTATCTTTGAAATGAATTAAGTTAGTCTGTATGGATTTGCCTTGTTACTTTTATGGGAGAGTGCCAAGGGGCACTCCTCTCCCATAAATTGTAACAAGGCAAATATGATAATCAAAAATAATTTAGCACTCTACCAGTTAACTGTTGTATTGTTTGATTGAACAGGTAGGTCCTGAACTAGTCCAAACTATATTTGTCCGAAGCAAAGCAAAGCGTTGAGAATTTTTTTTTTATAAACACAACTTAATTTAAGCACAATTAAATTATTTGCGCACAGCATTTTTTGTCACTATTTGGGAGAATTTAAAGGACATCAAAGATGGAATACTTATACTCCTCCAGGGGAGGGTGACATTTTAACAAAATCTAAGTACTTTTTCAAGTATAGTGGAGCCCATATAACGCTTTGCATTCTGATGTAAAAATGGCAAAGTTTTGTGCAGCAAATATTGCCCATAATGCAGTATGATATTTAACCAAATACAGTGGAGCCCACTTAACTGGATATCTCTTAATTGTATATCCCTGTTAACTGAATATATTTCAAACACAAAACCATTTACCATATCTTCAGTACAAATTTGATCTGTTAATTGCATATGGGTTGTAGAGTAAACTCCTATTAATTGTATATAAATTTTTGTAATATGTCGAAAAAATTACCGTGACACGCACCAAATTCCCCTTATTTATCAACCTTTTTGGCCTCACGACATCCAATACAGGCATTTATTCTATTATATTTTGTTTGACAGAGCGAGCTCTGTCAAACAAGATATAATAGAATAAATGCTCAGTTTACCTCCAGAACACAGGAAACTGACCAAATCCCTGTTAATTGTATACTCCTGTTAATTGAATAATTTTCACTGGCAAAATGGATATTCAATTAAGAGGATTCTACTGTATACCTTATTCGACAGAGCTCAGTGAGCTGTGTCAAACAAGTTATAATTGGTTAAATTCATAGTTAAGAAAGAGAAAAATTGCGACATCGACGCCGTAGCTGCGACGGGTGGTGCAATCTCACAAAATTCTAAGTTCATCAAGGGCCATAACTCCAAGAAAAATATTTGGAACAACACATGCATTGAACAGTGGCTAGACATCAATAAGATACACTTACATGCTAAATATAAAGTCATTCCATCAAGTATTTCAAAAGTTATTGAGTTTTGAAACTCGTTGGTCACAGACAGACCGACAGACCGACAGACCGACAGACCAACAGACAGACTGACATTGCCACTTATTGAGCTGCTAGTCACAGCTAAAAACTGAATGACAGGAGAAAATTCTGTTGCACTACCACAGTGCTAGGTATTAACTGGATATCTCTTAAATGCATAACTTGGTTTATTGAATATAACTTCCAAACCCAAAATAATTTACCATACCTTCTCTACAAACTTCATCTGTCAATTGTATAAAAGTTTTAAAGAGTGAACTCCTGTTAATTCAATAAAAAATCATCTAATATGTCGAGAAGATATCCTGACAATCACCAAATTCCATTTGTTTATTGACCAATACATGTACCAATACATCCCAACACAGGTATTCATTCGATTGTATCTTGTTGGACAGAGCTCACAGAGTCCTGTCTAACAAGAAAATGTTTGAAATGCTCCAAGTATCTTTAGAATACAGGAATGTGGCCAAATCTGTTAACTGAATACTCCCTCCAGTTAACTGAATAATTTTTACAGACAAACTGGCTATTCAATTAGTAGGATTCCAGCGTAACAAGTCTCAAGAAAAGTGTGTTTCAAGCTGTTCATACAAAAGAAGCAAAGTTATAGTTTTTCTACGCACCTGTATTAACCCTCTGCCTTGCTCCACGTCACAACAGAAGTGACAGAAGACATATAAAAACTTTCACCAGGGCAATCACACAGCTCACATGATAAGAATTATTATAAAGAAATAAAATAAACAAACCTTCTTTCATATAAAAGATTGGATACCATACTCATAAAAGTTTTAGGTTTTATTTGTCTATTTTCTCTAAGTTCATAAAGATTCAGTCTAAACTTCAGTCTTTGATGTCTGAAAAAAATATGTGCACAGAGGAAAATTTAGCCCTTTACCTTCCATGAACTGAAGACAGCACCACATGCAAATATAAAAAAATTCTCCCAAAACTAAATATGTTCCTTTTTGGCACAATCCTCCCCTCTCTCCCAAACTTTTGACCCCCACATGAGCTCAGCAAGTGCATTCTTGTAAGTTGAAAAAAAAATTGAAAAAATAAAATATCAATAGTAATTTTTGTGAATAGAACTGATTGTCTTACAGTTGAAACTAGAAGTCCTGTGTCTGTATTATGCACAATTTTGAAATAATAGCATGCTTAGTAAGTGCCCTTTTGTCCCTGTCAAACTGCCCACAAGCGTAACTTAATTTTTATAGAATAACAGCATGCCCAACACTGTACAATTCTATACTAGTAAATAGAGATCATTAACATCATTCCTAAACTCTACTGCAATACATGTAGATGTAATGATATAAATAGATATTAAAATTTGACTGCATGTACAGAATGAAGAGAGTGGATTACGACTTAACCCTTTACCTAACCTGAAAAGCAGACGACACTTGCAAAAATAATTCTTGAATAACTAATTTTTTTCATTTTTTGTCTCAAAAACATAGGTTATGACCCCTCGTTGGAACGAGCTCGACGAGCTCGTTCCAACGAGGGGTCATAACGTATGTTTTTGAGACAAAAAATGAAAAAAATACTGAAAATTAATTGGTGATTTTTGAGAATAGCACTGGCCGGTTTTGGCCATTACGTTGGGTAAAGGGTTAATCACAGAGCCGTATATTCTTTGCGCAAAATTGTTCATAACAGTGCAAGAAATATTTCCAAACTTCCATCATATGGACCACTGAGTGCAACCTGGTGGTCCATGTGATAAAAGCTTGCACATGCTTCTTCTGACTTGTTCTCAGAAGTTGCAAATAATTACTAAATGAAAAATATATCCCACAGCGATTTAGTAGCAACTCACCCTCCTCCACATACTGTAGTCTTAATATTTTCTTTCTGTTTGATTGGTTCAGTTCGTGATTTCACTACCGGCCTCGCCAATAGTGCATTATATTATGCACTGCACAGCACAACTGCTCGAGTATTTCAGACTACTTCATTCTTCTGCAGAAAGGAGTGCATTAACTAATGAGTATTTTCTGCGCTAATTTTATCAGGACTTCTAATTTCAACTGTATGGCTCTCCGAATCTCAAATCAAATCTCACAGATTTCCAAGTTGTAGATATTGCAAATTCTTATGACCAGTGAATATTGCCCGTCTCCAGTCAAGTGTAGTACTCAACAGCAACCCTTAACCCTTTACCCAACGCAGACGATATCAAAATTTATTATTTTAAATATCATTTATTCAAATTTTTCAAAAGATTTCAACAACGTTCCATGATATGGTTTTGTTGAAATGTTTTGAAAAATAATATTTTTTCAACTGCTGAATTTGCATATTACGCGGGCGGATGCGGGCGATTCGTTGGGTAAAGGGTTAACTTTTAGAAGCCGGGGAATCAGAATGAATTTATTGAACATGACATACTGCGAAAAACTTACAGTAAAGCAGGTGTTTCTAGTCAAGTGTCGTCTGCGTATTCAGGCAGATGATACTTGACTAGAAGCACCTGCTCAGTGTTTATTCTCCCCAAGCCCAAAGATTGCTGAACCGTCACAGCCAGATTACCTGACATAACTGACATATTACATCACAGGCAAGAAAACTTGACTCCTGTCTTCTTAGAGTTACAGTTAAAACTAGAAGTCCTGTCACGAACTGTGCGCTTATCTAGGCTTAATTGCGCGAATGAATTGCACGCAATTGCCATCCAAAGCACGACAGGTTCTCCTGGTTACTCATAGCAAACACGGGCAATGTTTCTGCCAATGGACCTCCGGGTTACCCGGAGGTCCATGGGCTGAAACATTGCTTGTGCACAGGCCATATTTACAGAATTTGATAGCCTTACTATGGTCATATCGCGTAGATTAACACGCATATCGACGTGCTATTTGTGTGCATTTCAGGACAGGACTTTTAGTTTTAACTGTAAGTGTTAACAAGCAGGGATGCAAAAATTAGATAACCCTGCATTAAGTTCCTCCAAAGGCTATCCAATGTTTTCTAGAAGAACCTTTTCTTGCTTTTCTAAAATCGCCCTATTCAAATTAAGAGTTTCGAACAAATTTGTTATAAACCCTTTCCAACTGTCAATTGTTCCCTTTCAATTTTTTTTTTTGGGGGGGGGGGGGGGATTATTTGGTTTGTTTAATATTTGTTGCTTGTCAGTAGTTGGGTATTATTCAGAATTTTGAGGGATTATGCTTTCACTTGCCTCATGGGACATGTACATTTTGAAGACTAAGTTATACATCTGACCTGTTTTATACATGTACTTGGCCAGTGGTAGATGGTGGAGACATCACAATGTACATACGGAAAAAAATTCAACTGAATAATTGTAAAGATGGACATTTTATTTTTGTGCTCATTAAGGCTTCACAAAGTAGATCTTGTTTCTCAGGCCATTATTTTTAAAATTGCATGCGGCGAGCATTTTTTTATTTTATTTTTTATTTCTGTAATTATGTCTTTGCCATCAAAAGTTCAGGTTCTTGGTTTATGTTGTAGGCCTCATAATCTACGGAATAGCATGGGTGGTGGTGTATTTCGTCCCTTGAGAGCAAGAAGGCTTTGCAATGCTGAAAAATGACCAAAAATAATTCAGGATTCAAGCAGTTAAAAAAAACACTTACAAAAGAGAGCACAATGGAATGGGGTTATCTTGGCTCAAAGGGTTATGCAATTTTCTTGTCATAACCTTTGTTAGGTTATCTTAAATTTTTAATTTGTGCATCCATGGCAGGTTAATCAAAAATGTGGAATATTCAAGAAATCAAATCAAAGTGCAGAAAGAATCATTGCATAATGTTATTTCAAATTTAATGTTTAATTCGGTATCCCCCAATTAGTCAGACATCCCAGTTGTCAGACAGTTTATAATAACAGATTATTGGTTTGAGTGAACAGCTAATCTTTTAACACCTCCGGAATAAAGTGGGATATGCCAATACGTCAGACAGAAAAGAAACAATTAATTAGCTTTTAGTGATTTATTTCTTCACCAATGTGTTTTATGACAAAATAAATTAAAATTATGAAATAAATGACAATAACATGAATAATCACACAAATAAATAGTATTTTTGTGATAAATAAACTGAAAATCATATTTTATGAAACAAAGAAAATAAAATGGAAATAAATGACAAGAAAAGGAAAAATATAAAATACAATAAGAAACAAGAGGCCCCACGGGGCCTGAAGCGCTCATCTTGTACAGAACACAATTTAAACAGAGTCCAAGAATGAGTCTACATTAAGCAAGCCATCTCCATAGGCTACACTGTCAATCCTTGAGTCCCTCAGGAGTGACAAAAATAATCTGGGCATCATGCCTTTTCTTCAGTCGATCATAAGTAAAATGTAGAGCTCCCCTATGAAGCCCCTTGATACAACCTATGTGGATTAATCTTAGTACCTCTAGAGGGTACTGAATACAAAATTTTGAATTCTTCAGCAAAATGGCCAATTCCGGCTCCCATAGAGAGCCTGTAAAGAAATTTCTTCGAATTGCACTAAGTTCAAATTTGGGCTACCATAGCGAGCCCAAATATTAACATATGGATCCGATTTGAACAAACTTGAATCTGACCCCCCTAGAGATGTTGTATACCAAATGTGAAAGCATTCTGACAAGTGAATCTGTAGAAGAAGATTTTTGAAGAAATTCCCTCATATTGTACTAAGTTAAATTTCATGTTCCCATATGGAGCCCAAATATTAACTTAGGCACTCGAATTGAACAACCTGGAATCTGACCCCCCTAGAGATGTTGTATATCAAATATAAAAGCATTCCAACTGGTCGATCTGAAGAAGAAGATTTTTAAAGAAATTTCCTCATATTGCACTAAGTAAAAATTTGGGCTACCATAGTGAGCCCAAATATATACCTAGGGATCTGATTTAAACAAACTTGAATCTGACCCCCATAGAGATGTTGCATACCAAATATCAAAGCATTCTGACTGATGGATCTGAAGAAGAAGATTTTTTTAAATTACCCTCCATATTGAACAAAGATAAAATATGGGCTTCCGTAGGAAGCCCAAATATCAACCTAGGGACTTGGTTTGAAAAATCTAGAATCTGACCCTCATAACAGTGATGTATACCAAATATTAAAAGATTCTGACGGGTGGTTCTGAAGAAGAAGATTTTTAAAGAATATTCCCCATATTACCCTATGTTAAAACTTCGGGCTCCTGTAGAGAGCCCAAATATGAACCAATGAGCTTTATTTCAACAAACTTTTATCTGACCCCCCTATGAATGCTGTATACCAAATATCAAAAGATTCTGATGATTGGTTCTGGAGAAAAGATTTTTTTTAATTTTTGCAAATATGCTGACTCAGCATTTTTTCGATGCCCATTACAGAACACCCTAACATAACCGATGGCAATTTTTTTTTACCATTCAATTCTACTGGTCATAAGGATACTTCATACCAAATAAAAGCTCTCTGTTCCATGGGGTTTGGGAAATATGGGCGTTTGAAAATATTTCTATTTTTAGCTCCCAGGGTTCCCATGGGGATGCGGGAATTTTTTTTTTTGCATGGGTCAAGTACTTATGACCCAATACTACCACAAACCAAATTTGGTTCATACCAGACCATCGGTTCTGAAAATAGAAATTTTGGGCGGGGCCAAAAATCTTACCCCTCCTATTACAAAGCCAAATATTACTTCACGAACTTCGTTTGAACAAACTTGATTCTACACCTCATATGGAAGCTCCATAGCAAATATCAAGTCATTGTACACACTGGTTCTTGAGAAGAAGATTTTAAAAATATTTTGGAGCATTTTCCCCCACTCCCTCCCTATGGGGCTGGGCATGCTGAGTTGAACAAAAATGAAATGCCCCTTTGGGACCATCACTCACACAAACTTTCACTTGAATTGGCCCAGTGGCTTTGGAGGAGAAGACCAAAACATGGTGTTGACGGACAACGGACGACGGACGAGAGACGCCGGACGCCGGACGGAGAGCGATGAGATTAGCTCAGCTTGACTTTGTCAAGATGAGCTAAAAATCTCTTGACAAAATAAATTAAAATTATGAAATAAATCACAATACCATGAGTAATCACACAAATATTTTTTTTTGTGATAAATAAACAGAAAATCATATTTTGTGAAACAAAGAAAAAAAATAGGAAATAAATGACAATAGTGGATAGTATGAAGAAGAGAGCTGGCAAAGGTCAGGTCTTCCGTACAGTAACGGTACTTTATTCTTATTATAGATGTAGCCTTGAAAAAGTTTTTGTGCTGTACCAATATCTGTTTTTGAAAGCTGGGAGTCATCCATCAGCCTACAAGGGAGAGTATGTGTTGAGCCTTGGCCATCTGGTCTGCCTTCAGAGGAAACAGGTGACGGGTGATGGGAGAGAAAGAAAGAAAAAAAAAAATGAAAAAAATGCTACAAAATACACAAAAATAACAACAAAAAAACAAAAACCACACTCACAGACATACACACAAAAGCCCTTAAAATTGCTGTTATATCTTTATTCATATGTTTATTTATTTAAAATGTACACTGGTCCCAGCCAGGCAAGCTTGTTTCTATCCTTACTTGGTGTTTGGTTTGCAGTGTATGTTAATAGAAAGCTTGCTCCAGTACCTTCTGCGCTTTGCCTGGTTCGAGAAAATTTAAGAGTGTTCAGAAAAGTTATAGGTAGAGAGATATATTTATGTAGGACTCTTTAATTTTGATTTACAGTTATCAATAAATAGTCAAACATTGTTTTTACAAGAAAATAAAAAAAATAACAGCAAATTTTTTGGAAAAAAATATTTTGTTTTCAAATTTTAGATCTAAGTTACCAGTGGTATTACACAATATATGTGTGATTTTTATATCTTGATTATTTTTCAGAAGATAATTAAGTGGTATTTTTATTATTTGTCAACCTTGAAAAGGACAAAAACAGTACCAAACATAGTGTTGAAAATGAATTTTATTCAAGTTGTACACATCTGGGTTGTTCCATTTACAACAATAGGTAATCATCTATTTTAACCTGAGCTAATCCCTAATTAACTGACAACTGGGATGTATGACAATTGGGTGTCTGACTAATGGGGGTAAACCTTTACTTCATATTGAACATTACTTGAGATAAATGCAGAGCATATTAAAACAGCATTCGTTCCTTTTTGTTGCTTGCAGAGATGACGCAACAGGTAATAATATCAAAAGAATATGGCATTTTACAATATTTTCAACTTTAATTTATAACAGCGTGTTCCGTGGACACATGAATTCACAATTATCCTCTACACAGATGGAATGTAAATGATAACCACCTTTACATAAACCCTTCAGATAATACCAAAGGACAGTGGTATTTTATGATATTTTCAACTTTCATTTGTAATGATTAAACCACAGCGTGTCCCATTCACATGCCAATTCACAAGTGTCCTCTCATTTGTGACCACAACACATACATGTAAAATGTGTAAATGGAATGTAAAAGAAAACCATATTTACATAAACGCATCTAAAATCTAATTTGCTATTATTTTTTTTATTAAAATCGCGGTTAGGATTCTGTCACATTTACAACTAGAAGTTAATTTGAATTGTTATGTAGTTGGAAGCAGGACCTCCCTGAACTCTTCTTTTATCCTCAGGTCTCCTTCCTGTACAGGAGACCTGACGATAGAAGAAGCTTGCAAGAGGAAAACAACAAAGTGTACCATAAGGCAATATTCTTTTGTTAACCCTTTACCCAACGCAGACAATATCAATATTTATTACTTTAAATATCATTTTTTAAAAGTTTTAAAAAAATTTCAAAAAACCATATCATGTGACCCCTCATTAGAATGAGCTCGATGAGCTTGATGAGCCCGTTCTAATGAGAAGAGCACATGATAAGGTTTTGTTGTAATTTTTCTAAAAATATACTTTATTCAACTGTTTAATTTGCAAATTACATGGGCGGATGTGTCCAATTAGTAAGATAAACAGTTAAAAATGATTAATGGAGACTTTCAGGGGACACTCGTAAATTGTAACAAAAAAAAAACTCCCATGTGAACAACTTCTAACAATTTTACAAGTGCACTGCCATGAGATGCCCAACCTCCCTCAACCAAAATCCAACAGTGGCAATAATTCTTGAAACAAAAAATACTAGCACACCTTCGGTTCGCAACATATGCATACCGGTAATATTATTACCAAAAATGTATATCTTAAATTTGGAAAGAAAATATTGAATGTTTTTCTTTGGAATGTTGTGACAAGAAATGGTAATGTGAAGACAAGAAAGTCTACTCTCAGTCCAGAGAGGGTAATACCTCTTTAACCCTTTACCCAATGCAGACGATATCAAAATTTATTATTTTAAATATCATTTTTAAAATTTTTTAAAAACATTTCAAGAGAACCATATCATGTGACCCCTCTTTGGAATGAGCTCGACAAGCTCGTTCCAAAGAGGGGTCACATGATATGGGATTGTTGAAATAATTCGAAAAATATTTTTCCAGCTGCTGAATTTGCATATTACGCGACAGATGCGGGCGATTCGTTGGGTAAAGGGTTCAGAACAACTTGTGTAACACAGCTGGTTCACATTCCTATTCATGATATTATCACCAAACACCTAGGTATTAAATTTTGGGAAAAATAGTTCGAATGGTTTTCTTTAAAATGTGATAACAAGAAATGGGGAAGTATGGATGGATGGAAGGACAGACAGACCAATGGATGGAACCCCTTTGTATAATGTAATTTATAGATGGGCAATATACCAAAAAAATAAACCGATACCAAAAACATGGGAATACGGAAAAAACAAACCAAAAGAGTCCTTAAGTACCAAAACCATCTACCGGTATATTTTCAAATTTTCCTGCATTTGCTCTATGTAAGACCTTGTTGAGGCTTGATAGCAGCAGAAGTGTTCATTTTATGAAAGAAGTGACTGTTTTGTTTTCAGTTTTGTTAACCAATAATCATCCTGAATTCCTACTAAACTACAACCTGTACATGTCTAGTTGCTTAGCAGTGATTTCTAGTCAAGATTTGGCTGGGTGACTGTTGAGGCAGCCAAGACTTGACTGGAAATAATGGTGCAGGTGATTTGTCTATTGTCAGCAGGACTTCCTAATGATGGCAAGTTAAGAGCACATGCTCCAAGATCACAAAAGCCTGAAATGGGCCTTTAAAGGTAAAGGTGTGTTTGGAACATGTCACAAAATTACTGTAGATATTATTTCTGTTAGCAAAATAAAGCCAGCATTGAGGTCATTGGCAGTGTCATTTGTGGTGTTGTGGGAGAATGGTACAAGAACAACTTATTCTGTATTTTTCTGATATGAATTCACGTTTTGTACTCAAGCCTGAAAGTAAGCAGACGGTCATCTTCAGAATGAGGACCCCAAAGGGTGAATTTGGTGATGCTACCCTGCACAGCAGGGTAGCATCACTAAATTTACCCTCTGTGAACCTCAGTCTGAATTAAGGTCTGAAACCTACACAGCAAGAGGTACACAGAGGATAAATTGGCACACTGTATGGGATAGCATCTGCAAATTCACCCTCTGGGGACCTCATTCTGCAAATAACAGATTGCTTATTTTCAGGCAAGTTTGTACTATCAAAACCGATACTGCAGTACTAGTATATACCTGTAACAAAACTGATACCGAACTCAAAATTTTAACACAGCCCATCTCGGCTCTATGTATTTTTACCACTTTACTGATAACTTACACTGTTTGAACATCTGTAGCAAGACCAGGTAATCCTATAAACAAGTGTGGGCCCATTTCGAATACTTTTGGAAACTCTGTGTTTATCGTTTGTGCCTGAATACCAAACCTTCTATCTGAAGCAATGGCGACACAATCTTTCCCTTTCATGGCTATAATAGCCGCACCATTATATGACATAATACTCTGTAAGAAGATAATAAAATTATGAAGATATTTGTAAATAAAAAATATTATATATTGCAGGCCTGGCATTCTGAAAAATGCAGGAGGGCAAAAAATCGCTCTCCTCAATTAGCTTAGGAGAGTAATTAGCTTTACACAGCATTTTAAGTATCCAGTTGAACGAACTCATTGAAACTGAAACCAACAGACTACATCAGTGATTTTATTAACTTTTCTAAGGTAAAGCGAAATCTCTCAGACATCTAGATGTCTCACTCAACAACCGAACACACACTTGACAAGACCTGCGTGTGTACCCAGGCCTGTTGTCCAAGAAAGTCATACGCCTACCACTACCACCTTCAACCCCCCAAGGGGGGGTTGAAGGTGGTAGTGGTATGTGTATGACTTTCTTGGACAACAGGTCTGCTTGAATCTACAGTCACATCCTGGTGCAAGTGCTTCAAGTGACAGGATAGTAGTAATGGTAGTATATTATAGTGTCAATATTCCTTGGATAATTACCTCTCAAATTGTGATGTCAGTTGTTGAACTTGGAACTGATAGAAAAAAAAATATTGCTGTGACCCATTTTGCTTCAAATGATTGCAACTGTGTTTGGGTATGGTTGCAGCCATTACCTTTTACTACTAAACCACTTTCAAAATTAAATTACGTGATGTTATGTGACTTCGAAGTTAAATTACATTTTTGCTTTACATTTAATGTAAATTTTAAAAAATTTAATGTGAGCATAATACATGTAATCTCAATCATCTTAAGACCAATTAGGAGGGCAATTTTTCGCTCGCCTTAATTCTTTCAGGAGGGCAGTAAGGGGAGCTAAAAAATCGCTCTCCTGAAATTGCCAAGCCTGATATTGTAGTGATTGTTTGCCATAACCAATTTCCCAATGGTTACATGTAGAAGCTTTTTTGTAGAGAATAAATGGAGATTGAATGTACAGTTGAAACGATAAGTCCTGTCACTGTATTGTGAATTATCTTGAAGTAATAACGCCCTGAATAAGTGTACTTTTTGTCCCTATCAAACTCAAAATGCCCCATTAGCGTAACTCAATTTCTCTAGGAAATCAGTGTGCCCAACAATTCTCTATTAGTAAATAGAGATTAACTCTCTGCACTCCGATGTCAAAATACCAAAGTTTTCAACAATGCATTTTTCCCCACAATGCAACTGAGAATTTAAAAACTTCCATCTTGTTTGACAGAGCTCAATGAGCTCTGTCAAACAAGATATAATTTGTTACATTTTTCATGCTACATGGGCAATATGGAGTCAATAGCAATATGGAGTCAATGATGAAAATTCTGAAGTACTACCAGAGTGCTAGAAGTTAACATCAGCCCTAACCTCTACTGGGATACATGTATATGTAATGACATAAATAGATGTTAAAATTCAACTACATATACAGAATGAAGAGAGTGTTCATCACAGCACAAGAAACTATAGTGCTTCTTGTGTTTTGTCCTCAGAAATTGCACATGTAAATAATTACTAACTGAAAAATTTATCCCGCAGAGTGACAGCGATTTACTAGTAATCTTCCCTCCACATACTGTAGTCTCAATATTTTCTTTCAGTTTGATCAGTTCACTTTGTGATTTCACTACTGACTAGTACTCAAACGATTAGTCAACTTGTCGATGTCGACTCTGGGCAAACCAGTAGTCGACTCTCAATTATGCAGTCGACTAGTCGTCGGAGTTCAAGCTTTTAGGTAAATAGTATCCCTTCTGTGCCACTGTCAGACAGTGTGAACAGCAATATTGGGCAATCAATGTATACATCTATTGCCATCTAATAGTAGTGACAGTAGTTTGTTTTAACTGGTACTAGTAGAGTGCTGAATTATTTTGGGCTATCAGGATATGTTATTAATTTGCCTTGTTGCAATTTATGGGAGAGTGCCTATAGGCACTCTCCCATAAATCGCAACAAGGCAAATTAAATAAGACTATATAATTTCACTCTTATCACAATTAGAAGCACATTAACAGAATAATGTTCCAGTAAGTTGCTGTATATGAATGCCCAAGTGAAGCCAAATTTGGACCTTCAGCACTCTACCAGAACACCAACACTGTTATAAGGAGACAAGTTATCACCAATGACTAGTCGAAGTCGACTTGACTTTTGGGTATTGACTAGTCGACTTTGGAATTCACTAGTCGCTTGAGAGCTACAACTGACCTCGCTAATAGCACATTATATTTTGCATTGCATATCGTGAATGCTCTTGTACATGTATATTGCAGACTACTTCATTCTTCTGCAGTAAGGAGTGCATTAACCAACAAGCATTTTCTGTGCTGATCGGGACATGACTGCTAGTTTCAACTGTACATGTACGCATAACAAACCAGTCCAGGGATTTCTCTATTCCTATTGGGAAAGGGTGAAGGGCCAAAGAAAATTTGTGTTGCAGAAGACCAGAAGTGAAAATTACCCGAGTTTAAAATCCATGCGAGATTCAGAATCGTTAAATGTGAAACAAGCTATTAATTGAAAATAGAATATGTTTTCATTTTTGGAATTCACTTATTTCATTAAAAACAAACTACCGTATTTACTCTATGTATTGGGACACTCTATGATTTGGGACACACATTTTTTCCAGAAAACTATATTTTTTTATGCTCCAAAGTTTGGGACATTCAGGAGATTTATTTCCAGTTGGCCCGTCGCTAGTAGCAGACGACACTCGTAAAAAAAATTCTTCAGTAACTAAAAATTTTCATTTTTTGCTTCCAAAACATAGCTTATGATCCCTCATTGGATCGAGCGCAATGCACTCTTTCCAATGAGGGATCATAAGCAATGTTTTGGAAGCAAAAAATGAAAATATAAAAAAAAATTGGATGGCGATTTTCGTATACAGTGATGGAAAACGAATCACACACAACTTTATTCAGCATCAAATCAAGACCAGGCTGTGTTCTTTCCCCATTTTCTAAGAATTGGGACACCTGAGAAAATAATTATTTTTAGCTGTCCCAATACATAGAGCAAATACGGTATCCACAATCCATTCCAATGAGGGGGTCATAAGCTGAGTTTGAGTGTGTTTTGAGAATAGTACTGACTGGTTTTGGCCATCACGTTGGGTAAAGAGTTAATAAGATGAGATTTATACTAAGACTGTACAGTGTACAGGCTTAGTTACTCGGTTTATAATGAATTTTTTATTTATTTATTGAGGTTTAACAACACTTTTGACAGCCAGGCTGCCAGGGTCACACCGTGTTAGACAGTTTTAAAGGTTGCGGAAGCTGGAGTACATGTACCTGGAATGAACCACCAAGCAACTGTCAGACCCTCCAACACATTAACTCTACACAAACAGGTTTAGCACTGGTTGAAGACAAGTGTGACATCGATGTGCAGTACGTCACAGTACAGTACACATCACCACGTCCACCATGCCCCCACGTGGGCAATTGTGATGATGAGCCGTGTCTGAGGACACAACACAGTTACCCTGGCAGGGATCGAACTGTGGACCTTTCGGTTTGAAGTCCAATGCCATAACCACTGGCCCACTGCACTCCCAATGAATTTTTGATAACCAGCTATAAAAAAATTGGTAATTGCCATATCACACACTACATGAAAATGTACACTCATTAATCATTAAGACTGTGAAATGCTCAGGTTTAGTCGCATAATACTAAATAGAGATGATCTTAATCATATCCAGAAAGAAAAGAGTGACTAACCTTGAGCATTGAACAGATATAGTTGCAGGGCTCGCCTTGAGTAAAAATGGTCGGGGCCTAAAAAAAGTGCCCCACATATTGAGGTCGGGGCCTTTTCGGGGCTGATTTTCCATTTTGTTCATTATTGTTAGTGCTTTTTGTGGAAAATGTCGGGGCTTGAAAAAAAAGCCCCCAGCAAGTGCTCCTCGGGGCTGATCTTGGGGCCTGGGCTGATCAGCCCCGACTCAAGGCAAGCCCTGTAGTTGGTAAGCTAACAAACACTAACCCTAGGCATTACACAGGATTAGTTGACAGGCTACTCAATTAATCGTTGGAAATAATCGATATTAATCGATTAATCGTACCTGGATGACCCCCCCCTCTCTTTGAAGTCGTTAAAATGAAGTTCAAGTCAGTTGATCTACCTTAAGTAAACAACGGAGACGACCCTCTTTTAGGTACATTCAAAGCTTTGATGTTCTGAACTTTTGAACCGTCAGTGTAATAATCAAGACCGGTCGTCAGTTGCGAACTTCGCAACTGACGATCGGTCTTGATTATTACACTGACTGTTCAAAAGTTCAGAACATCAAAGCTTTGAATGCACCTAAAAGACAAATGCTTCTTGCGGCTCCTTGAAGTTTAACGTCGACGTTCTTGACTTTTTATCTTCAGAAATAATAGTTTTTTCATCCAATTTTTTTTAATTTGTTAAACGTCTAGAACGGGGTAAAATTTACCGATTCTTCGACAACGAAAAATACTAATCGACTTCGGCATGACTGATCGACAATCGATGAATCATTTAATCGCGACAGCCCTACAGACTACCATATCACACACTACATGAAAGTACACACTGACAAAAGCTATAAAAATACACTTGATTACAAGTAGCTGGTTACATGTCACCCATAGAGTAGAAATGGTTAACCAATTAACCAATGATCAACGTCTTGATTGACCAAAAAAGTAATTGATTGATTAATCGTTACTTTTGACCTGCAGTATAGTACAGGTTAACAAAGGAAGAAAGCTGCTCCAAAACAGGCAAACATTGTCAGACTGACTCACATCAATTATATGACATGGATTAAAGCATGCAGGTTACATGCTAACATACTTGTTCACTTGCATGATCATTATACTGTATCTGTATCTAGGAATGGTTATTCTTAACCCTTTACCCAGGGACCAGCCTAGGAGGAATTTTAGGGAGACTTCAAGTCTCCCTCCAGAAAAAATAGGGAGACTGCAGAGTCATGTAGGGAGACTTCATAGGCAAGTGGGGAAAATTAAGAATATTCATGTACCACCCCCGCCGCCCCTTCATATTTTCAATTTATGGTCCTCCATTAACGTACAAATAATCCAGGTCCAGTTGTCTATGATGCATCTGTGCCAGGTTAAAAAATCACAATGTAATTATTGACTGAAAATCCCCCACTGCTACCTTCTCCTTCATGACCCCTCACCTCTTCTTCGTGCCAATCCCCCATCACCCTCCTGTGGTTGCCTTTCAACAAAGTCTACTAAGCTAATAATTTCCTAAGTCTGAAAGTGTGAACAGGACCAGATGTAAGAAGGTTGCTTGGGAGGTACTTTGTTAGTTAATAAACAAAATGTAAAAGAAATGCCATTCCGCATCATTTTTATGGCATTCCGGTGTCATTCCGCGTCATTTCATGTCATTCCGATGTTTAGGAGGACCATTTTTCAAGATCGTCCACATGCACACTTGTGTCATGTACAAAGCTTTTCTTGACATCACTAAAGCTTTTTTTCATGTGTTTTTCATGTGTTTCAATTCCATTCGTGTTTTTCTGGGAATAGACAGCCCAACAGTTAACAGTCATCAGTAAATCGAAATGAAAATAATGTGTTATAAAATACGTCTGTTGTGTATACATTTTCGGCATCCTAAGCGACGTAACCTACTTTCAAACTGGGTTGTTTTGTTGAGTCGCGTAAGTCACCTATTTTCGTTTCGACACTTGAAGCTCCGACTGGTACGCAACAAAATAGAAATAAAAAAATCTGCCAAAAGCGACAATGGTCAATTGCTTGTCGTGTGATTTCAAATAAATGGACGTTTATTTGACGAATTTATCTCACTCGAGCACATTCGATTTTTGAAAATACTCGTTTTCATGTAAACCTCGCATCACTCAGTTCAGCCTTTTCTCATTTTGGCCAATTTTTAGAGGGCGACTTGTAATTGCCCCGACTATTTTTCTAGGCGACTTTGGGCTTAGAAGGGCGACTTAATCGCCCTAGTCGCCCTCACGGCTGGTCCCTGCCTTTACCCAATGCGGGTAACAGATGATACTTGCAAAATAAATTCTTGAATTACTAAAAATTTTCAATTTTTGTCTCAAACTAAGCTTCTGATCCCTCATTGGAACAAACTCAATGAGCTCTTGTTCCAATGAGGGGGTCATAAGCTATGTTTTTGAGACAAAAATTAAAAACCTAACAAAATTTGATTGGAGATTTTTGTATATAGCGCTGGTCGGTTTCGACGGCTTTGTTGGTAAAGGTCTAATGTTGTAAATCATCAATGGTGTAGCAATTATTCGGCTACCTATTATGGTAAGTGATTAATCAGTTAACCAAGGTTAATCTATGTGATTAATCGATCAAGAAATTCCTTTAACCATTTCAGCTCTAGTCACATAGGATACAGGATTCAAGGAATAAATGGAAATCTTTATACTGGAAAGTGGACATTTTTTTTTAAGTTAATTCTAAAAATAGGCCGATGAAATCGTCAGATGTGTACCCATATGCGCAACTAGTAGAAAGCTGTATGACGGAGGGCCACCATGGATGCCGACATTATGTACACCATACAAGCCATTACAAGGTATGGGTACATATAGAAATGGATTGGAGGAGTGTCTAATTTGATGGATAAAGAGTTAATATCTCCGGAGCTAATTATCATATTTACATAAAAAACTATACAGCACAGCACATCAGTAACCTGAATAAATATATAAAGTAACATGACAATCAGATTGATATTTTTTGAGTTATCTCATGCCAAAGGGATTGGAGGAATTTTCAATTTGAAGGATAAAGGGGGTTAATAACTCCGGATCAAATTATCAGATTTACACCAAAAACTATACAGCTTGGTACATCAGTAACCTAAACACAAATATCAAGTAACTTGACAATACAAGCAATATTTTTCAAGTTATCGAATGCCAAAGGGATTGGAGGACTTTTCAATTTGAAGGATAAAGGGTTAATATCTCAGGATCAAAATAACAGATTTACACCAAAAACTATACAGCTTGGTACATCAGTAACCTGAACACAAATATAAAGTAACTTGACAACCCAAGCAATATTTTTCAAGTAATCAAATGCCAAAGGGATTGAAGAAACTTTCAATTTGAAGGATAAAGGGTTAACATCTCAGGATCAAAATAACAGATTTACACCAAAAACTATACAGCTTGGCAAATCAGTAACCTGAACACAAATATAAAGTAACTAGACAATCCAGGCAATATTTTTCAAGATATCGAATGCCAAAGGGATTGGAGGAACTTTCAATTTGAAGGATAAAGGGTTAATATCTCAGGATCAAATTAACTGATTTACACCAAAAACTAGACAGCTCGGCACATCAGTAACCTGAACACAAATATAAAGTAACTAGACAATCCAAGCAATATTTTTCAAGTTATCGAATGCCAAAGGGATTGGAGGACTTTTTAATTTGAAGGATAAAGGGTTAATATCTCAGGATTAAATTATCAGATTTACACCAAAAACTATACAGCTCGGCACATCAGTAACCTGAACACAAATATAAAGTAACTAGACAATCCAAGCAATATTTTTCAAGTTATCGAATGCCAAAGGGATTGGAGAAATTTTCAATTTGAAGGATAAAGGGTCAATATCTCAAGATCAAAATAACAGATTTACACCAAAAACTATACAGCTCGGCACATCAGTAACCTGAACACAAATATAAAGTAACTAAACAATCCAAGCAATATTTTTCAAGATATCGAATGCCAAAGGGATTGGAGGAACTTTCAATTTGAAGGATAAAGGGTTAATATCTCAGGATCAAATTATCCGATTTACACCAAAAACTATACAGCTCGGCACGTCAGTAACCTGAACACAAATATAAAGTAACTAGACGATCCAAGCAATAATTTTCAAGTTATCGAATGCCAAAGGGATTGGAGGAATTTTCAATTTGAAGGATAAAGGGTTAATATCTCAGGATCAAATAATCCGATTTACACCAAAAACTATACAGCTCGGCACATCAGTAACCTGAACACAGATATAAAGTAACTTGACAATCTAAGCAATATTTTTCAAGTTATCGAATGCCAAAGAAATGGATATGGACACCGGACGGATGGATGGACAGATGGATGGACGAATGATGGATGGTCACCCCGGATGCCGGCATTATGTGTACCATACATAGTATGGGTACATATAAAAAGCACAAATCTGACCTTCAGATCAAACAAAGGTCAAGGTCACATGAAGGTCACAATGGCATGCTACACACCGGCTCATGGTGATACATCCACATGCCAAATATCTAAAGCCTGACTCGAAATACAAAAAAGTTCTGGTCCAGACAGTTTCCCTTAAAAAAGCACATAAATCTGACCTTCAGGTCAAAGGTCAAGGTCACATGAAGGTCACTATGGCACACTGCACACTGGTTCATTGTGATACATCCACATGCCAAGTATCTAAGGTGTAGGTCAAAAGACAAAAAAGTTATGGCCCGGACAAAGTTTGTGTGATGTTTCCCTTAAAAAAACACATAAATCTGACCTTCAGGTCAAAGGTCAAGATCACATAAAGGTCACTATAGTACACTGCACACCGGCTCATGGTGATACATCCACGTGCCAAGTATCTAAGGTGTAGGTCAAAAGACAAAAAAGTTATGGCCCAGACAAAGTTTGTGTGAGAAGAAGAAGAAGAAGAAGAAGAAGAAGAAGACGAAGAAGAAGAAGAAGAAGAATATGCACTAAAACAATGTCTCCCTTCTGGGAAGGGGAGACATAATTAGAGGGTCAGCAGAAACAAGTACATGTAAACAGTACAGCATTTTTGATCAATGATCAAAGATGCCATGCTGTTAACCGGTGTCACTAAATACTGAATCTGACTTGAAATACCGAATCCGACACAAAAAAGATTAATTAAAGATACTTTCTACTTACTTTCTTACTATTCTCTAATCTAGTGAACATAAAAAGGATTTTAAATGAAAAAGTGACGGCAAAAATTTTGCGAATTCTGTGTTTTGGAGAGGTGTTGTAAGTGATTGAGTTCCATAATCCAATATATCGGGCAGGTTCAAATAGCCTCTTTGATAATCGCTGATGTGTGACTTGTTTTAACAAACATCAGATTATCACCAATTAGTATTTGTTCAGCAGCAGGGCTGCATCAAGTTGTTTCAGTGAGCAAAAGTGAAAACATATTGTTTTGACGATAATTGTGGAAAAGATTAGTGCCAATTAACAGCTACACTTCAATGTATTGTCAACCGTTTTCTGAGCAGTATCGAGTTCATTTTCGAAACTTTTTTAGAAAATTAGAGAGAGGGAGAGCGAGAGTGCAAGAGAGAGTAGGGATGGATGCATGCATGCAAGGATGGGTGGATGGATTACGAAAATCTTCAAATCGTTCACAGTTTATAGTGAAATTTTCGAAATGCGTCCCGTAAATTAGGTCTGGATTTCACTAAAGACTTGGACCAGAGTCACCTGACCTAACTTACTGAACTCATTCCGTAACTTTCACTATAAACTGGGAACTAATTGAAGATAGTTAACTTATGGCCGTACTGCTGCAGTTTGCATTACGACACAATAACATTTATTGTTACATAGTATTTTTAACTCAAATACCAAGACAGGATGGATGTTCCAAGTGAGGGTGTTAATAGTGAACTACTCATTGGAGATCACGGACCTACATTTAGGGGCAACCCAAAGGTGGCATTTGCGATAAAAAGAGGCCTGGTTTAGAATAATACGTTAATGACACCTTTGGGGGGTAACTGTTGTTCAAGCTGAGGTCGCGGCCCCTGGAGTCGAGAGGAAAAGTTGGGCAGAAAAGTGAACAGGAGTGCCAGGTGTGTAATTTACATGTAAATTAGGTATGGTGGAGACCCTGGAACACATTCTACTAGAATGCCCAAAATACCAGTCTAAAAGAACAAGATGATTCACTAGCAGTGTAATGGGAGAATGAAGGACATGTGGTTAGTGAGTGATTCAAAGGAGAGGATTAATATGCTAATCGGAAAGATTGAAGTGTTGGGAGGAGACAAGAAGCGTGAGAATAAGGGGGGGGGGGGGGGTCGATCCAAATACGGCCAGTTTCTTTCAGTTTTAGTCAGATGAAATTTGTACGGGTTGCTCAAAGACTGTGAGGGCCAGGAGGGCCCTGGGTCACAGTTTTACAACAAAGACTAGGGTGGATCCTGAGATTTGTGAAATCATTACTGCATCTATTTTTATTGTACTTCTGCATCAGATTATGTTAGGCACAGCTTCCTTGAGTGGTGGCCCGTGGAGGGGGTGTATTTCGTGTTTTCACCAAACATAGATGACACTTGCATGTGCGTCACTGCGTGTGTGTGTGTGTGTGGGGGGGGGGGGGGGGGGGGTGGTTGTAATGGGTTTCAACCATTCACCTAACACAGATGATACTTGGTTTTTTTCCACAAACATCTCCGAATGTTCAATTTGTGTTTCAAAGAGGTGTTATAGGCAATGTTTTGGACACAAATCTTGACAAAAATTAAAAAATTGCCGGCATTGACCCAGCGAAGATAGGTAAGTTTATTGTAGAAAGAAAAGAAAAGAGCGAATATGAATGTCAGTGATTTAAAGTAAACAACAGAGACATACCATTTTCCCACTTCTTTTGTCAAAAGGTATGTTAAATTTTAGTGTTGATTAATTGAAGTTCTGGAGCTTGGAGAATAATACAATTGCAATGAAATTGCTAATTTTTCTGACCCAAAATTGCAGTAGATACGAACTTGAAGTAAATTCTTATGCCCCGCCTCTTTTGGAAAATTCCACACCAGTTTGTAGTACGCGCATAACTAAATAGTGCTTGTTTATTATTGAATAAACGTTCCCTTCTCGCGAAAATAAATTTTACCACCTCTCAGTCTTAATAATATGAACCTTTTTTTCTGGTATGCGTAGAAAGTGGTAAATTTCCGAAACAATTCAGACTGAAACGAGAAACTCCTGAAAGAATTCATCGCCATTTTCATTCTTTGAAGGTTGTTGCTTTTTCGAAACGCTGAAAAATTAAATGACTTATCACATAGTTTGTGAACAAATTAAATGCAACTAACCGTGTCCAATGATATTCCGAAATGAAATAGTTCAACAGATTGATGAAAACAATTCCATATGACCGAAAACAAAGTCATACATTCCTAATTTATTATCGGAATCTTTTGCAAGATTGTTCCGTCCAAACACCACAATGGGCTTCTGTACACCCAAAACTCTCGCCCAAGTTGTTACCAGTACGGGAGTACATAATCCAAAAATAAACCCAGCGGCCAAATCTTGCATTGAACATCCTCACCAACGTGTATTTTGACTCTTTTTGTTTATTTTTTAAGGGCCTATATAAGTAATGAAATTTTGTTTATTTTGAAAATTCTCACCTCCGATATTCCTTCAATTCAAATTAAATATACACAAAATGTACATCAAAATGAAGGTTGGGATGTATAGAACAAGAAACACATGTGTAATCAACTCATAGAATCAACTGTAGGCACCACTGGTTCCTGGAAGTCTGCTGCCGTATTCGCATCAGAACTGATAATTTAATAATATTTCACGAAAACAACTTGTGGCCAAATGTGCATTACATATCCAAGAACAAAGCTAGGGGATAAAAATTCTTCAAAACACAGCGACAGAGCTGCATTGGGGAAAATTCCAACTCCTTTGCTTTTGTTTACGTGTGGGTATACTTTCGATTTCCGGCGACGTCATCGGACAGAAAAAGCATGTAAAAACAACGCCGTCTAAAATCAAATAATGAAAAAGATCGCCTTCATACAGTATACTGTTATTAGATAGAGATTGCACAGTTGCCATATTCAATGCAAGATATCATGATACCTGTTGAAATTTCTTAGAATTACTATTTTGTTTTTTGATGGAAATTCGTGGTAACGAGTGATTTACGCATGTCTGTCGAACATGGAAACCATTTTCAATAAAAAATGCAGACAGTGTTGTCCTTTTCCAAAATGCAGACCTATCGCTGTATTCGAAAGTGTTTTGAATGCCAAGCTTTGTTCTTGGAATATATGAAGCACATTTGGCCACAAGTTGTTCTGATGAAATATTATTTTATTATCAGTTCTGGTGCGAATACGGTTGCAGACTTCCAGGAACCAGTGGTGCCTACAGTCGACTCTACGAGTTGATTACACATGTGTTTCGTGTTCTATACATCCCAACCTTCATTTTGATGTATAATTTGTGTATATTTAATCTGAGTTTAAGGAATATGAGAGGTGAGAATTTCAAACTAAACAAAATTTTTTACTTATATAGGCCCTTAAGAGGCTATATAAGTAATGTAATTTGTTTATTTTGAAATTCCCACTTTGGTCAAATTTCATGCAATTATCTGTCAAGTCTAAAAAATGCCCAAAACGAATTACCTCAAAAAATTATATACCAAAATGCTTGGAATGAAACATAGAACATGTGGAAACTGAAATTTGCCATGGAACTGCTGCCATGTGTAAATAGCACCACCTGAAAGTCTGCTATGGCATAAGTAAGAGAACAAAATTTTTACAATAAAATACCTCAAAATAAAGTAACAGCTGTATTCTATAAACATTGAAGTAATACTCGAAGAAATCTTTTCCTAATTCATGAAAGTAATAAAGATTGAGACCAAATGTTATAAGTGGCGTGCTCACTGATTGAAGGAAGAAACACATGCTACAGCAGCTGCTACATAGGCATTGTTTCCCCATGATGCTTGATCACAACACCAAATATCTTTCAAATTGGAGTAGCAATGGTTGAGATACAAGGGAGAATGTTGGTACATGTAATGATGAATGGGTAAAAGGACAGAGGTCTCCACTGCACAGCCCTAGATGCACCTTTGATTTTCCAACTTTCAGGTCTGGGGCATAATAATCGCAACACACACCACCTTACTAATTCATAATTTCAGTAAAATAAAAGGAATTAGCAATTTTAATTTATAGATTGTGGGAAATATTTGGCTTCTTTTGCCTTCTCGTACTATTAATTACCACAAACAATATCAGCTTGATGCCGACAAACGAAACTGAATGCATGTGGTCTGGTTAAAAAGTAACTTGGCATGGATAATGAAGAAAATGCGAATATTTCGTGTATTTCATTTGTTTAAAAGCCAATTGTAGCTAATTTTGACAGTGGATTCGATAATTCGTTTCGGTCACGCTGACAGTGGTTATGTTTATTGTGATATGCAAATTGGGAGATAGTTTCCGGTGAAGGAGATTTGTCACATTTGTCAGTGTAAAATGATGGCAAAAGACACTGATCGACGCCTGTGTTAGTATGGTTGGTTGCAAGAAAAAACTAAATTCTCAGCATTTTCCAAGCGCACCTTATTTAAAGGTGCGAATGCATCATTGTCAACCCATCTTCAATCGGTCCTTTGCAGACATCAAGCCACGACAAATTCCATGGTTATAAATAGCTTCACAACATCTGGGGAAATCAACACGCTCAATATAGTTCCAGGTCACTTGGAATATACTTCGTGAAAAAGTGATTTCTGAAGCATTCTGCTTACTTTGTTATGAAAATTGCCTTATTTAATGTGTATCGTCCCGATTTTATACACTCAGTCATTTTTAGCTCACCGAAGGGAGCTCAACTTATCTCTTGCCGTCGGCGTCGCCGTGAACATTTTTCAAACAACTTCTCCTCTGAAACCACTGGTACGATTTTCACGAAACTTCATGTGGATGTTCATTCCTATATGGCAATTCATGTTTGTTCAAATGAAATGGCCTGGTCTTTGGGGGGCTCTGTATGGGGCATAACTCCGATAGCACCATATGAATTATAGAAAAATTATTAAAAAATCTTCTCCAGAACCAGTGGGCAGAATCTTTTGATATTTGGTATGCAACATTGTGGTGTGGATCTGATTCAAGTTTGTTCATATTTGGGCTCAGTATAGAAGCCTGAATTCGAACTTAGTGCATTTCAGGCAAATTTCTTAAAAAATCTTCTCAAGATCCAGCAGGCAGAATCTTTTGATATTTGGCTTGCAACATTGTGGGGTGGATCTGATTCAAGTTTGTTCAAATTGGCCCCCTTTTTTAATATCACAAGGCTTTACGGCTATGAAGGTGTTGCTTTTCTGATCTTATATACTCATAAAATCAGACTATCTTGCAATTATAATGCTAAAAGAAGATTAAATTTCTCTCACTTGGGTTGATAGATAGTAGGGTCTGTCGGAATTCATGTTTTGAAGTTATTGAAATGGCAGACAGTATGAAATGATTTTTTTTATCTTGTAATGACTTTGGCAATGAACCAGCAGTTTTTCCAAATGTAAATGCCAATTAAAATAAAGCTGTATGAGTGTATTGTTGATGCCAAATTTTTACAGGCCTATAAAGTGATGTCTTAGATGGAATGGTGCATCAGGAAATGCAGATATTTTGAAATTTGAAGTGCTAATGTGTTTGAAATGAAATTTTTCAATATCTTAAGGCTTTAGGGCTATGAAGGTGTTGCTTTTCTGATTTTATATACTCAAAAAAATCTGACTATCTTGCAATTATAATGTTAAAAGAAGATTAAATCTCTCTCACTTGGTTTGATAGATAGTATGGTCTGTCGGAAATTGTTGTTTTGTCATATTTGAAATGGCAGTCATGATGAAATGAATTTTTTTTTTATCTGTAAAGGCTAGGGCAGTGAACCAGTAGTTTTTCTAAAACTAAATGACAGTTAAAATATAGATGTATGAATGTAATGTTGATGCCAAACTTTGACAAGCCTATAAAGTGATATCTTACATGGAATGGTGCATCAGGAAATGCAGATATTTAGAAATTTGAAGTGCTAATGTGTTTGAAATGAAATTTTTCAATATCTTAAAGCTTTAGGGCTATGAAGGTGTTGCTTTTCTGATTTTATATATTCAAAAAAATCTGACTATCTTGCAATTATAATGTTAAAAGAAGATTAAATCTCTCTCACTTGGTTTGATAGATAGTAGGGTCTGTCGGAAATTCGTGTTTTGAAGTTATTGAAATGGCAGACAGTATGAAATGATTTTTTTTATCTTGTAATGACTTGGGCAATGAACCAGCAGTTTTTCCAAAAGTAAATGCCAATTAAAATAAAGCTGTATGAGTGTATTGTTGATGCCAAATTTTTACAAGCCTATAAAGTGATGTCTTAGATGGAATGGTGCATCAGGAAATGCAGATATTTTGAAATTTGAAGTGCTAATGTGTTTGAAATGAAATTTTTCAATATCTTAAGGCTTTAGGGCTATGAAGGTGTTGCTTTTCTGATTTTATATACTCAAAAAAATCTGATTATCTTGCAATTATAATGTTAAAAGAAGATTAAATCTCTCTCACTTGGTTTGATAGATAGTAGGGTCTGTCAGAAATTGTTGTTTTGTCATATTTGAAATGGCAGTCATGATGAAATGAATTTTTTTTTATCTGTAAAGGCTAGGGCAGTGAACCAGTAGTTTTTCTAAAACTAAATGACAGTTAAAATATAGATGTATGAATGTAATGTTGATGCCAAACTTTGACAAGCCTATAAAGTGATATCTTACATGGAATGGTGCATCAGGAAATGCAGATATTTTGAAATTTGAAGTGCTAGCAGGCTGCAAGCCGAGAGGTCCTCGGTTCGAATCCCACCTGCGGCAACCGCGTTGTGTCCTTGGGCAAGACACTTCATCTCCATTGCCCGCGTGGGGGCACGATGACGCCGTGTACTAAGGCGTACTGCACGTCGATGGTACGCATGTCTTCAACCAATCTAACCCTGCCTGTGCTGCAGTGTAGAGTTACGATGTTGGGGAGCTGGCAGCTGCTCGTCGTTGCTCGGTGGTTCTCTCCGGGTACTCCGGCTTCCTCCACCCGTAAAACTGTCATGGTCATGATTAGCCATTGTGCATAAATATGTGACCTTAAACATCAATAAATAATAAATAATTTGAAGTGCTAATGTGTTTGAAATGAAATTTTTCAATATCTTAAGGCTTTAGGGCTATGAAGGTGTTGCTTTTCTGATTTTATATACTCAAAAAAATCTGATTATCTTGCAATTATAATGTTAAAAGAAGATTAAATCTCTCTCACTTGGTTTGATAGATAGTAGGGTCTGTCGGAAATTGTTGTTTTTGTCATATTTGAAATGGCAGTCATGATGAAATGAATTTTTTTTTTATCTGTAAAGGCTAGAGCAGTGAACCAGTAGTTTTTCTAAAACTAAATGACAGTTAAAATATAGATGTATGAATGTAATGTTGATGCCAAACTTTGACAAGCCTATAAAGTGATATCTTACATGGAATGGTGCATCAGGAAATGCAGATATTTAGAAATTTGAAGTGCTAATGTGTTTGAAATGAAATTTTTCAATATTTTAAGGCTTTAGGGCTATGAAGGTGTTGCTTTTCTGATTTTATATATTCAAAAAAATCTGACTATCTTGCAATTATAATGTTAAAAGAAGATTAAATCTCTCTCACTTGGTTTGATAGATAGTAGGGTCTGTCGGAAATTCGTGTTTTTAAGTTATTGAAATGGCAGACAGTATGAAATGATTTTTTTTATCTTGTAATGACTTGGGCAATGAACCAGCAGTTTTTCCAAAAGTAAATGCCAATTAAAATAAAGCTGTATGAGTGTATTGTTGATGCCAAATTTTTACAAGCCTATAAAGTGATGTCTTAGATGGAATGGTGCATCAGGAAATGCAGATATTTTGAAATTTGAAGTGCTAATGTGTTTGAAATGAAATTTTTCAATATCTTAAGGCTTTAGGGCTATGAAGGTGTTGCTTTTCTGATTTTATATACTCAAAAAAATCTGATTATCTTGCAATTATAATGTTAAAAGAAGATTAAATCTCTCTCACTTGGTTTGATAGATAGTAGGGTCTGTCGGAAATTGTTGTTTTGTCATATTTGAAATGGCAGTCATGATGAAATGAATTTTTTTTTTTATCTGTAAAGGCTAGGGCAGTGAACCAGTGGTTTTTCTAAAACTAAATGACAGTTAAAATATAGCTGTATGAATGTAATGTTGATGCCAAACTTTGACAAGCCTATAAAGTGATATCTTACATGGAATGGTGCATCAGGAAATGCAGATATTTTGAAATTTGAAGCGCTAATGTGTTTGAAATGAAATTTTTCAATATCTTAAGGCTTTAGGGCTATGAAGGTGTTGCTTTTCTGATTTTATATACACAAAAAAATCTGACTATCTTGCAATTATAATGTTAAAAGAAGATTAAATCTCTCTCACTTGGTTTGATAGATAGTGGGATCTGTCGGAAATTGTTGTTTTGTCATATTTGAAATGGCAGTCATGATGAAATGAATTTTTTTTTATCTGTAAAGGCTAGGGCAGTGAACCAGTAGTTTTTCTAAATCTAAATGACAGTTAAAATATAGCTGTATGAATGTAATGTTGATGCCAAACTTTGACAAGCCTATAAAGTGATATCTTACATGGAATGATGCATCAGGAAATGCAGATATATTGAAATTTGAAGTGCTAATGTGTTTGAAATGAAATTTTTCAATATCTCGAGGCTTTAGGGCTATGAAGGTATTGCTTTTCTGATTTTATATACTCAAAAAAATCTGACTATCTTGCAATTATAATGTTAAAAGAAGATTCAATCTCTCTCACTTGGTTTGATAGATAGTAGGGTCTGTCGGAAATTGTTGTTTTGTCATATTTGAAATGGCAGTCATGATGAAATGAATTTTTTTTTTATCTGTAAAGGCTAGGGCAGTGAACCAGTAGTTTTTCTAAAACTAAATGACAGTTAAAATATAGATGTATGAATGTAATGTTGATGCCAAACTTTGACAAGCCTATAAAGTGATATCTTACATGGAATGGTGCATCAGGAAATGCAGATATTTTGAAATTTGAAGTGCTAATGTGTTTGAAATGAAATTTTTCAATATCTCGAGGCTTTAGGGCTATGAAGGTGTTGCTTTTCTGATTTTATATACTCAAAAAAATCTGACTATCTTGCAATTATAATGTTAAAAGAAGATTAAATCTCTCTCACTTGGTTTGATAGATAGTAGGGTCTGTCGGAAATTCGCGTTTTGAAGTTATTGAAATGGCAGACAGTATGAAATGATTTTTTTTATCTTGTAATGACTTGGGCAATGAACCAGCAGTTTTTCCAAATGTAAATGCCAATTAAAATAAAGCTGTATGAGTGTATTGTTGATGCCAAATTTTTACAAGCCTATAAAGTGATGTCTTAGATGGAATGGTGCATCAGGAAATGCAGATATTTTGAAATTTGAAGTGCTAATGTGTTTGAAATGAAATTTTTCAATATCTTAAGGCTTTAGGGCTATGAAGGTGTTGCTTTTCTGATTTTATATACTCAAAAAAATCTGATTATCTTGCAATTATAATGTTAAAAGAAGATTAAATCTCTCTCACTTGGTTTGATAGATAGTAGGGTCTGTCGGAAATTGTTGTTTTGTCATATTTGAAATGGCAGTCATGATGAAATGAATTTTTTTTTTATCTGTAAAGGCTAGGGCAGTGAACCAGTGGTTTTTCTAAAACTAAATGACAGTTAAAATATAGCTGTATGAATGTAATGTTGATGCCAAACTTTGACAAGCCTATAAAGTGATATCTTACATGGAATGGTGCATCAGGAAATGCAGATATTTTGAAATTTGAAGCGCTAATGTGTTTGAAATGAAATTTTTCAATATCTTAAGGCTTTAGGGCTATGAAGGTGTTGCTTTTCTGATTTTATATACACAAAAAAATCTGACTATCTTGCAATTATAATGTTAAAAGAAGATTAAATCTCTCTCACTTGGTTTGATAGATAGTAGGGTCTGTCAGAAATTGTTGTTTTGTCATATTTGAAATGGCAGTCATGATGAAATGAATTTTTTTTTATCTGTAAAGGCTAGGGCAGTGAACCAGTAGTTTTTCTAAAACTAAATGACAGTTAAAATATAGATGTATGAATGTAATGTTGATGCCAAACTTTGACAAGCCTATAAAGTGATATCTTACATGGAATGGTGCATCAGGAAATGCAGATGTTTTGAAATTTGAAGTGCTAATGTGTTTGAAATGAAATGTTTCAATATCTTAAGGCTTTAGGGCTATGAAGGTGTTGCTTTTCTGATTTTATATATTCAAAAAAATCTGACTATCTTGCAATTATAATGTTAAAAGAAGATTAAATCTCTCTCACTTGGTTTGATAGATGGTAGGGTCTGTCGGAAATTCGTGTTTTGAAGTTATTGAAATGGCAGACAGTATGAAATGATTTTTTTTTATCTTGTAATGACTTGGGCAATGAACCAGCAGTTTTTCCAAAAGTAAATGCCAATTAAAATAAAGCTGTATGAGTGTATTGTTGATGCCAAATTTTTACAAGCCTATAAAGTGATGTCTTAGATGGAATGGTGCATCAGGAAATGCAGATATTTTGAAATTTGAAGTGCTAATGTGTTTGAAATGAAATTTTTCAATATCTTAAGGCTTTAGGGCTATGAAGGTGTTGCTTTTCTGATTTTATATACTCAAAAAAATCTGATTATCTTGCAATTATAATGTTAAAAGAAGATTAAATCTCTCTCACTTGGTTTGATAGATAGTAGGGTCTGTCGGAAATTGTTGTTTTGTCATATTTGAAATGGCAGTCATGATGAAATGAATTTTCTTTTTATCTGTAAAGGCTAGAGCAGTGAACCAGTAGTTTTTCTAAAACTAAATGACAGTTAAAATATAGATGTATGAACGTAATGTTGATGCCAAACTTTGACAAGCCTATAAAGTGATATCTTACATGGAATGGTGCATCAGGAAATGCAGATATTTAGAAATTTGAATTGCTAATGTGTTTGAAATGAAATTTTTCAATATCTTAAGGGTTTAGGGCTATGAAGGTGTTGCTTTTCTGATTTTATATACTCAAAAAAATCTGACTATCTTGCAATTATAATGTTAAAAGAAGATTAAATCTCTCTCACTTGGGTTGATAGATAGTAGGGTCTGTCGGAAATTCATGTTTTGAAGTTATTGAAATGGCAGACAGTATGAAATGATTTTTTTTATCTTGTAATGACTTGGGCAATGAACCAGCAGTTTTTCCAAATGTAAATGCCAATTAAAATAAGCTGTATGAGTGTATTGTTGATGCCAAATTTTTACAGGCCTATAAAGTGATGTCTTAGATGGAATGGTGCATCAGGAAATGCAGATATTTTGAAATTTGAAGTGCTAATGTGTTTGAAATGAAATTTTTCAATATCTTAAGGCTTTAGGGCTATGAAGGTGTTGCTTTTCTGATTTTATATATTCAAAAAAATCTGACTATCTTGCAATTATAATGTTAAAAGAAGATTAAATCTCTCTCACTTGGTTTGATAGATAGTAGGGTCTGTCGGAAATTCGTGTTTTGAAGTTATTGAAATGGCAGACAGTATGAAATGATTTTTTTTATCTTGTAATGACTTGGGCAATGAACCAGCAGTTTTTCCAAAAGTAAATGCCAATTAAAATAAAGCTGTATGAGTGTATTGTTGATGCCAAATTTTTACAAGCCTATAAAGTGATGTCTTAGATGGAATGGTGCATCAGGAAATGCAGATATTTTGAAATTTGAAGTGCTAATGTGTTTGAAATGAAATTTTTCAATATCTTAAGGCTTTAGGGCTATGAAGGTGTTGCTTTTCTGATTTTATATACTCAAAAAAATCTGATTATCTTGCAATTATAATGTTAAAAGAAGATTAAATCTCTCTCACTTGGTTTGATAGATAGTAGGGTCTGTCGGAAATTGTTTTTTTTGTCATATTTGAAATGGCAGTCATGATGAAATGAATTTTCTTTTTATCTGTAAAGGCTAGGGCAGTGAACCAGTAGTTTTTCTAAAACTTAATGACAGTTAAAATATAGATGTATGAATGTAATGTTGATGCCAAACTTTGACAAGCCTATAAAGTGATATCTTACATGGAATGGTGCATCAGGAAATGCAGATATTTAGAAATTTGAATTGCTAATGTGTTTGAAATGAAATTTTTCAATATCTTAAGGGTTTAGGGCTATGAAGGTGTTGCTTTTCTGATTTTATATACTCAAAAAAATCTGACTATCTTGCAATTATAATGTTAAAAGAAGATTAAATCTCTCTCACTTGGGTTGATAGATAGTAGGGTCTGTCGGAAATTCATGTTTTGAAGTTATTGAAATGGCAGACAGTATGAAATGATTTTTTTTATCTTGTAATGACTTGGGCAATGAACCAGCAGTTTTTCCAAATGTAAATGCCAATTAAAATAAGCTGTATGAGTGTATTGTTGATGCCAAATTTTTACAGGCCTATAAAGTGATGTCTTAGATGGAATGGTGCATCAGGAAATGCAGATATTTTGAAATTTGAAGTGCTAATGTGTTTGAAATGAAATTTTTCAATATCTTAAGGCTTTAGGGCTATGAAGGTGTTGCTTTTCTGATTTTATATATTCAAAAAAATCTGACTATCTTGCAATTATAATGTTAAAAGAAGATTAAATCTCTCTCACTTGGTTTGATAGATAGTAGGGTCTGTCGGAAATTCGTGTTTTGAAGTTATTGAAATGGCAGACAGTATGAAATGATTTTTTTTATCTTGTAATGACTTGGGCAATGAACCAGCAGTTTTTCCAAAAGTAAATGCCAATTAAAATAAAGCTGTATGAGTGTATTGTTGATGCCAAATTTTTACAAGCCTATAAAGTGATGTCTTAGATGGAATGGTGCATCAGGAAATGCAGATATTTTGAAATTTGAAGTGCTAATGTGTTTGAAATGAAATTTTTCAATATCTTAAGGCTTTAGGGCTATGAAGGTGTTGCTTTTCTGATTTTATATACTCAAAAAAATCTGATTATCTTGCAATTATAATGTTAAAAGAAGATTAAATCTCTCTCACTTGGTTTGATAGATAGTAGGGTCTGTCGGAAATTGTTTTTTTTTGTCATATTTGAAATGGCAGTCATGATGAAATGAATTTTCTTTTTATCTGTAAAGGCTAGGGCAGTGAACCAGTAGTTTTTCTAAAACTTAATGACAGTTAAAATATAGATGTATGAATGTAATGTTGATGCCAAACTTTGACAAGCCTATAAAGTGATATCTTACATGGAATGGTGCATCAGGAAATGCAGATATTTAGAAATTTGAATTGCTAATGTGTTTGAAATGAAATTTTTCAATATCTTAAGGGTTTAGGGCTATGAAGGTGTTGCTTTTCTGATTTTATATACTCAAAAAAATCTGACTATCTTGCAATTATAATGTTAAAAGAAGATTAAATCTCTCTCACTTGGGTTGATAGATAGTAGGGTCTGTCGGAAATTCATGTTTTGAAGTTATTGAAATGGCAGACAGTATGAAATGATTTTTTTATCTTGTAATGACTTGGGCAATGAACCAGCAGTTTTTCCAAATGTAAATGCCAATTAAAATAAGCTGTATGAGTGTATTGTTGATGCCAAATTTTTACAGGCCTATAAAGTGATGTCTTAGATGGAATGGTGCATCAGGAAATGCAGATATTTTGAAATTTGAAGTGCTAATGTGTTTGAAATGAAATTTTTTAATATCTTAAGGCTTTAGGGCTATGAAGGTGTTGCTTTTCTGATTTTATATACTCAAAAACATCTGACTATCTTGCAATTATAATGTTAAAAGAAGATTAAATCTCTCTCACTTGGTTTGATAGATAGTAGGGTCTGTTGGAAATTGTTGTTTTGTCATATTTGAAATGGCAGTCATGATGAAATGAATTTTTTTTTTATCTGTAAAGGCTAGGGCAGTGAACCAGTGGTTTTTCTAAAACTAAATGACAGTTAAAATATAGATGTATGAATGTAATGTTGATTCCAAACTTTGACAAGCCTATAAAGTGATATCTTACATGGAATGGTGCATCAGGAAATGCAGATATTTTGAAATTTCAAGTGCTAATGTGTTTGAAATGAAATTTTTCAATATCTTAAGGCTTTAGGGCTATGAAGGTGTTGCTTTTCTGATTTTATATACACAAAAAAATCTGACTATCTTGCAATTATAATGTTAAAAGAAGATTAAATCTCTCTCACTTGGTTTGATAGATAGTGGGATCTGTCGGAAATTGTTGTTTTGTCATATTTGAAATGGCAGTCATGATGAAATGAATTTTTTTTTTATCTGTAAAGGCTAGGGCAGTGAACCAGTAGTTTTTCTAAATCTAAATGACAGTTAAAATATAGCTGTATGAATGTAATGTTGATGCCAAACTTTGACAAGCCTATAAAATGATATCTTACATGGAATGATGCATCAGGAAATGCAGATATTTTGAAATTTGAAGTGCTAATGTGTTTGAAATGAAATTTTTCAATATCTCGAGGCTTTAGGGCTATGAAGGTATTGCTTTTCTGATTTTATATACTCAAAAAAATTTGACTATCTTGCAGTTATAATGTTAAAAGAAGATTAAATCACTCTCACTTGGTTTGATAGATAGTAGGGTCTGTCGGAAATTGTTGTTTTGTCATATTTGAAATGGCAGTCATGATGAAATGAATTTTTTTTTTATCTGTAAAGGCTAGGGCAGTAAACCAGTAGTTTTTCTAAAACTAAATGACAGTTAAAATATAGATGTATGAATGTAATGTTGATGCCAAACTTTGACAAGCCTATAAAGTGATATCTTACATGGAATGGTGCATCAGGAAATGCAGATATTTTGAAATTTGAAGTGCTAATGTGTTTGAAATGAAATATTTCAATATCTTAAGGCTTTAGGGCTATGAAGGTGTTGCTTTTCTGATTTTATATACTCAAAAAAATCTGACTATCTTGCAATTATAATGTTAAAAGAAGATTAAATCTCTCTCCCTTGGTTTGATAGATAACAGGATGCGTCGGAAATTGATGTTTTGTAGTATTTGAAATGGCAGTTAGGATGAGATGAATTTTTTTAATATTTTGGTTAAGTTTTATTAAGTACTATATCATAAGTTTGTGACATTTTCTAATGTATGGTTTTTCTGTTTATGCTTCAGGAGAAAATATACCAGTAAAGATGGACAGAAATTCAGCTGGTAAGTTATAAAACAAACATTTACGCTTACTTTTGTATATTGTCCTTGGTAATCAACCAGTCATTCATTTCTAGGTATAGGCTGTCGCGATTATTCGATTAATCGACTGACTATCAACTGTTGTGGTAGTCAACAGTTTTTATTTTTAGTCGATCGTCGTTAATTTTTACAGTGGTATAAGTTGGATTAAAATTGTGCATTATAATGAAATAAATTAGTGGATTGTTAACCCTTGAAATGTCTAGCCATAGTTACTTGTAATGTCCCATGGCCTTTGTTTTCCGCATTATTGTGCAACAACGAAATTTTGAAAACGCTGAGTCTTGCCATTTGATCAATCCCTGTTCTCTGTAGTATTAACCAGCATCAGTACTAAAGAGTAGTGTTCAAACAGTGTATATTTTAATAACTGCAGTTTGGGAAGTCACTGCAGAGTAAATAGAATCTTCTGTCTTGTACACGTCTATTGTGTGTGCGTACATTTTCAGTCGAGATGTAATCTATTTTCAAACTGGGTTATTTTGTTGAGCTCCGCAAGTCACCTATTTTCACTTCGAGACGATGATCCGATCTGATTGAAACAGAATAAAATAGAAATAAAAAATCCACAAAAAGCGACAATGGAGCATTGATTCTTAAGTGATTTCAAATAAATGGTCGCTTATTTGACGAATGGAAATGCTCATTTATCACACTCAAGCACATTCGATTCTTGAAAACAAATGTTTTTATGTAAACCTTGGATCACTCAGTTATGCTTTTCCTCATTTCGGCCGATTTTTAGACAGCGACTTGAAGTCTCCCTAACTTTTTTCAGAGCGACTTTGTGTGTAGTAGGGCGACTTAATCGCCCTAGTCGCCCTCACGGCTGGTCCCTGATTGGGGATATTGGATTTCAGTGAAATATGGAATGCAGTTTGCCTATGACAAAGGCTTCTGCCTCATTGCATGAAACTTCCAAACACCAAACAATTTACCATACCTTTTGACTTAGAAATTATTAAAAATTCTGCCTCATTGCATAAAACTTCCAAACACCAAACAATTTACCATACCTTTTGACTTAGACATTGTTGAAAACTTTCGAAGAAAATGGAAGGGGGGGGGGGGGGGGGGGGGGTATACCGGATTGTATCCATCCATCTGTGCATCCGTTCGTCAGTCCGTACGAGAGTATTCACAAATAATATTTGTTGGTCATAGGTATGCCCACACTTGGCAGTACACCACGTGGGGGTATGCACTGGACGAAAGTCCAGCTCTTGTTACCATTCTCTTGCTTCTCAAAACTTTCAAACTTGTCAAATTACTTATATTGTATCAGGTTAAAAAGCTACAGATAGTAACTACCTTACGTTATGATTTTAAGGCAGTTTAAATGCCTTTTTCTTGCGTAAGGTACTGCACATGTGAATCATCATGCTCTTTTAAGGTTTGGCAGGGCTTGTTTACTGTGGGATTCAGCTTCTGCTTTACTTTATAGTACATGAAACCAACTCCTGCTGTTAAAATGCTTTAGATCCTGTTATTGCCCCTGAATAATTTAGCTTTCCTTTCTGAACCTCAGGTAAACCTTTGTGATCACTTTTCATTTGTCATCTGGTGTTGCTTAACTTCCTGCACTCTGGTGTCAAAATATCAGTAATTCAAGTAGCCATTATACCCATAATACAACTAGAAATTTAACCAATTCAATCTTGTTTGACAGAGCTCACTGAGCTCTGTCAAACAAGATGGAATTGATTATATTTCTAGTTGCATGATGGGAAACAATTGCAGCCTGAAATTTAGATATTTTGACATCAGTGTGCAGGGGGTTAAAGGTGGCGTTTGAGTCTTCTCCAAAACCACTTATCCATTTTGAGTAATATTTCATTTGAGAGTTGTTTAATATTTAGGGTGGAGGGTGCAATTAAAATTTGTTGAAATCATGATTTCACCAACAATCTTCGTAAGTATTGCTGGTTACTTGCCCTTATTGAGATTCCACATTAAGCACTTCTTTGAGACCCGTCTTTGTTGTATCATAGAGTACTGTTTGGGGTTGAAGAAAGAATTATTCTACCTACTTTTCATTTTAAACTCTTCTTAATCTTGTTAGCTCACCTAACTGAAAGTGATCACTTGTCGTCCATCATTCATCGTCCATGAACATGGTGTTTGCCCTTGTCCCTCCTCAACTACTGAACCAATTTTAGTTAAATTTGAGGTGATTGCGTGTTCTAACATCGCATTTTGTATTTCTTTCAAATCAACTTGCCCTGCCCATGGAAGGGGTAGAGGGAAAAATCCCCCAAATTTTTTTTAAAATCTTCTCATGAACCAGTGGGTACAATGACTTGATATTTGCTATGGGGCTTCCTTTCGAGGTGTAGAATCAAGTTTGTTCAAACGAAGTTCGTGAAGCAGTATTTGGCTTTGTAATGGGGGGGGGGGGGGGGGGGGGGGGGGGGAGGAGGTAAGATTTTTGGCCCCGCCCCAAATTTTCTTTTCTGAACCGATGATCCGGTTTGAACCAAATTTGGTATGTGGTATTATTGGGTCATAAGTACTTGACACATGCAAAAAAAGAAAATTCCTGCATCCCTATGGGAACCCTGGGAGCTAAAAATAGAAATATTTTCAAGCCACACGGAACAGAGAGCTGTTATTTGGTATGAAGTATCCTTTAGACCAGTAGAATTCAATGGTAAAAAAAATTGCCATTGGTTATGTTAGGGTGTTTTGCAATGGGCATTGAAAAAATACTGAGTCAGCATATTTGCAAAAATTAAAAAAAAATGTTTTCTCCAGAACCAATCATCAGAATCTTTTGATATTTGGTAAACAGCATTCATAGAGAGGGGGGGTGGGGGGGGTCAGATACAAGTTTGTTAAAATAAAGCTCATTGGTTCATATTTGAGCTGAATACAGGAGCCCGAAGTTTTTAACATAAGGTAATATGGGGAATATTCTTTGAAAATTTCTTCTTCAGAGCCACCAGTCAGAATCTTTTAATGTTTGGTATACATCATTGTTATGAGAATCAGATTCAAGATTGTTCAAACCAAGTCCGTAGGTTAATATTTGGTCTTCCTGCAGAAGCTCAAATTTTAACTTTGTTCAATATCGGGGATAATTTTTAAAAATCTTCAGATCCACCAGTGAGAAAGATTTCATATTTGGTATGCAACATCTCTAGGGGGTTAGATTCACATTTGTTTAAATCAGATCCCTAGGTATTTATTTGGGCTCGCCATTGGTAGCCCAAATTTTTATTTAGTGTGACATGAGGAAATTTCTTTAAAAATCTTCTTCAGATCCACTAGTTGGAATGCTTTCATATTTGGTATACAACATCTCTAGGGGTGTCAGATTCTAATTTGTTCAATTCGAGTGTCTGGGTTAATATTGAGGCTCCATATGGGAGCCTGAAATTTAACTTAGTACAATCTGAGGGATTTTCTTCAAAATCATCTTTGGATCCACTAGTCAGAATGCTTTCAAATTTGGTAATAAACATCTCTAGGGGGTCAGATTCAAGTTTGTTCAAATCGGATCCATAGGTTAATATTTGGGCTCGCTATGGTAGCCCAAATTTTAACTTGGTTCAATATGAAGAAATTTCTTTAAAATTTCTCTTCTTCAGATCCAACAGTCAGAATGCTTTCATATTTGGCACACTACATCTCTAGGGAAGTCAGATTCAACTGTGTTCAAATCGAGAGCCTGGGTTAATATTTGGACTCCCTATTGGAGCCAAAATTGGTTATTTTGCTGAAGAATTAAAGATTTTGTATTCAGTATCCTCTAGAGGTGTGTAACTAAGATTAATCCACATTGGTTGTATTAAGGGGCTTCATAGGGGAGCTTTTCATTTTACATTATGATCAACTGAAGAAAAGGCATGATGCCCAGATTATTTTTGTCACTCCTGAGGGACTCAGGGATTGACAGTGTAGCCTATGGAGATAGATTGCTTAATGTAGACTCATTCTTGGGCTCTGTTTATATTGTGTTCTGTTCTTCAGGCCCCGTGGGGCCTCTTGTTTTTGTAATTGTAACAGAAACTGAAAGACAGCACAAGGATGGAAAAATGCAGTATTTTAATGGAGCTAATGGCAACTATCTGTAAGTAATGTTTTTGACGGAAAAAGCATGTCGGGCATGTTGGAATGAAGGAGTACTAAGCTCTGTTGCAGAAGCACTAATCTCTGTTGCAGAAGCGCAAATCGAAAAGAGCAAAATATTCTGGTGATTTTTTTGCACAACTTTGACGTAGGTAAGGTTGGGACGCGACATTGAGCTCAACAGATTCGAGGTGCCAGGGTCTTTGGGATCCGCAATTTCTGAACAAGCATATAAACATCAAAGAGATGATGTCAATTTGGCTTGCGCTATGTCATTGGATGAACATAATTCAGAATTCACATGTTCAAATACTGTCGAACAATTCGACAGTCCTAGTGTACATTCAGAACCAGGGAGGCACTCATTCCATTCTGTTGTTCAACTTAACGGAAAGAATCCTTCTGTTTGTCCTAGAGCATCAGGTTCTTCTGTCGGTCCATCATATTCCAGGTTGTCTGAACGTTCTTGCGGACTCACTTTCTCGGAATGGTTGTATGTTGCCGTCAGAATGGACTCTCAACAAGTGAGTATTCAATCAGATCTGCTACAAATGGGATCATCCAATAATAGACTTGTTTGCGACGCATCTCAACAATCAGTTGCAGACATATGTGTTGCCATGCCCAGATGCTCGAGCATTCGCAGTAGACACTCTCGATCTCATGGGACGGAATGATACCATACGTGTATCCTCCAGCTCCATTGATTCAACAGGTATTGCTAAAAATCAAGCAATCTCACTGCAAGATTCTGTTCGTAGCATCTCTGTTGCCCCAGAGACCATGGATAAATCTACTCAGGTGTTTGTTATGGGTCATTCCTCAGAAGCTTCTTCATGGGAGGACCTTTTGCAGAGGAAATTGCGTACACTGCATCACAACCTGCAAGGTCTCAACCTTAACGTATTTCCATTGTGCGGTACTTCTTGAACAGCTAGCAATTTACAGGACAAGCAGTGGATGCAATTTCTAACTTTAGGGGGACCTCCTCTTCACTAAATTATGCTGCTAAGTGGAAAGTTTTCTATCGTTGGTGTAGGGATCATTCTATTGATATCTATGATCCCTCCATTCCAGACATTGCTAATTTTTTGGTCTAAAAGTAAGGTGGACCACCATTGATTTTGGGGATTTGGCTGCAAATTTTGGGGATTGATGGGGTGGGGGGCAACGTTTGTGTTTGGCCCTGAATAATTAAGAGTTAGCAACAGCTAAAATTCTGGGTCATTGGTAAGTATAAAAAATATATAAATTACTATAAATTTTTTCATTTTAGCTGACATTAAGCTGATGATACAAAATCTATGCCATGCTAAATGTGAATATTCTAAGTTAAGCAAAACCGAAAATGTCTGGTTTTTAATATCTTTTTTGGTTCGGTTTCGGTTTCCACCAAAAAACTAGTTTTGGTTTCAATTCGGTTAAACCGACCAGCTCTACTGTATTGCATGTCACCTTTCTTCCTTGGTTTCATTGATAATAAATATTAAAGCATTTGCTGTACACCTTGCTGGCAAGGTAAAATAAATTGTGTTTCAGTATTTTATCATTACTTTTCATTGAAGATTTTTTTTAGGTCACTTCAGCAGATGAATATTATTATTGTTTCTGCATTATTATTATTTATTATTTTGCTCAAGCAGCCATTATCAGTTGCATAATTCTCGATAAATATTTCTTCATTAGCATTGCTTAATCAATTGGTTAAGTACTAGCAACCACTATCATTGTTCCTTTAAAAAGTACTAATATCCACTGTTCATGCTTTACATACACATATTGAATTAGCTTGTTTGAACAGATTTGGGGGAAATTGTTTTCTGTACAACTATTTTGTTTCAGTATGGTTGGCACTCTCCAACACAAGTTTGTTTGGACCATTTCTCATTCATTTGTCATTCAAACTTAAGCGAATCATTCTGAAGATATATATATTGGAATTATGCAAGTTATATTTGGCTTTGGACAACCTGTGACACTTTTCAAAAACACAAAATAACATAGCTACATTGCCTCCCTGAATGTATGGGCAGACCCATATTTTTTATACTAGAACCAATGGCCCAGATTTAGCTGGTGCAACCTCAATAATGTCAAGGGCCAAACACAAATTTTGAACCCCCAATCACCCAAAATTTGCATACAAATCCGAGATTTGAAATCCTATCTGGTTTGTGGTATTATTGGGTCATAAGTACTTGACTTATGCAACAAATAAAAATTCCTGCATCCCCATGGGAGCCCTGGGACCTAAAATAGAAATAGTTTCAAACACCCATATTTCCCAAACCACACAGAACAGAGAGCTGTTATTTGGTATGAAGTATCCTTAGGACCAGTCGAATTGAATGGTAAAAAAGAATTGCCATCGGTTATGTTTGGGTGTTCAGTAATGGGCATCGAGAAAATGCTGAGTCGGCATATTTGCAAAAAAATTTTTTTAAAATCTTATCTCCAGAACCAGTCATCGGAATCTTTTGATATTCGGTATACAGCATTCGATAGGGGTGGGGGGGGGGGGGGGGGGTGGGGGAGAGTCAGATTCAAGTTTGTTAAAACAAAGCCCATTGGTTCTTATTTGGGCTCAATACAGGATCCCAAATTTTTAACATTGGATAGTTTTGGCAATACAGCTAAGTCTGGGCCATTGGTAAGTATAAAAAAATATACAAATTACTTTAAATTTTTCATTTTCTCTTAATTTCTACCAAGACATGATTGATTTTTGCAAGACTGCATGAGAAAATAAAAAGTGTCACTGATAAAAAATGACTGGTGAAGTTGTAGATTTGTGTTCATGATTTGAATTCATTTCATTTCGCTGTTTTTTCAGGTCACCTAACAAAAAGTGGGGTTCAGCTTTTATAATCACTTTTCGTCTGTTGTTCTAGGTGACATTTGTTTTTGAGGTACTGTGCAGAACCATGTTAATTTGACTGATATTTGAAATTTACAATATGTTTAACATGTACTTGCAGCCGCCGCTGCTGTATTAAAAAGAAATATAATGAATACATGTACTTCAGCTTAGAGCATTTGTGCATTAACATCTTCCTTTGTCATTCCTCAGAAGGCACATTCATTATCATGTTGTTTTTGAAACTTTGTATGCTTATGCAGGTTGATAGTGATAGGAGCTTTTGATTTTCTTTTCATTTCCATCAAAAACTGTTGCTGTTAGCAACAATCTTTGAATTTATTGCATTTGTGCATCAACATTCTTCTTTGATATGGCATACATGCCACATTTATCATAGGATTGTTAGCTCAACTTTGTGGCAAAGCCAAATTTGAGCTTTTGTCATGGCCCGTCGTCCGTCTGTCCATACGTCAACAATTGGATACGGCTCGGGCTAGAGGCCGTGTTTATGAACCAATCTTTATGAAACTTCTTGCGTGCCTTTGTTATTACTGGGGGCGAGAATGAGTGTTTTTGGGTGCGGTCCGAAATTCAAGACAGCTGCCAGCCGCCATTTTGTCCAGACGATGCAGAAATCTGTTTTTTGCACAGAACTTCCATATGAAAGCGCTTATTTGATTAATTTTGTGTGTGAATATTTAGTACAATGGGATACATCACATATAATACAGGTTTTTTTCTCGTGCAGAAATTATGCAAATTAGATGAACTTTGATTTTTTCAGTGCCACTAACACACAGGAAGTACACATGTCAATACGGCTCGGGCTAGAGGCTGTATTTATCAACCGATCTTCACGAAACTTCTTGGATACCTCTGTTATCACCTTGGGACGAGAACAAGTGTTTCAGAGTGCAGTCCAAAATTCAAGATGGCTGCCAGTGACCATTTTGTACCGAAATTAGGTCTAATCAGTTTTTTGTACACAACTTCTATACGGCACAGGCTAGAGGGCGTATTTATGAACCGATCGTTATGTTATCTTTGTTATCACTGTGGGATGAGAACGAGTGTTTTTGGGTGTGGTCCAAAATTCAAGATGCCACCAGTAGCCATTTTGTACCAAAATTAGTGCAATCAGTCTTTTGTACATAACTTCTGTATGAAAGTTCTGATTTGAATAAAATTTTGTATGAATGTTTAGTAACATGGAATACATCACATATAATACAGGTTTTGTCTCGTGCAGAAACTATGCAAATTAGATGAATTTTGATTTATTTAGTGCTACTTATACACTGTAAGTGCACATGTCATTACGGCTTGGGCTAGAGGCTGTATTTATCAACCGATCTTCACGAAACTTCTTGGGTACCTTTGTTATCACCTTGGGATGAGAACAAGTGTTTCTGAGTGCGGTCCAAAATTCAAGATGGCTGCCAGTGGCCATTTTGTACCGAAATTAGGTCCACATACTATACATGTACATATCTTGACAAGTTGAGCTACAGTGTCATTGATACTTTCATTTTGGAACTTGGTATGCTCATTAGGCAAGACCTTTATATAAGAGCTATTGATTAGCATTCATTTCTGTAAAAAAAAGTTGCCTTTGCAATAACCTCGGAACATACTGCATTTGTGTATCAACATTCTTCCTTTAGCCAGTCTTAAAGGTTGCATTTAAAAATGCATTGATTACTCTGGCGTTGTGCACACACAATGCTGTTATGTTGAAATTTCACCAAAGAACATTGGTACCAATGATCTTCAATTTTCCCATTTCATTTCATTTCATAAATAACTTACCAAGTTCAAGTTTGTCAAGTTGAGCTAGTGTCATTGACACTTTCATTAGGTTTGTAAGGTCATAGGTCTTATTCTGTAAATAGAAATATCAAGATTGATTTCAAAGTTATAACTTTAGTAATTTCTAACTTATTTCTCCAGACTTGTAGGTTAAATCTATGATGTAGAAGAACATTATTAGTTTAAGCATATTATCTTTGACATAAATTTGCAAAAACAGATTGGTGTACAAGTTATACAACTTAAGTTAACACTTCTCCATAAATACAATCGAAATTCTATACATAGATGCGGTGGTAAGATACATATATTGATTCATAAATGAATCGAGATTTACACTATTTCCAATTGAAATGAACACTAATGATTTAGCTGACTGCAGTAATATTAGAAATTTGAATTTTTTTAAATATCAAAATTCGATTTTGGGTTTTCTGATGCCAATACAAGATTTTTGGTCCACAAACAATTAATATACCATGTACCAGTATTGTGATGACCGTACAAATTTGTTTACTTCAGATATTCCTTGAGTGGGAATGAATTTGTTCTTTTCATAAAGAACAGTAAAGAAACTATTTTTAGCTCACCTGACTGATGATGAGTTATAGTGATCACTCACTCTCCATCAAACATGGTGTTTTCACCTGCTCCTCCTAAACTGCTGAATCGATTTTAGTTAAATTTGAGGTGATTGCTTATTCTGACATCGCATTTTATTTTTGTTCAAATCAACATGCCCAGCCTCATAAGGAGGAGGTGAGAAAAAATAGATGTAGAATAAGTTCAATGGAGGTTCATGGATCAAGATTTGCCTTTGTAATGGGAGGGTTATGATTTTTAGACCCACTCAAAATTTATATTTTCTGAACCGTCAGTCCGCTTTGAATCAAATTTGATGTGTGGTATTATTGAGTCATAAGTGCTTGATTCATACATAAAACATTTTTTCCTGTGTCCCTGTGGGAACCCCAGAAGCTTTAAATAGAAAGATTTTCAATGCAACCATATTTCCCAAACCACACTGTTAATTGATATGAAGCATCCTTAGGACCAGTAGAATTGAATGGTATATTGGTTTATATCTCAATTTATAGTGTGGGAAGTGGTGAGGCAGTTAATGCACTCTACATAACTGTGTCTTTTAATAATCAGGGTTATTATTTTAGAAAAAAAACCTTTTCTTTTGATGATGTATCCATTAACTGTGATTCAATTCGAAGTTCGATTTGAAATTAGATTAAAAATTTGATTAATTTTCACCAATTCAATTTGATATTTGATTCGGCAAACTGCAGAGTCCTATTGAAAACATAGCATGTAGGGTACAGAACTCAACATATTCTCAGTTTTCACAATTCTTGTCTTAATTCATTATCCTTTCAAATTAAGCTGCAGTGTCATTGACACTAATATTCAAATGCTGTTTAAATTGAAAAATATCTTCCATTTATCCTTTTTCATATGTTTACAGTAATGGAATGCAAAGACAACAAAATTTGTTGGTTTGACTGAAAAGTTAATGGTTTGACCGAATAGTTAAGTGTAAGTATTTTGAAACTTAATGTTAAGTGTGTTAATGTCAAATAAATACATTTCATATCTCAATTCAATTAGTTGTCTCCCGACCCTTCGGGGGACTATTGTAATCAGCAGTGTCCGTCTGTCCGTGCGTGCGTCCATCCGTCCATCCGTCCGTCTCACCCTTGTCTGGATGATAACTTTAGTTTGGATGATTTTACTGAAACTAAATTTGGTATGTGTCTTACTTAGGTGGAAATGCAGGTCAAGTTCGAAAATGGGCACGCTCCACTGATTTCTACTGGATTTATTCCCCTTTTTCGACTTAAAAAATACAGTATTTTTATACTGTACCAATGACCCAGACATAGCTGGTGCTAACTCTTAAAAATATAGGGCCAGACACAAATTTTGCCCCCCAATCCCCAAAATTTGCATCTAAAACCAAAGAAAACATGTCCTGAATGGCCCTCCACACTTCACCTCTACTGCGCATGCGCAGTGTCAAGGACGTCCCGAAATTGGCACCATTAATCATTCTTTGTTTGGCCCTTCATCAGTTAACATCTGACTGATCTTTGTGCTTGTAAATCTCAGTTTAAATGATGCCAGACACATAAATATTAAAGAAATGGTGATTCTAAGGAGGATATAGAAGGAGGAGAGGAAAAATGAGTGACAGAAAATTATCAGGGCTGTAACTTAAAAGTTTTTAATGAAATTATGTTAAGTTACCTATTTTCGAGGCAACAGCCTGTTGTGGTCATTCTTGTTATCAAGTTACACTGCTTGTTCAGTGTTTTCCTCTCTCTCTTTCCTTTAAGTCCCCTCTTGCTATTCTCCCATGCTTTTGGCATATTTTCTGTAATATTATTACTAAAATTTCTTGGGAGTTTTAGCAAGATAACAGAATGAATTCTGTTCTTTTCCCCATGTTTACGTCTTCACCTATGGGTGGTTAGGCGTAGTGTTCTGCATCTTCCATCTGATGTTCTGCAGTTTCTTCCCTGGAAGTCTCTGTTTTGCATCAGATAGTGTATTATTGGTAACTGATTTCGGGCCAGGGTGCCTGGAGTCTTCTTCTGGTGTTTTTACACTCATTGTTTACATTTACAACAGCCCTCTGTGTGAGGGGGGGATTTTTTGAAAATAGTATCTTGATGTTCATTTAATCATAACTAGATACATTATTATTGTTCGTAAGTGTTGCATAAATTGTTTAAAATATTTTTAGAATTTTTGTCCACACTTAGGCTTGGGATCCGTTGGGGCTCAACGATACTTTTCAGAAACTTGGGCTGTTCTGAAAAAATATTTTTTCAAACTTTTTTGATTTCAATTATTTTTTCTATGTTAATGGATCATGTTATTATGTATTTTGATTGTCAGGGGTTGGTGCGAGTACTAGGACTTTGTTTTCTTTTCACAATGAAAGGATTTGTTCATTTGTAATAAGAGGAAATCTTCCTCTGACTTTCATAATCATTGTATTTGTAGTCAGTGTACTCGCACTAACTCCTGTTCTGTATGTGTTAATTTCGATGACAACATGGGAAGCGTGTGTCACGGTATGTTAGTGGGGAATTGGCCATTCCGGTCCTTTCCCCGCAGGGTCACTCTACTTTATCAATCTCTATTTCAGACGATCAAGAACAGGGTGATGTTTCCGTGATATCTTGCAAAGTGTGCCTCCGTCGTCACAATTAATGAAGAGCTAGCGGAAAAGTGCTCATGTAAATACGTCAATTGTCTAAGAGGACCCTAGTAGGTTCGACGGCCTTTGACGTCCGCTAGCTCGCCCGGTGTAGCGTCCATTCATCGAATGGTTCGGCAGCCGGGTTCGTCCGTTGCGGTCTAGAAGGAGTTTTGGGTGATGCGAGCACTATAAATCAACCAATGCACACCCAGTGACGGCAGATTAGAGGAGGGAACGGAGGAAGCCTTTTAGTCCGGTTCCTAGCTCGTCCAGGTCCATCCGGACTGCGAGCGAGAGAGGCCCCTCTCTCGTACAACAACATCTGGCCCCAGATGTTGTGGTACAAAATGTTTCGCATTCGGCGCATACGTCCGCCACTCGGGACGCTCCGATATATAGTCAGTCCGGAGAGACTGTCAATAAGGCTTCCTCATCCTCATGGTAGCACACACGACCGCTGTTGGCCACGTGACCTCGGATATCCAGTCAGCTTCGCCAATCAGAGAATCATCGGCGACCAGGTCACACCATCCGGTAGCCAGGGACACGAGGCCGGCAGACTCCGGACGTTCGCATAAGAAAGTGTGCGGGAGTCAACGTACACGGAGCTTCCAGCGGCAAAGCATCGTAAGACTGCTATTGCGCAGGCCTCGGTGACGGACGTGCTATCCTAAATAGCACAGCTTATTGCAGCATCCCAGCAACGACAGAATCTCTGTCGCATTATGTGTTATCCGACGACGCTGGGTTAGGACGCTCCGCGGAAGCAGGTACGGACGTCCGAAAATTTCATCCGGTCCGGCGGGATGCCGAAAGGGATTCGGAGGATTTCGAGCTTTCCCTTTCGGAACAGCATGAGCTGCTGTGTATGTCATCTGACTTTATCTTCTAGAGGTTCTTTCGTCGGACCAGAATGCTGCGATACCGGATAAGAAACTTATAGCGTCGGTGGACATAGAAATTTTTGGTTCGGTTCAGGGACATCGTCCCTCAGTTCCGACACAGTCCAATAATGTCACACAAACTTTCGAATTATTGAACGACGCTATATATATTATTATATGCTTGCTATTAACAAGCATGTCTGGTTTCTTGTTCGCAAGTTACTGAGATGTCTTTCAAAGTGTGCCTCTGTCATCATAGTTAATGAAGAGCTAGCGGCAATAAGTGCTCATGGAATACGTCAATCGCCTAAGAGGTCCCTAGTAGGATCGACGGAGTTGACATTTGTTAGCTCACCTGATGTAGCGTCCATTCATCGAATGGTTCGGCAGTCGGGTTCGTCCATTGCGGTCTAGGAGATTTGGGTGATGCGAGCACTATAATAGACTTTAGTACACACCCAGTGACGACGGTTTAGAGGACAGATCGGAGGAAGCCTGTTAGTCCGGTTCCTAGCTCGTCCAGGTCCGTCCGGGCTGCGAGCGAGAGAGGTCCCTCTCTCGAACAACAACATATGGGAACGGATGTTGTGGTACAGATATTTTGCATTCGGAGCATATGTCCGTCGCTTGGGACGCTCCGTTATATTGACAGTCTGAGAGACTATCGATAATGCTTCCTCATCCTCACAGCAGCGCACATGACCGCACATTGGCTATGTGACCTCGAGTATCTGGCCAGCTTTGCCATTCAGTGATTCCACGGCGAACAGGTCACACCATCCGGTAGCCAAGGAACACGAGGCCTATACACTCCGTTCGCTCGCATAATAGAAGTATGCACAGGGTAATGAACACGGAGCTTCCAGCAGCAATGCATCGTAAGACCGCTTCTCCACAGGCCTCAGTGATGGACGTGCTATCCAAAATAGCACAGTTTATCGCAGCATCCCAGCAAGCGACAAATTCTTGGTCGGATCAAGAATAATCTGACGGCGCTCCGCTGTTGCATCAGGTTCTGACGACCGAACACTTTATAGGGTCCGACAGGATGGCGAAAGGGATTCGGACGATTTCGAGCTTTCCCTTTTGGAACAACAGAAGCTGCCATACATTTCTTCCGGCTTTATCTTCCAGAGGTTGTTCCGTCGGACTACATTGCTGCGATGCTGGATAAGAGACTAATTGCGTGATTGGTCTCGGAGTTTTGGATCGTTTCAGGGACATTGTTTCTGACTTACCGACACAGTCCAATAATGTCTTTAGAACATTCGAATTATTTAACAACGCTATATATAAGCTTGCTACCAAGCATCATAGTCTAGTTTCTTGTCCGCAATGCTCTATTCTGCCTTTTTTCAATTCTAGGAATTAATTTATGTTGGCAGAACAGGGCATACCGAGAGTTCATATGCGTCTAGACGGCGGTGCTGAAGACTGGGAATTATCTTTTTTGCCATCTATGTCAATTCCAACCACGATGTTGGAAACGACAATGATGTCTATTAGACTTAACTTAAGACGCTTTATCATACGTAGACCACCTTACTGAGGCATTATCATTACGTCTTCAAGAGAAAGAATTCCAAGGGTATGGTCCTCAATGTGATTTCTTTCAAGGGCAGTAGTTTTTCCACGTATAACTCCGCCCTTCAGTGGCAACCTGGAGTTGGTTAGACGTGACGCAGTCCTGGCTACATCCACGCGCGTGGATAGTAAGGTGAAGAACTCTCTCAAAGTCGCTTCGGTCTTGGAGAAGCTTCTCTTCAACGGCAACTTTTCAGCAATCTATGAATTGCTCGATATACACGTTCTCTTGTCTATCAAGTGTAGCAAGAGATTCAGACTGTGGCAAACATTCGGTGGTTGACTCAGAGAGTGCCACTGCAGTTGCCGGATCCGAGTTGTATGATTATGACGGATGCCAGTCAAACAGGTTGGAGTACAATATAGATCCCAACGGATTCGAAGTGCCAGGGTCTTTGGGTTCCGCAGTTTCTAGGCAAGCACTTAACTTCCAGGAAATGATGTTATTTTGGCTTGCATTATGTCATTGGATGAACATTATTCAGAAACGCATGTCCAAATCCTGTCCGTTAATACGACAGTAGTTGTGTATCTTCAGAACCAGGGAGGCACTCATTCGATTCCGTTATTCAATTTAACGGAAAGAATCCTTATGTTTGTTATAGTACACCAAGTTCTGCTTCGGTCCGTCATATTCCGGGTCGTCTGATTGTATTAGCAGACTCCCTTTCACGTAAGGGTCGCTTGTTGCCGTCAGGATGGACTCTCAACAAACAAGTATTCAATCAGATTTGCTATCAATGGGAGCGCCCAATGATAATTTATTTGCGACACAACTCACTATTCAATTGCAGACGTATGTGTTTCCATGTCCGGATCCCTGAGCTTATGTTCTTAACGCTCTGTTGATCTAATAGGACGGAATGATAGGATACGCGTATCCTCCAGCGCTGTTGATTCAGCAAGTATTGCTGAGATAAACATCCACAATACAGTTCTGTTGATAGCATCTCTGTCTTCACAGAGACCGTGGGTAGATTTACTCAGGTGTCTACTGTGGGACTTACCGCGAAAACTTCCTCCATGAGGGGATCTTCTTTCGCTGGGGAAATCGTGTCAACTTCATCACAACCCGCAAGGTCTCAACCTTCATGTATTCCGTTGTGTGGTCCTTCTTGCACGGCAAGCATTGTACAGGACGAGCTATGGACGCGATTTCTTACTGTAGGAGAACCTCTTCTTTGCTATACTATGCGGCTAAAGTGGAGGCTGTTCTGTCGTTGGTTTTGGGATCATTATGTTGATATTTTTGATCCCTCCATACTAGACATTGCAACTTTCTAGTATACTTGTTTGACAAGATCAACTGCAGCCTGTTACTATTAAGGTTATAGGTCTATGTTATCTCATACCTATGCACTCTATGATAGTTTACAATTGAGTCTTATGTCTCTTTATCTAAGTCAGTTAGAAACTTTTCGATAAATAGACCTAGAATCCTTAGATTAAATTCCTATACGGAATTTAGCTTCGGTTCTTATTTAGCTAAGTAATCATTTGAGCCTTTGGAAACAGCACTTTTCAAATTCTGACCTTTTAAGACAGTAATTCTCTTAGTCTTCTCTTCTACTGAAGAGTCAGTGAGCTTCATGCACTATCGGTGGACGATTCTCACTTTCGTAGTATCGGAAACACTATTTCCTTTACTACTAATGTTGGAGTTTCGGTTAAGAATCAGGCTCCTAATAAATATCCGGAACTTATTGTTATTAAGGTCCTTCCGTCTTCGTACGGGCATAGGCCTTTACTCTGTCCGGTTAGAGTTTACGTATATTTAACAGATATCAGTTTATTAGTATGGACATAAGCTTCTGTCTTTGATGCCTAATTGAAGGACATTACGCTCCATTCTATTGCTAATGGATTCAATTAACTATCGGTACTGCTTATGGTATATCATTAATTCAGCAGTTTGTGCTTGAGATTTCGGCTCATGAAGTAAGACCTCTTTCTGCTTTCTGGGCTTACATTAATAGTGTCGCTATTATAGATTTTATGAAAGCTGCACATTGGGCTCAGCCATCCACATTCATGAATTTTTATCTGAGAAATATTGAGTCTATTTCTGGAGGCCTCCATTGTTAGGTCTATTATCTACTGCTCAGAATGTCATTCACTTAACAGTTGCTACTATAGCTAGGTAGGCTTTCTGTTTCGGCAGTGACTCCGTCCTGCTGCCCTCTTTGCTCTGGGCTATTTGACCCAGGGCAAGGAGAAGGGGGGGGGGGGGGGAGGGTGTTCCCTTGGGTCACCTGTTTTATTATGAAAACAAGGGGATACCTCCTCCGGAGTTAGTAATTCTGAGCTGTTACTGGGATGTTTTTTAAGTGATAAGTTTATGTTTTAAAAATTCATTCAGGTCATAGTTTTTAAAGTATAGCTTTTGAATATATCATGTGTCAAACAGGCGTTATTATACAATCCTCAGACACTTTTAAGAGTATAAAGAGTCTCTATTCTCTTGACTAACTTTATTTATTGGCTTACTTTAAAAATTATTAGTATAAGGATTATACTGGATATTAATAGAGTACATGGATGTTATGATGCTCAATTATGGAAGGTGTTGTGTCTTTCTAATTTATCATAAATAAGAAAGATACATGTAAGGCCTAATGCTCCTTTTCCTCTCGAGGGGATGACTCTATTTTATATAATTGAGCTTATTGGAATTTCCGCTATGTCCTAGGCCCTCCAGCCTTTTTACTATTCAGCTATGTCTGGGTCGTTGGTACAGTATAAAAATGTTAAAAAATTTATAGTAATTTATATATTTTTTATACTTACCAATGACCCAGACGGGGATGGCCCTCCCAGGAGTTGGGAACTCATACCTCCCCACTGAGTACATAGCGCTTACCAGGCACTGGTTTAAGAATGATTAATGGCACCAATTTCGGGACGTCCTTGACACTGCGCATGCGCAGTAGAGGTGAAGTGTGGAGGGCCATTCAGGACATGTTTTCTTTGGTTTTAGATGCAAATTTTGGGGATTGGGGGGCAAAATTTGTGTTTGGCCCTATATTTTTAAGAGTTAGCACCAGCTATGTCTGGGTCATTGGTAAGTATATAAAATATATAAATTACTATAAATTTTTTAAATTTTGTGTTGTCCGGATGATAACTTTAGTTAGGATCATTTGATTGAAACAAAATTTAGTATGCAGCTTATTTGGGTGGAAATGCAGGTCAAGTTCGAAAATGGGCACGCTCCACTGATTTTTACTGGATTTATTCCCCTTTTTCGACTTAGAAAATACGGTTTTTGTGTTGTCCGGATGATAACTTTACTTTGGATCATTTGATTGAAACGAAACTAAGTATGTGGTTTAATTGGTTGGAAATACAGGTCAAGTTAAAAAATGGCCATGCTCTGTCTATTTTTACAGGAGTTATTCGCCTTTTTGGACTTATAAAATACACTTTTTGTGTTGTCCGGATGATAACTTTACTTTTGATCATTTGATTGAAATTAACACCCTTAACCTCTCATAAAGACCATGCTCTTGGAACAAACTGCATCCTAACAGCTCCCTTGAATTTGCCATCTTGGTCGGGGGACCGGGGGCGTTGCCCTTGTTTTTATTAATTGTCAGATTATTCAGAATTTGTGCTTTCCATGCTGTTATTTCAATGAATTTTCTTTTTATTATACTCCACAGATAATAGTTTAGATTCATATCTCCTCAGTCCAAGTTGTTGTTTTTATAATTTGCCATTTTTGGTCTTCTTCCGAGGTCCAAGCAGTTGTTTTTAGCTCAACTTGACAAAGTCAAGCTGAGCTATTGCCATCACTTCTCGTCCGTCGGCATACGTACGTACGTACGTATGTACGTACGTTAGTACGTTAGTACGTACGTCCACAATTTCCTTTGGCACACCTCAGAGGTCACATTTATGATCAGATTACTTTGAAACTTGGTATGCTTGTTTGGGGATACCTCTAGATGGGAGCTATCGATTTTCTTCAATTTCCGTCAAAAAATGTTGCCGCGGCCAACATTCTTAGAACTTAGTTTAGTCAGAAGACTCAATATTTCCCACTGGCACACCCTACAGGGTACATTTATGATCGGATTGCTTTGAAACCTGGCATGCTTGTTTGGGGTGACCTCCAGATGGATGCTATCAATTTTCTTCAATTTCTGTCAAAAAATGTTGCCGCGGCCAACGTTTTTAGAACTCAGTTTAGTCAGTCCACAATATTTCCCTTTGGCACACCCTACAGGGCACATTTATGATTTGATTGCTTTGAAACCTGGTATGCTTGTTTGGGGAGACCTCTAGATGGGAGCTATCGATTTTCTTCGGTTTCTGTCAAAAAATGTTGCCACTGGCAAAAAAAAATTACACTGGTACCAATGATCTTCAATTTTGCCAATTCATTTATAACTTACCAAGTTCAAGTTTGTCAAGTTGAGCTACAGTGTCATTGACACTTTCATTTCATTTAGCCATTTTTCATTTCTTTCCGATCATGTACTTGAGTCTAATATATTAGTGGAACTCCCACTGGTAACAGAGGCAAGTTCAATTTTATTTACTTTCAGTTTGTAAGGTGCTTAACTGGTACAGTGTTAGAGGTACACATTTAGGTATTACTGAAATGTTTTGTTGCACGACTAAAGTTTGAAAAATAAGTATTCTTTATAGAATTTGTAATTAGTAATAAGCCTCATTCCATCTTAGCGAAGAAATATAGAGTGAATTTATTTTGTTATAATGGATAGGAGGGTGCTTCTTTAGATCCTCCAATTAATTCTAACAAAACAACACTAATGAACAAATTGTTAAAAGAGAATACAATCTAGCACTGTGCCAGCTGAGCAGATACATTCCATATCTCAATTCAATTAGTTTTCATTAATTGTCAGATTATTCAGAATTTGTGTTTTCCATGCTGTTATTTCAATGAATTTTCTTTTTCTTATACTCCACAGATGATAGTTTAGATTCATATCTCCTCAGTCCAAGTTGTTGTTTTTATAATTTGCCATTTTTGGTCTTCTTCTGAGGTCCAAGGAGTTGTTTTTTCATTTTGCCATTTTTCATTTCTTTCCGATCATGTTCTTAAGTCTAATATATTAGTGGAACTCCCACTGGTAACAGAGGCAAGTTCATTTTTATTTACTTTCAGTTTGTAAGGTGCTTAACTGGTACAGTGTTAGAGGTACACATTTAGGTATTACTGAAATGTTTTGTTGCACGACTAAAGTTAGAAAAATAAGTATTCTTTATAGAATTTGGAATTAGTAATAAGCCTCATTCCATCTTAGCGAAGAAATATAGAGTGAATTTATGTTGTTATAATTGATAGGAGGGTGCTTCTTTAGATCCTCCAATTAATTCTAACAAAACATCACTAATGACCAAATTGTTAAAAGAGAATACAATCTAGCACTGTACCAGCTGGGCAGATACATGTCCATATCTCAATTCAATTAGGTTTCATTAAGTGTCAAATTATTCAGAATTTGTGTATTTTTATACTGTACCAATGACCCAGACTTAGCTGGTGCTAACTCCACAAAAACCAGGGCCAAACACAAATTTTGCCCCCCAATCCCCAAAATTTGCATCCAAAACAAAAAGAAATCATGTCCTAAAGGACCTCCATAGTACGACTCTACTGCGCATGCGCAGTGACGCAGTCGTCCCGAAATTGGCGCCAAATATCATTCTCTGTTTGGCCCTTCATCAGTCAACATCTCACTGATCTTTGTGCTTGTAAATCTCAGTTTAAAGGATGCCAGACACGTAATTCTTGGAGAAAATGTGATTCTAAGGAGGATAGAAGGAGGAGAGGAAAAAAGAAGTGGCAAAAAATAATCAGGGCTGTACTTAAAATTTTTTGTTAAAATTATGTTAAGTTGCCTATTTTCGAGGCAAACGCCTCTTGTTGTCATTCTTGCTAATTGTTGCACTGCTTATTCAGTGTTTCCTCTCCCCTAACCTTCTAAAGTCCCCCCTTGCAATTCTCCCATGCTTTTGGCATATTTTTGAGAAGTTTCATTTCTAAAATTTCCCTGGGAGAGTTGCTTGGTTACAGAATGTTTTCTGTTATTTTCCCCATAGTTACGTTTTCACCCATGGGTGTATAACGTTTGTGTTCTGCATCTTCCATCTGATGTTCTGCAGATTCTCCCCTGGGAGTCTCTGTTTTGCATCAGATAGAGTGTAATTGAGGACTGATTCCGGGCCAGTTTTTTCAGTGCCTGGAGTCATGTTTTCTTCTGTGTTTACACTGTTTGTTTTCATTGGCAACAGCCTTTTTTGAGGGGGGCTGTTTGCCTTTGAGGTAGTTTATCTCATTATAAGATACATTTATATTATCCGAAAGTGTCTCATTAATTATTTTATATAATTTTAAAATTTTTGACCACACTTTGCCATCGGATCCATCGGGGCTCAACGTTACTTTTCAGCAACTTGGGCTTCTCTGAAAAAATATTTTTTCAAAATTATTTTGTTTTGCAATTGTTTTTTCATTTATTAATGGATCATGTTATTATGTATCTTTGTGTCAGGGGTTTTTGCGAGTAACTAGGACTTATTGTTGTTCCTTCACAATGAAAGGAACTTGTTCAAATTGTAATAGGAAGAAATCTTCCTCTGACTTTCATGATTATTGCATAAATTGTAGTCAGTGTTCTCGCATTAATCCCTGTCCTGTATGTGAACATTGGGATGAGAAACATTGGAAACGTGTGTCACGATATGTTGTTTCTGGAGAAAGAGCGATGCCGGCTCTTTCTCCACAAGGTCACTCTACTCTCTCAGTTTCTATTTCAGAGGAACCAGAACAGGGTGATGTTTCCATGTTATCTTCTTCAAGTGTGCGTCCGTCGTCACAATTAAATACAGAGCTAGCGGCAAAAGTGCTCATGGAGATTAGACAAATGTCGTCCGCTAGCTCGCCCGGTGTAGCGTCCATTCACCGAATGGTTCGGCAGCCGGGTTCGTCTGATGCGGTCCAAGAGGAAATTTTGGGTGATGCGAGCACTATAAAAATAATAGATGCACACCCAGTGACGGCGGATAGTGAACGAGAACGGAGGAAGCCTTTTAGTCCGGTTCCTAGCTCGTCCAGGTCCAGCCGGGCCGCGAGCGAGAGAGGCCCCTCTCTCGTACAACAACATCTGGGACCAGATGTTGTGGTACAAAATGTGTCTTTAGCGGAGCATACGTCCGTCGCTCGGGACGCTCCGTTGTATAAGCAGTCCGCAGAGACTGTTAAGGCTTCCTCTTCTTGCCGGCGCACACGACCGCACCTTGGCTGCGTGACCTCCGATATCTTGCCAGCTTCGCCGAGGAAGGATTATTCGGCGACCAGGTCACACCATCCGGCAGCCAGGGACTCGAGACCGATGGACTCCGGACGTTCGCATAGGAAAAGTATGCGGGAGCCATCTGATGCGGAGCTGCCCTCGGCAAAGCAGCGAAAGACCGCTCCTCCGCAGGTCTCGACGTCGGACATTCTAGTGCAGATAGCACAGCTTATCGCAGCATCCCAGCAGCCGACAGAGACGGTGTCGGATCGAGAATTATCCGACGGCGCTGGGTCGGTACGCTCCGCCGAAGCATCGGGGGCGGACGACCGGGAACATCGGGAGGTCCGACCGGATGGTGAAAGGGATACGGATGAATTGGAGCTATCCCTTTCGGAACAACACAAAGCTGCCGTAGACTTCATCCGGCACTTTCTTCCTCAAGTTGTTCCGTCGGGCCAGACTGCTGCGCTTCCGGACAGGAGAATTATAGCGTCATTGGACTCTGATTTTTTCGAGCGGTTCAGGGACATCGCTCCCGAGTTTCCGTCGCAGTCCAATAATGTTGCAAGAACATTTGAATTATTGAACGACGCTATTTTTAAACTTGCTTCCAGGACAGGGAAAGCAGGCTTCTTGTCCGCAAATACTCTCAACCTGCCTTTCATTAATGCAAGGAATAAATTCGACACGGCAGGTCAGGGTATACCGAGAGTTCCTCTGCGTATGGACGACGAGGCGGAAGACTTAGAGCTATCATTACCGTCGTCAGCTTCTATTCCAACCGCAGTGTTGGAAACAGCTATTGCGTCTAACAGAGCCAATTTAGATGCCTTATCTTACGCAGATCACCTTACGAAGGCGTTATCACTGCGTCTTCAAGGGGAAGAGTTTCAGGATATACAATCCTCCTTAAGACTTCTTTCAAGGGCAGTAGCTTATTCCACGTGTAACTCCGCCCTTTCAGTGGCTAATCTGGAGTTGGTTAGACGTGACGCAGCCCTGTCTACATCCACACTAGTGGATTCTAAGGTGAAGAACTCTCTTAGAGTCGCTTCGGTCTCAGGAGATCTTCTCTTTGACGGCAAGCTTTCCGCTATTTATGATAATATTAAAAAGAAAGCTAGTGATTCTCTGTTGTTTAGATCCGCTCCTAAAAGGTCGGATTCAGCAGACACGAATAAGGCGGGCACTTCTGGGTCTTATCCGCCCAAGAGAGGTTCCTATAGAGGTTCCGGTGCGTCCTCTAGCTCTTATTCGAGAGACCGTCAGGATAGCGACTCTCGTTCGGGACGTCCTTCAGGCCGGGACAATCGGTCGGACGCCCCGAGGTCGACGAGGCGAGGTGCGGGTCGTGGAAGACGTGGTTTCTCCTACCGCAGGCCTCGCAGATCCAGGAGGTGATGGCTCAAACCTCTATCGCGTTCCGGTTGGCGGAAGGTTGTCGAGTTTTTCTCAAGAGTGGGCGTCGATTACGGACGACCCTTGGGTGAGAGGAGTGACTTCGGAAGGTCTAAAGATATCCTTCAAACGAAAGCCTCCATTAACTCGAAGTCCAAAGTGGACTCATCTTCCGTCAAACCCTCAGAAAAGAGACGCTCTGCTATCAGAGGTGCAGTCTCTTTTAATGAAGAACGCGGTAGAGGTCGTAGAAAACCAGGAATCGCTGGGATTCTACAGCCATCTGTTTCTGGTTCCGAAACCAGACGGCTCGTTCCGTCCAGTCATAGATTTGAGCTGGATAAACAAGCTGATCATCGCTCCGAAGTTTTATATGGAGACGATTCGATCGGTCAGAGCGAGTATTCGGGTGAACGATTATGCAACGAGCATAGATCTCAAAGATGCGTACTTTCACGTCATGGTACATCCGACATTCCGAAAGTATCTACGCTTCGCAGTCCTAGGAGTGGTGTATCAGTTCCGGGCCATGTGCTTCGGATTGAATCTAGCACCCTGGGCTTTCACTCGAGTAATGAACTCGGTAATGATTTACTTCCGAGCTCATTCGTCTGCGGTAACGTCGGCCTACCTGGACGACATTCTTCAGAGGTACGGCAACGAGTTAACGCTTCAGAACGATGTTCAGAATCTTCTTCTATTGCTCCGACGTCTCGGTTTCATAGTAAACGAGGAGAAGTCGGATCTGGTGCCGTCCAAGTCATTCACTCATCTGGGAATGAGCTTCGAGACGCACAACAATCTCGTTCGTCTGCCGTTAACCAGAGCGAAATTAGTCAGTTGTTACGCTCGCTATTGTCTAAATACAGACAAAGTCACAGCGAGAGAATTTATGAGACTGATAGGTCTGTGCGGAGCCGCTGCGGATCTCATTCCGATGGGACGGCTACGCACACGGCCTCTTCAAATTTTCTTGACTCAGAATTGGAGTGTGAAAATTCATTCGCTCGATGTAGACGTTCTCTTGTCAGATCAAGTGAAACAAGAGATTCAGACTTGGGCAAACATTCAGTGGTTAACTCAAGGAGTTCCGCTGCAGTTGCCGGATCCGAGTTTTACCATTATGACGGATGCCAGTCAAACAGGTTGGGGTGCATCATTAATCCCAACGGATTCGAGATGCCAGGGTCTTTGGGATCCGCAATTCCTGTGCAAGCACATAAACATCAAGGAAATGATGTCAATTTGGCTTGCGTTACGTCACTGGATGGACATTATTCACGATGCTCATGTCCAAATCCTATCCGACAATACGACAGTAGTGGCGTATATACGGAATCAGGGAGGCACTCATTCAGTTCCTTTGTTCAATCTAACGGAAAGAATCCTTCTGTTTGCGTTGGAACATCACGTTCTTCTTTCGGTCCGTCACATACCGGGTCGTCTGAATGTGCTAGCAGACTCCCTTTCTCGAAAGGGTCGCTTGTTGCCGTCGGAGTGGACTCTCAACAAACAAGTATTCAATCAGATTTGCTACCAATGGGAACGGCCAATGATAGACTTATTTGCGACACATCTCAACAATCAGTTGCAGACGTATGTGTCCCCGTGTCCGGATCCAAGAGCATTTGCTGTAGACGCTCTATCGATCCCTTGGGACGGAATGATAGGATATGCGTATCCTCCAGCGCCGTTAATTCAACAAGTATTGCTAAAGATAAAACAATCTCAATGCAAGATTCTGTTGGTAGCATCTCTGTCGCCACAGAGACCGTGGATAAATCTACTCAGGTGTCTGTTGTGGGACCTACCGCGGAAGCTCCCTCCACGAGAGGATCTTCTTTGGCAGGGGAAATCGCGCCAACTGCATCACAACCCGCAAGGTCTCAACCTTCACGTTTTTCCGTTGTGCGGTCCTTCTTGCATGGCAAGCACTTTACAGGACGAGCAGTGGACGCGATTTCTAACTGTAGGAGGACCTCCTCTTCGCTAAACTATGCGGCTAAGTGGAAGGTTTTCCGTCGTTGGTGTAGGGATCATTCTGTTGATATATTTGATCCCTCTATACCAGACATTGCTAACTTTCTAGTATACTTGTTTGACGAAATCAAACTGCAACCGGTTACTATAAAGGGTTATAGATCTATGTTATCTGATACCTATGCACATCATGATAGTTTACAAATTGGATCTAATGTCTCTTTATCGAAATTGGTTAGAAACTTTTCGATAAATAGACCCAGAACTCTTAGATTAATTCCTAAGTGGAATTTAGCTTGGGTTCTCCTTAAATTGAAGGAAAAGCCATTTGAACCTCTTGGGACAGTAGATTTCAAATTCTTATCTTATAAGACAGCTTTTCTCTTAGCTTTCTCTTCTGCCAGAAGAGTCAGTGAGCTTCATGCACTATCGGTGGATGATTCTCATTATCGTAGTGTTGGGAACACTATCACCTTCACTACTAACGTCGGTTTTTTAGCTAAGAATCAGGCTCCTAATAAATATCCGGAACCTATTGTTATTAAGGCTCTTCCGTCTTCAGTCGGGCGTAGGCCTTTACTCTGTCCTGTTAGAGCACTACGTATCTATAAACAGAGATCTCAGTTCATCAGAAAGGGACGGAAACGTTTCTTTCTGTCTTTGATGCCTAATAGAAAGGACATTTCAGTCCATTCTATTGCTAGATGGATTCAGTTAACTATCCGTACTGCGTATGAAGATTTATCTTCTTCTCAGCAGTCTGTGCTTAAGATTTCTGCTCATGAAGTAAGAGCTCTTTCTACTTCCTGGGCTTATGCTAATAGTGTTGCTATTACAGATTTAATGAAGGCTGCTTATTGGTCTCAGCCATCCACATTTACTAATTTTTATCTCAGAAATATTGAGTCCATTTCTGGAGACCTGCATTGTTTAGGTCCGTTATCTGTTGCTCAGAATGTCGTCCACTAAACAGTTGCAACTATAGTTATGCAGGCTTTCTGTTCCGGCAGTGACTCCGTCCGGCTGCCCTCTTCGCTCTGGGCTATTTGACCCAGGGCAAGGGGAAGGGGGGGGGGGGGGGGCGGGTGTTCCCTTAGGTCACCTGCTTTATAGTGAAAAGCAAGGGAATGCCTCCTCCAAGACAGTATTTCTGAGTCGCTTCCGGGATGGTTTTAAAGTGTAATATTAATGTTTAATTTCATTCATGTCTTATTTTTAAAGTGTAGCTCGGTGTGAAGCATTTGTATATGTCAAGTGTCAAACGGGCTTTAATATACAATACTCGGACACTTTTAAATGATTATAAAGAGTCTCAATTCTCTGGACTACTTTATTTATTGGCTTGTTTTAATAATAATTAGTATAAAGGTTATACTGGATATTAATAGAGAACATGAATGTTATTGTGCTCAATTATTAAGGGTAGTGTATCTTTCTAATTTAAATATTAAATAAGAAAGATACATGTAAAGCCTAATACTCCTTTTCTCCTTAAGGGGTTATCTCTTTATTTTATAATTGAGCTTATTGGATTTTCCTCTATGTCCTAGGCCCTCCAGCCTGTTTACTATTCAGCTAAGTCTGGGTCATTGGTACAGTATAAAAATGTTAAAAAATTTATAGTAATTTATATATTTTTTATACTTACCAATGACCCAGACGGGGATGGCCCTCCCTGAGTTGGGAACTCTTGCCTCCCCGCTGAGTACATAGCGCTGACCAGGCACTGCCAGTAAGAATGATATTTGGCGCCAATTTCGGGACGACTGCGTCACTGCGCATGCGCAGTAGAGTCGTACTATGGAGGTCCTTTAGGACATGATTTCTTTTTGTTTTGGATGCAAATTTTGGGGATTGGGGGGCAAAATTTGTGTTTGGCCCTGGTTTTTGTGGAGTTAGCACCAGCTAAGTCTGGGTCATTGGTAAGTATAAAAAATATATAAATTACTATAAATTTTTTAACTTTCCATGCTGTTATTTCAATGAATTTTCTTTTTATTATACTCCACAGATAATAGTTTAGGTTCATATCTCCTCAGTCCAAGTTGTTGTTTTTATAATTTGCCATTCTTGGTCTTCTTTCTTGGTCCAAGCATTTGTATTTTTATTTTGCCATTTTTCGTTTCTTTCCGATCATGTATTTGAGTCTAATATATTAGTGGAACTCCCACTGGTAACAGAGGCAAGTTCACTTTTGTTCACCATTTTTTTTACTTTCAGTTTGTAAATTGCATAACTGGTACAGTGTTAGAGGAACACATTTAGGTATTACTGAAATGTTTTGTTGCACGACTAAAGTTTGAAAAATAAGTATTCTTTATAGAATTTGTAATTAGTAATAAGCCTCATTCCATCTTAGCGAAGAAATATAGAGTGAATTTATTTTGTTATAATTGATAGGAGGGTGCTTCTTTAGATCCTCCAATTAATTCTAACAAAACAACACTAATGAACAAATTGTTAAAAGAGAATACAATCTAGCACTGTACCAGCTGAACAGATCCATGTCCATATCTCCATTTAGGTTTGTAAATTATCCTTCCAAGCAGTTATTTCAATAAATTATTTTTTTTACACTACACCTCATAACATGAGCAAGTACAGATATATTATTATTTACAACAATGAAGACAATACCATTTACGTTTTTTTGGTGTTTTTTTTTCCAATTCCGACACATGTCCAATGGTACCAATTGACACATTTATCACAGCCTATTGATGGCGGCTCATCTGTACATTCTTTATTGCATACACCACAAGGATAGGAACTTTGTTTCTTCTTCATTGCTTTCAAAAGTTGTGATGGTGACACATGTGTTTGTTTTTGCATGTTTAATATTCTTTTGGCAAGGTTTGAAATTCCTGGTGTTCCTTTCTGATGACTTAATAAGGAAAGCTTATGACACTTACCAGTATTCAGTTTCGCAGTGTTTATCACTTCTGTTGCATCATTAAGGTCTTCTCTTGCAATATTTTCTAAACATTTGTTTTTAACCTTTGGCGCTGTATTATGACAAGTTTTATTGTCTTTTTCAGGTACAGTTTCCAAATTTTCATTTTTCGAAGCACACTGAGCTGATAATGTGGAGCTAGTTATGAGTGTCTCATCAATAGCAGCAGCAGTTGAATTTAACTTTGATATTTCATTTGATGAAGAAACTGATGAAAAGGATGAATGAGAATTCATGTGTTGTTTGAATTTCAATTCACTGTTGAATGTAATCAGTTTTTTATATTCTGTAAAACAAACTGAACATGCCATATTTTGTTTTCTGTGGCATACTGCAATGTGTCGATCCAAAGCTTTTTTCCCTTGACAGTGATAAATTGTCTTCCTGTTTTCATTGATACATTTAACACAGATGATTGGGCCTATTGATGCAGGAAAACAGTTTTGGAATGAGGTCATTGAGCTCATTCCAGTGAGTGATCACATGATATGGTTTGGTTGAAATTGTTTGTAAATGTTTAAAAAATTTATATTTAAAATGATACATTTTGATATCGTCTGCATTGGTTAAAGGGTTAACTGGATAATTGCTGTATTTCCTCCATTGCCATCAAGAGATTGCTGATACCTGGCAGGGTACCATCCCAAATTTGCTTTTTAATTTTTATGGAACTCAATTGGTCAAAACTAATAGATAGCGATCAGTGTCACGGTCACAATCTTCGAACTTAAAATATTGACTAAACTGCATGGAATAACATAACAAAAAGTTTTTAAATAGCCAATTAGTTTAGCACACTCCATCATTATATGACGAGTTGTGAAAAGTATTTGTCAAGGAATAAACAGTCAGAATGTTATTTTTATTTTGTAAATTTGTTTACTCAAATATGATTGTTTAAGTATCTCGGGTAAAAAAATATAAATCATGAATTTGGAATTGCCTAGCGATCATGACTCTGGCGCTTTCGACCAAATGATTGACGTGATTTATTCAGACAGATTCCTTCTTTTTTTACGTTAGAAACTTTGAAACAAAATCAAAGTGTTTTGTATCACCACATGTGCTGTACAACTTTATTTTTATTGTGCAGGGAGAATAGTGGAAATCCCATGTTTTACCGTAATAGGTATGTGATAAATACAGGTACACAGCTCTAGGTGTTTCGGCAGTGCTTTACATCATTTTTGGTTGCCTGCACAGGCAGCTAACAATTGTGTAAAAACACTATCAAAATAGAAATGCATCCTACAGGTCAAGTTCTCAATTCGAATACTCAGGAGACAACTTTTTCAGACTGATATAAAAGGGGCTGTTTGTTCACCAACTAACGTCCCATGACGGCCATGGGTAAAGAAAGTTTATTGAAACCACCTACCAGTCAACTAATTGTCTTAATTGATAATATAAGGCATTTCCTTAAGGGTTTTTTTGTATAATGCAGAAATGAATCATCAGTTTTAAAAAGTTTATTGATTTGAGTTTTTAAAATAAAATGTGAAGTCTATATTTCTCTTGTTTGTTTTTATATATAATAATCACATCTAGTTATGTGCATGTTTTATGCACCTTTTGTCAGTTGATACAGACACACAGTACGTTGAGGGTGGATACAACAGACCCATGATTACGTATATTTTATACCACCAAAAATATTGATTTTCGTATAAGCAGAACGAGAACTTCAGACTTCTACAACATGTGGTCAGTACTATAAAACCTTTACAATTGTATTTTCTACCAATTAATTTAACTAACTAAAATGAACCAGTATCATTTTCAAAAATCTGGCAATTTAACCTATTTAAAATCATAAATAGGAAACACAAATCTAGAAAATACAATTGAAAATGTTTTACAGTATTTGACCCGGTGGTCCACGAGGTAACAACCTGCAAGTAAGTCTTGTGCCTGGTTATTGGAATTGTAAATAATCATCCACTGGAAAATGTAATCCAACTGTTTAGTAATCCATCCTCTTTGTCACCCATCACTACTGTTCTCAACATCTCAAAAGAAATTACAACACAAATTTCTTTTTTTATCCCATGCCGACGAGGTCAAGATGGGGAGTTTGACATGGTGTTTGTCCATCTGTCAGTCCATCAGTCCATTCTTTCATCACAAACCGGTTAACTCCAACAGTTTTTAGTGGATTTTTTTTACGTAACTTGGTCTGAAGTATCAGTATCAAGTGTAGATGTGCATGTGCTCATGAATTTTCGATGCAATGTTTAAGTCCCTTGGAAATATCTAAATTTCCATCACAAAGGCTGGTCTGCTCAACTCCTACATTTTTTATTGGATTTTTATGAAACTTGGTCTGAGTATCTGTATCAAGTGTAGATGTGCATGTAGTCAGGAATTTTCGATGCAACAAATTTTACATGGTTACAACTCTTGGTGTTAGCAAAATTTATGTCACAAATGCTTTCCCACTTAAGCCCTCCTATTCTTGCCCATCTAACTCCTCCTGCATTTTTATGAAACTTTGTGTGCAGTATGAGTATGATGCATGCATATGGAAAGAAAGTTTTGATTCAAATATTTTTTTCCACAGTTACAGCTTTTGTTGACTTCGAATTTTTCAAAATTGCAGGTTTTTGGAAGATATCTTTAGTTGTGATTAAAGAAATTAAATGATTTATCCTCCACTGATGAAGTCTGGAGGGGGATATTGAAATGGTGTTCGTCCATCAGTCCATTTATCACAAACTTTGTCCATTCAACTCCTACAGTTTTCAGCAGATTTTTACGAAATTGATCTGAAGTATCAGTATCATGTGTAGATGTGCATGTGGTCAGAAATTTTTGATGCGATGAATTTTGCGTGGTTATGATCCTTGGTAATAGCAAAATTTCCATCACAAATGCTTGTCTGCTCAACTCCTGAATTCATTGGATTTTTACGAAACTTGGTGTGCAGTATGAGTATGATGTGCATATGGAAAGGAAGTTTTGATTCAAATAATTTTACTAGTTATTTTTTTAGTTATATCCCTAGTCGACTTTGAATTTACCAAATTTTAAGGTTTTTGGACGATATCTTCAACAGTGATTTTTTTATGTGTACCCATACTCTGTATGGTACACATAATGCCGGCAACCGGGGTGACCATCCGTCGTTCGTCCATCCTTTGTCCGTCTGTCTGTCCGTCCGGCGTCCGTATCCATTTCTTTGTCATTCGATAACTTGAAAAATATTGCTTGGATTGTCAAGTTACTTTATATTTGTGTTCAGGTTACTGATGTGCCGAGCTGTATAGTTTTTGGTGTAAGTCGGATAATTTGATCCTGAGATATTAACCCTTTATCCTTCAAATTGAAAATTCCTCCAATCCCTTTGGCATGAGATAACTCAAAAAATATCAATCCGATTGTCATGTTACTTTATATATTTATTCAGGTTACTGATGTGCTGTGCTGTATAGTTTTTAGCTCAACTTGACAAAGTCAAGCTGAGCAATTGCCATCACTTCTCGTCCGTCGGCGTACGTACGTACGTTAGTATGTTAGTACGTACGTCCACAATTTCCTTTGGCACACCTCACAGGTCGCATTTATGATCAGATTACTTTGAAACTAAATATGCTTGTTTGGGGTGACCTCTAGATGGGAGCTATCGATTTTCTTCAATTTCCGTCAAAAAATGTTGCCGCGGCCAACGTTCTTAGAACTTAGTTTAGTCAAACCACAATATTTCTCTTTGGCACACCCTACAGGGCACATTTATGATTTGATTGCTTTGAAACCTGATATGCTTATTTAGGGTGACCTCTAGATGGGAGCTATCGATTTTCTTCAATTTCCGGCTAAAAATGTTGCCACGGCCAATGTTCGTAGAACGTAGTTTGGTCAGACCTCAATATTTCCCTTTGGCACACCCTGCAGGGCACATTTACGATCAGATTGCTTTGAAACCTGGTATGCTTGTTTGGGGAGACCTCTAGATGGGAGCTATCGATTTTCTTCAATTTCTGTCAAAAAATGTTGCCGCGGCCAACGTTCTTAGAACTTAGTTTAGTCAAACCACAATATTTCCCTTTGGCACACCCTACAGGGTACATTTATGATCGGATTGCTTTGAAACCTGGTATGCTTATTTAGGGTGACCTCAAGATGGGAGCTATCGATTTTCTTCAATTTCCGGTAAAAAATGTTGCCGCGGCCAACGTTCTTAGAACTTGGTTTAGTCAGAAGACTCGATATTTCCCTTTGGCACACCCTACAGGGCACATTTATGATCGGATTGCTTTGAAACCTTTCATGCTTGTTTGGGGTGACCTCTAGATGGGAGCTATCGATTTTCTTCAATTTCCATCAAAAAATGTTGCCGCAACCAACATTCTTAGAACTTAGTTTAGTCAGACCACAATATTTCCCTTTGGCTCACCCTACAGGGCTCATTTATGATTAGAATGCTTTGAAACCTGGTATGCTTATTTACGGTGACCTCTAGATGGGAGCTATCGATTTTCTTCCATTTCCGTCAAAAAATGTTGCCACGGCCAACGTTTTTAGAATTTAGTCTGGTCAGACCACAATATTTCCCTTTTGTACACCCTACAGGGCACATTTATGATCGTATTGCTTTGAAACCTGGCATGCTTGTTTGGGGAGGCCTCTAGATGGGAGCTATCGATTTTCTTCGGTTTCTGTCCAAAAATGTTGCCACTGGCAAAAAAAATGACATTGGTCCCAATGATCTTCAATTTTGCCATTTCATTTATAACTTACCAAGTTCAAGTTTGTCAAGTTGAGCTACAGTGTCATTGACACTTTCATTTATGTAAATCTGATAATTTGATCCGGAGATATTAACCCTTTATCCATCAAATTAGACACTCGTCCAGTCAATTTCTATATGTACCCATACCTTGTATGGTGTACATTATGTCAGCATCTGTGGTGGCCCTCCGTCATACAGCTTTCTACTAATTGTGCTTATGGGTACACATCTGATGATTTCATCGGCCTATTTTTTTTAGCTCACCTGAGCGAAGCTCAAGGGGAGCTTAACTAATCACTTTCTGTCCGGCGTCCGTCGTCCGGCGTCCGTCGTCGTCCGTCCGGCGTTAACTTTACATTATCGACTTCTCCTCCTAAACCACTAGCCCAATTTTATTCAAATGTTGGCTAAATGTTTATTACCTAATGCCAATTCAGATTTGTTCAAATGAAGTTGCCCCTCCTCCTGGGTGGTGCCACACCCCCAAGGGGCACCAAAATCTTTGTAAATCTTCTTCTCATGAACCAGCAGTAGCAGAGACTTGATATTTGGTGTGCAGCTTCCTTTTGAGGTGTAGACTCAGATTTGTTCAAGAGAAGTTTGTGGGGCTATACTTGACGTTGTTATGAGAGGGGCAAATTTTTTTGCCCCGCCCAAAATTTCTATTTTCCAAACCGAGAGGCTGATTTGAACCAAATTTTATGTGAGGGCTTATTGGGTCATGAGTACTTGATTTATGCAAAAAAAAATTTTCCCGCAGCCCCGTGGGAACCGCAGGAGCTAAAAATAGAAAAAATTTAAAACGCCCATATCTCCAAAACTGCACGGCACTGAGAATTTTTATTTGGTGTGCAGCTTCCTTAGGACCAACAGAAAGGATTGGTAAAAAAAAATTGCCATCGGTTTTATCATAGGGTACAGTTTCGGGACTTTGAAAAAGTGCTGAGTCAGCACTTTTTAACACTGTAGGCAATGGGAAAAACATTAAAAAATCTTCTTCTCCAGATCCAGCAGGCAGAATCTTTTGATATTTGGTATGCAACATTGTAGGGTGGATCTGATTCAAGTTTGTTCAAATCGGCCCCCTGGGTTCATATTTGGGCTCAGTATAGGAGCCCGATTTCGAACTTAGTGCATTTCAGGCAAATTTCTTAAAAAATCTTCTTCTCCAGATCCAGCAGGCAGAATCTTTTGATATTTGGTATGCAACATTGTGGGGTGGATCTGATTCAAGTTTGTTCAAATCGGCCCCCTGGGTTTATATTTGGGTTCAGTATAGGAGCCCAAATTTGAACTTACTGCATTTCAGGCAAATTTCTTTGAAAATCTTCTTCTCCAGATCCAGCAGGCAGAATCTTTTGATATTTGGTATGCAACATTGTAGGGTGGATCTGATTCAAGTTTGTTCAAATCGGCTCCCTAGATTCATATTTGGGCTCACTATAGGAGCTCGAATTCGAATTTAGTGCATTTCAGGCAAATTTCTTCAAAAATCTTCTTCTCCAGATCCAGCAGGCAGAATCTTTTGATATTTGGTATGCAATGTTGCGGGGTAGATCTGATTCAAGTTTGTTCAAATCGGCCCCCTGGATACATATTTGGGCTTACTATAGAAGCCCGAATTCGAACTTAGTGCATTTCAGGCAAATTTCTTAAAAAATCTTCTTCTCCAGATCCAGCAGGCAGAATCTTTTCATATTTGGTAAGCAACATTGTGGGGTGGATCTGATTCAAGATTGTTCAAATCGTCCCCTGGGTTAATATTTGGGCTCAGTATAGGAGCCCGATTTCGAACTTAGTGCATTTCAGGCAAATTTCTTAAAAAATCTTCTTCTCCAGATCCAGCAGGCAGAATCTTTTGATATTTGGTATGCAACATTGTAGGGTGGATCTGATTCAAGTTTGTTCAAATCGGCCCCCTGGGTTCATATTTGGGCTCAGTATAGGAGCCCGATTTCGAACTTAGTGCATTTAGGCAAATTTCTTAAAAAATCTTCTTCTCCAGATCCAGGAGGCAGAATCTTTTGATATTTGGTATGCAACATTGTGGGGTGGATCTGATTCAAGTTTGTTCAAATCGGCTTCCTAGATTCATATTTGGGCTCACTATAGAAGCTCGAATTTGAACTTAGTGCATTTCATGCAAATTTCTTAAAAAATCTTCTTCTCCAGATCCAGCAGGCAGAATCTTTTCATATTTGGTAAGCAACATTGTGGGGTGGATCTGATTCAAGTTTGTTCAAATCGGCCCCCTGGGTTTATATTTGGGCTCAGTATAGGAGCCCAAATTTGAACTTAGTGCATTTCAAGCAAATTTATTAAAAAATCTTCTTCTCCAGATCCAGCAGGCAGAATCTTTTGATATTTGGTATGCAACATTGTGGGGTGGATCTGATTCAAGTTTGTTCAAATCGGCTTCCTAGATTCATATTTGGGCTCACTGTAGAAGCTCGAATTCGAACTTAGTGCATTTCAGGCAAATTTCTTAAAAAATCATCTTCTCCAGATTCAGCAGGCAGAATCTTTTGATATTTGGTATGCAACATTGCGGGGTGGATCTGATTCAAGTTTGTTCAAATCAGCCCCCTGGATTCATATTTGGGCTCACTATAGAAGCTCGAATTCAAACTTAGTGCATTTCGGGCAAATTTCTTCAAAAATCTTCTTCTCCAGATCCAGCAGGCAGAATCTTTTGATATTTGGTATGCAACATTGCGGGGTGGATCTGATTCAAGTTTGTTCAAATCGGCCCCCTGGATTCATATTTGGGCTTAATATAGAAGCCCGAATTCGCACTTAGTGCATTTCAGGCAAATTTCTTCAAAAATCTTCTTCTCCAGATCCAGCAGGCAGAATCTTTTGATATTTGGTATGCAACATTGCGGGGTGGATCTGATTCAAGTTTGTTCAAATCGGCCCCCTGGATTCATATTTGGGCTTAATATAGAAGCCCGAATTCGCACTTAGTGCATTTCGGGCAAATTTATTAAAAAATCTTCTTCTCCAGATCCAGCAGGCAGAATCTTTTGATATTTGGTATGCAACATTGTGGGGTGGATCTGATTCAAGTTTGTTCAAATCGGCTTCCTAGTTTCATATTTAGGCTCACTATAGAAGCTCGAATTCGAACTTAGTGCATTTCAGGCAAATTTCTTAAAAAATCTTCTTCTCCAGATCCAGCTTCAGAATCTTTTCATATTTGGTAAGCAACATTGTGGGGTGGATCTGATTCAAGTTTGTTCAAATCGGCCCCCTGGGTTTATATTTGGGCTCCGTATAGGAGCCCAAATTTTAACTTAGTGCATTTCAGGCATATTTCTTAAAAAATCTTCTTCTCCAGATCCAGCAGGCAGAATCTTTTGATATTTGGTATGCAACATTGTAGGGTGGATCTGATTGTGATTCATGAACGTATTTATTTGTAAAGTTGATAGAATCTTAGACAAAATTTGCAGAAAAGATCTACTATAGAAGGGGTGGTATCCAGGGTGAACCGTTTACCCAAATCTAGCAGTACTAATGCATTATTCACACAAATCTTCGTTCAAATTTTATGACCCCTCATTGGAACACACGCATTCAGCTCATTCCAACAAAGGTCATATGCCATGTTTTCGAGACAAAGGAATAAAAATTTTAGTTATTCATGAAATTTTTAGGCAACTGTTGTCTGTTATTCACATTGCTTCATGAAATTTCAGTACTTTTAGAAGTTACCTCAGTAATCAAGGGTTAATTTCCCTTAATTAAATGTCGCCTCTAAAAAACAACCACTTTGCATATCTTACCTTTTTACCAGCATAACTGCCAAAACTTGTCAGCATTCTTTGCAAAAATCGCTATTCAAATTTTAATTTTTGTCTGTTAAACATACATGTACTTATCACTTGTAAATACCCCATTGGAATGAGCTTTTTGAGCTCATTCCAATGAGAGGTCGCACACCATGCTTTTTGAGTCAAAAAAGCAATTTTTTTAGTTATTCCAGAATTTCGTACGTAAAACACAGCTTTATGACTTCACATTAAAATGAGCTCTCTAAGCTTGTTCCAATCAACATTCACGCACTATGTCTTTCACACAAAAAATAAAATTTTCCATTTATTCAGGAATTTTGTTTGCAAGAACACTCTTACCCCCCCCCCCCCCCCACAAACACACACACACAAACACACACACACACACACACACACACAAACACAGACACACACATCTAAAAGTTCGTCAGCAAAAAAACAGTTACTTCAATTTTTAAATGCATTATAGGAACAACTTGCCTAATCAAATTTAAATACTTTTGCATCATTCTGTATCTAGAACAAACCATTTACCATATCTTTACGCAAAATTCTCCAGCATCATTCACAAAAAAACACCATTATTTATATATTCACATTTCTGTCTCAAAAATATACCTGATCTTCCCATACCCCTATTGGAATAAGCTGTTTGAGCTTGTTCCAATGATGATAAAAAAAAAATAAAATTTGTGAAAATTTTTGTTTTCTTGCATGCAAATATATACATGTAGCACATGGAAGATATCCACAGTTGGGGAGAGATGTCCAAGGCTATCTCTTCACATTCCTTGTTTGTGCTTCATGCTAAACCAGTTTGTCTGCAGAGATAAATTTGCTTTATTAAAAATCATTGGAGATTGGCCACACACCAATGATTTTAAATAAAACTAATTTTAGGTAACAAATGTTGAACTTCAAACAAAATCTATCACTCAACCAGTTAATGTTGATGAGGCATGACATGGTGAAGGTGACCTAAAATACTTCTTAGAGTCACTTTGTCAGGTGAGCGATTAAGGCCACGTGGGGCCTCTTGTTTAATTAGTGTTTTAATGACACATTAACAGCCAGGGTCATATCATGTCAGTGACATTTTTAGTCCCCTATGGGAACTGTAAGGGGACTATAGGATTGCACTCTGTCCATCTGTCTGTCTGTCTGTCTGTCTCTGTCTGTCTGTCTGTTTTTTATGTTACCACCTCTCCCTCCAACATCCTTTAAGCTACACCTTTCATATTTGGTACATGGATAAATGGTTCTGAGGGGATGATGCACGCTCAAAATTTTTTTTTCAAAATCCAAGATGGCGGAATGGCAGCCATTTCTGTTGTGTTTTTTAAGCTTTTTTTCTCTATTTTCATGTTACCACCCCTCCCACCAACCTAGTTCAAGCTACACTTTGCATATTTGGCACACGGATAGAGGATTGGGAGGGGATGATGCACGTTCAATATTTTTTCTTCGAAATCCAAGATGGCGGCATGGCGGCCATTTTTGTTGGGGTTTTTTTAAGCTTGTTTCTCTATTTTGTGTTACCACCCCTCACTCCAACATGGTTCAAGCTACACGTTTTATATCTGGCACATTGGTAGAGGGTTGTAATGGGATGTTGCACGTGTTTTTTAAGCTTCTTTCTCTATTTTATGTTACCACTGCTCCCTCCAACATGGTTCAAGCTACACTTTTCATATATGGTACATGGATAAAGGGGTTGTGAGGGGATTATACACGCTCAATATTTTTTTCCAAAATCTGTCTGTCTGTCTGTCTGTCTGTCTGTCTGTCTGTCTGTCTGTCTGTCTGTCTGTCTCTGTCTGTCTGTCTGTCTGTCCATCCATCCATCTGTCTGTTTTTATGTTGCCACCTCTCCCTCCAACATGTTTCAAGCTACACCTTTCATATTTGGTACATGGATAAATGGTTCTGAGGGGATGATGCACAGTCAATATTTATTTTTCGAAATCCAAGATGGCAGAATGGCGGCCATTTTTGTTGTGTTTTTTAAGCTTTTTTCTCTATTTTATGTTACCACCCCTCCCTCCAACATGGTTCAAGCTATGCCTTTCATATATGGTACATGGATAAAGGGTTGTGAGGGGATTATGTACACTCAATATTTTTTTTTAAAAATCCAAGATGCTTAGAAACTCGAAGTCTTCTGTGACAAAAACACCTTATATCACAAAAGTGCCATAGGGGACTAATACCACTTCGGTGGTCAAACACTTGTTACGGGTGGAGTAGGCCGGAGTATCCAGAGAGAACCACCAAGCAACGACAAGCAGCTGTCGGCAATCCAACATTCAGATCCAGCAGTCGGAATGTTTGATATTTGGCTCCCTGGGTGAGCCCATTTTATAACTCAGTTCAATATGAAGAATTTTCTTTATAAATTTTCTTCTGATCCAGCAGACAGAATGCTTTGATATTTGGTATGCAGCATCCTTAGGGGGTAAGATCCAAGTTTGTTGAAGCCAAGTCCGTGGGTTGATATTTGGCCTCCCTGTGGGAGCCCGAATTATAACTTGGTCCAAAATGAGGAATATTCTTCAAAAATCTTCACATCCACCAGTCAGAATCTTTCAATATTTGGTACACAGCATCCCACTGGTGGTGAGATTCAAGTTTCTTCGAGACAAGTCGCTGGGTTCCTATTTAGGCTCCGTATGGGGTCCCAATATGAGGAATATTCTTTGAATATCTTTTTTATGCCCCCTCCGACTTGGGTCGGGTGGCATATAGTGATTGAAGTGTGTGTGTGTCCAAGCCAATAACTCGAAAACTGTTAGGGCCAGTCATCAAACTTCACACAATTATAAAGGACCATCGGAGGATGTGTCACACACCATAGCCGGGTTCGTACCCTAATGGTCAAGGTCACATTTCAAGGTCACACTAAAAATCGGTTAATATTCGTGTCTCAGCCATAACTCAGAAACAAATCATAGTACAATTGTTAAACTTTTTACAAATGTTACGAACAGTCAGAAGGTGTGTCGCGTATAATAGTTTTCACCTCATCTGCAAGGTGAAAGTCACAGGGGAGGGGGGGGGGGGGGGAGCATGTGTTACCTTAGTAACATTCTAATTGTTTTTAGATCCACTGGTCAGAATCTTTGGATATTTGGTATAAGCTTTTCTTAGGAGGGGCAGATGCAACTTGTTGAAAACAATTCCCTGGGTTGATGTTTAGGCTACCCTGTAAGATGAGCGCCTTGGGCCACCTGGGCCTCTTGTTTTCCCATAGGCCTAAACCATGATCGGCCTAATGACCAAGATCCCCCTTAGTGCAACCAGTTTTGCTGAAGATGACTCACAAACTCCAATGAAATGTCCTTTATATGAACTTCTTTCGGTTCGAAAAATCAATTTTTTCGCCCAGCGTGTTGAACCAGTCTGCCTGATGGGTCCGCTGCCTCGCCCACCTCTTTTGTGCCAAATGAGATGCAAAGGTACAAAAATATCATTGAACTGTCATCTGTGGACTGTCATTGATCGGTCGGGTACTTCAAGCCATCTGATGAAACACGGCAAGCGATGGTTCGCTCCACAGCGAACAGTATCTGTCTCTTTTTAACGCCACAAGTGACCCGTTAACTCTTTCACCGTGGTTTCCAGACACTTTTAACCTGCGCGTTTGTAGCTTTTGTAATACATTGTATGACAATATGCACAATTCGTGTCATTTCCACATCACGGAAAATATGCAACAGCTGTTCCTGCGCTACGAATGAAGATTTCACGGAAATCCCTCCATATTTGGTTGAGATACAGCCTTTTGATGGAAGGAAGTAAATTACAGTAATTTTGCGAATTTGGCCCTTTTCAATCAGAAACGAAGCGGGCCCCAGGGGTAAATCTTGAAATGTTGAGTTACACGTTGTCTGGGAGAAACCCTCTTGAAACCTTTAATAAATAATTACGGGTGCAGGGATTGTTTTGAAACTAAGAGAGAAATGTGAAAGTGGATGCACGTGAAAGCCATCCTCTCGGGTTATTTGGAACAAGTAAGAGTATGTTCCTTGGTAGGAGATTGTCAAGGAGATAGCTAAAAATTGCTATTTTTTTTGTTTATAAGTGTAAATATTTTCGATAATATTTCTGCCTGGGCTATAAATGTAAAGCGTAAAGATAGTTATATGACAGATCCCGAAAACCGATTTGTCAGACCAGCAATAATTCCAGAGCTGCTAAATGAAGTATGAAATTTAATGTCCATTATGGAACATTTTGTTGAACGTCACATGGGCTATCTGATAACTGATCAAAGGAGTTCTTTCCTGTAATCGTTATCTACGTAATTATGGCCAGTTAATAGCTAATTGTTCTGATTATTTATATATATATTTATTGGTGTTTAAGGTCACATACTTATGCACAATGGCTAATCATGACCGTGACAGTTTTGCGGGTGGAGGAAGCCGGAGACAACCACCGAGCAGCTGCCAGCTCCCCAACATCGTAACTCCGCATTGCAGCACAGGCAGGGTTAGATTGGTTGAAGACATGCACACCAACGACGTGTAGTACGCCTTAGTACACGGTGTCATCGTGCATCCATGTGGACAATCGGGGTTAAGGACACAACGCGGGAGTCCGAAATCGATCGCTCAGAAGGTCACCCATCCGTGGACTAACCGGGCTTGACGTTGCTCAACTTCGGCGATCTGACGAGATAACACATGTTCTGAACACACACCGATATTACGCATCTATCCTGTCTCCGAAATGTCAAAAGATACCAAAATGTGAGTCTTTCAAAGGAACTTTCAAGCGAATATTAATTAAGATAGATATAAGATGCCAAGTTCAAGAGAAGCGATTAAACAGAGAACAAATGTTCTCGCTGTGGAAATAAATATCGGGGGGGGGGGGGGGGGGTCGAAAATTTCATTCCACCCAATTCCAGTCTGAAGGTGTGTAAAGCTGTGGACCGTCGAGTGCAGATGGGGATGTCTCATGCTATAGGTTAGAGAAGGTGTCCCATCGGCGCGAAAGTATAGGCACGTCGTGACGTAGGGTAAGCACAGAGCTCATATTTAGAATAGGAGCAGTCGCGGGCCAAGTCGGTGCCCATATATGAGAATAGGATCAGAAACACAAAGTCCGAGCTTAGGGAGCTAATTTTTCATTCAGGTAAACGACATTACCTTTTTTAGAAGGCAAGCCATACATATGCAGAGGAGGCTCTGCCTGTATGAACATTTTTATTCGGAGACAAACGTTAGGGAGAATTAACTCCATTGGTGGCGACTGCTTGCTTGAAAAGCGTCAAGTATAGTGACAATAAGCTAGTGGCCGTGCGACGGCAGTGGCAGTGTGACATTCCGTTTCGTGTTAGAGCAGACGTGTCCGATAAGGTGACAATTCGTTAGTGGTTGTGCGACGGCAGTAAAAGGAATGAAGTGAAGGGGCGACCAAGGAACAAATACCAGCGAAAAGGGGGGGGGGGGGGGGGGGGGGGGGAAGCAGCGACAACAGAGAATGCGGGCCCGCAAGTGACTCAAAAACTGTGGGTTGGGTTGATTGACGTTTTGTATTCTTATTCTTATTCTTGTGGATTCCATGTAAGTCACCATTATCATAATTATTTTTCTTATATATGTATTAAAATTGTTTTCAGTGAATCCCTGTTGATTTATGCTTTTCGAGGAAAGTATTTTGGGGGCTCATGGAGAGGTCTGACCCAGAGTAGGTCGACAGGAATGGGAGTAACGTGGTTGCAAAGGCACCCGATAGGAACCTAAGCCCCGAGCCGGAAAGTTCCAGATGGAAACAGAGAGGGTCATGCAGGGCCCAGGGACACCAAATGTTTTGTGTGTAATAAAAAACGGACACCTGGCCGGAGAATGTAGCCGGAAGGCTATGACGGAGAGATCAAACGAGTGCCCAGCAAGGAATGGAAGAAGGGACACGTCCCCGATCAGTATTGGCAGGAGAAGTAATTCGATACAGTCTGTGGAGAGGAGGAAGACAGCGGCAATCTGCCAAGCAACTGGACCAGAAAAGATCTCACTGCGCCGAGCATTAGAGGCTAGACAGCTCAGGCTGGAAAGGGACATGTATTGCCCATAATTAGTGGACTGTGCAAGGGATACCCCTCCCTCGGTAAAAATAAGGAGATGCCGATTTATCCAGCGTATGTTGGTGGGCCACCAAGTCCGTATGCTACGGGACACAGGGTGCAGTGGCGCGGCGGTGAAGAGGGAACTCGTTAGCGACGGACATCCAACGGAGGCGCCCATCTTTGACCTCGTGCTTGGGAACATACCCAGGGCATGTTCAGAACCCGACAAGACATGGCCGGAGAGGAAAGCACCCAAAAGGGCATCGGGGCGGTCATCCGAGCCCAAGCCGCGGAGGCAGAGCGGCCGGTGAAATCTCTGGAGGGACCAGTGGAGTCGAGTAAGGATGTACAGTTAGAGTGCACAATGGATGTTAACCCTTCGATGACGGAAGTCAAGGAAGCCCTGAACAGAAACAGACAATGCATGTGGACGAGAGAGGGCATAGTACGGAAGTAGGCCAAAGCATAGGTGCTTTTAGGTCGGTCAAAAGGTGACCGTGCTCCGACCGACACAGGGCAGACCGCGATTACAGTGGGAGGGGCCATACACTGTAACAAAGACAATGGCCGACGGTCATTACCGAGAAGACATTGATGGATATGAAGTAGTTTACCACGCAAGGCTTTTGCGGAGATGCCGAAATATAAGAGACACTGAACTAACGCGATCGGTGGAGGGAGAGGGGGAGAGGGTACATTGATCCAGGAGAGGCTGCAAGAGGTGGCCGAAGTAGCCACAAAAAGGCATCAGAGACCTAGAGATAGATGGGAGCCTGGGACTTGGAGTGGGGCACCCAAGGAAGGATTGGCAGAAGTTGATCTACATAGCGTTGCTTTTGGGGCAGCGAGCTCTGGTAGTCAGGTGCGTGTGACTGTGTGTGTGAAAATTATGAGTATATTGGTGTAACAGGAGAGAAAGATTGTGAGATAGCTCCAAGAGGAAAGTGTGAAAGTGAATGCACGTGAGAGCTATACCCTTGGTTTATTTGGAACAACTGAGAGTATGTTCCTTGGTAGGGGGTTGTCAAGATGCTAGTTAAAAATTGAGGGTTTTTTTGTTTATAAGTGTAAATATTTTCGATAATATTTCTGCGTGGGTTAAATGTAAAGATTAAAGATAGGTATATGACGGATCCCGAAAACCGATTGTCAGACCATCTATATAATTATGGCCAGTTAATAGCTGATTGTTGGAAAACATTGTATGACACATGTTCTGGACACACACCAATATTACGCATCTATCCTGTCTCCGAAATGTCAAAAGATACCCAAATGTGAGTCTTTCAAAGGAACGCTAAAGCGAATATTAAATTAAGATAGATCTAATCCGCCAAGTTCAAGAGAAGCGATTAAACAGAGAATACATGTTCTCGCTATGGAAATAAATGTCTGGGGGGGGGGGGGGGGTCTCGAAAATTTTATTCCTGCCTGTGTGAAAAGCGTCAAGTAAAGTGACAATAAGCTAGTGGCCGTGCGACGGCAGTGGCAGGGTGACATTCCGTTACATGTTAGAGCAGAGGTGTCCGACAAAGTGACAAGACGTTAGTGCCTGTTCGACGGCAGTGAAAGGAATGGAGTGAAGTGGCGACCAAGGAACAAATACCAGCGAAAGGAGGAAAAAGCAGCGACAACAGAGAATGCGGGCCCGCAAGTGACTCAAAAACTGTGGATAGTGGTTGATTGACGTTTTGTATTATTATTCTTGTGGATTCCATGTAAGTCGCCAGTTATCATATTTAGTTTGATTATATATGTATTAAAATTGTTGTTTTCAGTGAAAAGAGAAAAAGTTAGTAACCCCTTCAGGATAAGAACTACCCCAACAAAAGTGAAACGGGTGGGTTCGTTGCGGCGAGATATACGTCCAGACAACACTCCTTGAGTTTTGGCTGATTACGCGGCGTGAAACTATTTCCCCTATCAACGACAAAGTCCCGGTTTCCGACAAATGCATTGTTTTGGGGCCAGAAAACATCCGATGAATGTGTCATGTGAAACCGTATGGAACATTTTTACTACACTGCCAGTAAGGGGAAAATAATGAGTTACTATGAACGGGATGGCATCGTGGTCAGGTCAATCCCTCGCTGTTACATGGAAACACGGCATGTTCCCTCACTGGAGGAATAAAGTTATATGTGGGAACCGAGTTTCCTCTCGATTCGTCCAGAAGTGATAGAGTTTAACGTCCTAGAACCGCGGACAATCTACTATCTATTAGGGGCTAAATTTATTCGCAGGTACCAGCTATATATTTATTGGTATTTAAGGTCACATATATACTTGTGCACAATGGCTAATCGTAACCGTAACATGGAGATAAAGTCAAGTTTTGCTTTCTATTTTAGAGGACTTCCACACCAAGCATTGGTCGCTAGGTCCCATTTTACAGCAGTAAACGAGAACTGTCTCACTTCCCGAGGTTCTCACTGGGGGGGGGGGGGGGGGGGGGGGGGAGAGGGGGGGGGGGGTACCGAGTTTGAGCCCGATTCGTCCACACGGGGGTAGAGTTAGCAAAACTATGACGTCATCGACATCACGAGAACACGTGACGCCGCAGTGTTCATTCAAATGCGACCACTACCTGACTCGTATTACGAAGGGGAAATGTATCCACATGTACCAATAGTTTTATCTGGATCTAAACCTGACGTCGATTGGGACCAGGGATCGACTCGATCGAGCTCTCAGCACGCACCGATCTCAGCCCGATCTGTTCAGAAATGATCATGGTGTGGCCGAAAACGAAGTTGACAAAGATGTTATGCCATTTACGACAACAACAGCGGAATCGCGACGCCAGCCATGAGGCCATGGTAGCAAAGGAAGAATACCAACATGCACGAAATAAAGTAAACAAGATAAAAGACGACAACCGGAGAGTGCGAAATAGCAGTCTTATTAGGACGATAAGAACGACAGGGGGGTCGAGTTCGAGCGTATTTTGGAAATGGGTGAACAAACGTAACAAAGGGAATAACCAACAGAGCATTAAAGTAGATGGCAGAGTTACAGAAGAGCGAGATCAAATCGTATTAGAACTAGTCAAGCACTGGGAAAAGGTAAACGATAAGCGCTGGGGCATGGGGAACCCACCGGAGTGTCCGAACCAGGTCGAGGAAAATCTCTCGGACTTCGTGTGCAGCGAAATCAAAACCGAGGAGGTGAGAAGGGTGATCTCAAAATTGAGGAATGGAAAAGCGGGAGGGGTGGACGAAATTCCTAACGAGTTTATCAAAAAAAGGGGGAGAGGAACTCTTGGAAAGCCTAACTGCCCTATTAAATTTAGCCATAGAAAAACAAGAGGTCCCAAAGGAGTGGAGGGAAAGCAAAGTGACATTTATTCACAAAAAGGGGGAAAAAGACGTTTTGGATAACTATCGAGGTATCTCTGTCAGTAGCAACATTGGAAAGGTTTTCTGTGAAGTCCTTTATGGGAGACTAGAGGAGGTAATTGAGGAGAAGGGTTTTTTGGGAGAAATCCAGAATGGCTTCAGGAAAGGAAGGAGAGTTACTGACCATCTTTTCACACTATCCCAAATGATAGAATCCGCGAAAGCAAAAAAGAAAAAGATGTTTATGGCCTTTTTGGATATCAAGAAGGCATACGATAGAGTATGGAGGGAAGGTATGTGGCGCAAGCTGGAGGCTATGGGCTTAGGAGGCGAGTTTGTTGGAATTATGAAAGCATTATATCAAGATGTACAGAGTGAACTTAGCCTGGGAAACATTACAACGAAACGTGTGCCTATGGAGATAGGCCTAAAACAGGGGTGTATCCTTTCGCCGATCCTGTTTGCATTGTACATCAAAGGCTTAGGAGATGAACTCCTGCGTAGCGAGGAGGGGGTAGCAGTTGGTGACGTGACGATCCCAGGGCTATTTTTTGCAGACGATATGGTTCTAGTGTCAGAGAGCGAAGAGGGGCTAACGAAAATGCTGGGAATTGTTGGGAAATATGGGAGCAAATGGAGACTCGAACTTAATGAAAGCAAGAGCAAAGTTATACCTGTGGGCCGCAAAGTGGACCCCACTCGAAGGTGGAGAGTGGGTGAGTTCTGCATTCCGGAAGGGAGCAGCATACTTCTCAGTGTGGGAGAGACGGGTGATTACGAGTATTTGGGGGTAAATATAAACATTACAGGAAGAGGCATCTACCGGAACCACACAAATAAATTGATTCTGAAGGGGAAGCGAATCCTTAACCAAATGAAACTTATAGGGAGAAACAGTTTCAATAAGGTTTTCGTGGGGAAAACCATTTGGGAAATGGTGGGGCTGCCAAGTATAACATACGGTACGGAAGTGGTACCCCTAAACCAGACGGCCGTAAAGAGCTTGGAAATCCTGCAGAACGATGCAGGCCGATGGATAACGGAGTCGAGTAATGCCGCAGCGCTAGAAGCAATCAGGGGTGAGCTTGGGTGGATGAGGATCAAGGACAGGATAGACCTGTTGAAGCTCGGTTATCTTAATTATTTGGTAAATCTCCCCGATAGCCGATGGTGTAAAGTAATGTTCCTGAGAATTTTCAACTCAAATATCAAAACGGGGTGGATGGTCCAAATGAGGGAGCTAGTAGAGAACTACTCATTGGAGATCTCGGACCTGGACGTTGGGGCAGACCAGGGTAAAAAAATCGTCAGAGAAAGGGTCATGAAAGATTGTAACCGTAATTGGCGAGAGGGGGTCAAATCAAAGAGGTCTTTGGGTGGCCTGCGTGATAAAGAGAAGCCAGGTTTTGAAGAGTACCTTGATGGCACCTTTGGGGGGTCACTGTTGTTCAAGCTGAGGTCGCGATCCCTGGAGCTGAGGGGAAAAATTGGGAAAGACGGTGAAAGGGAGTGCCAGATGTGTAACTTGGACATGGTGGAGACCCTGGAACACTTTCTTCTTGAATGCCCAAAGTATCAGCCTAAAAGAATGAGATTCACTGGGAGTATAATAGGGAAGTGGGATGGGAGAATGAAGGACATGTGGTTAGGGGGAGACTCAAAGGAGAGGGTTAATATGCTAATCGGAGAGATTGGGAAGAATGGGACAAGGGATATCATCAAGCAGTTCGTCTCCGAGTGTTGGGAGGAGAGGAGAAGCGTGGGAATAGGGAGGCAGTTGGGAGCACAGGGGTAACCATGGCCTTCTCGTCCGAGAACCGCGACAAATCAGCGGCTGGCCAAAGTGTTATTATTATAACCTTCGAGGCCAACATACGTCTACGTACCAAAGTTTCACCCCGATCGGGCAAGTAAAAGAGAGGCGTGTAAGGAACAAACTAAAATAGAGAGATAGAGAGAAGAGAGAGATATGGGAGGGGGGGAACACACGTCGTCTTTTATTTAAAAAAGCGAATGGATCCGGTATTGCACGGGTGGGGGGGGGGGGGGGGGTGCAAAGTTTAAATAAAGAAATTATAACGAATCGAATAGAACTACGGACAGTCTTTAATCATTGAATGTATATTTATCGGCGGTACTAAGCTTTTGCAAGCCCAGTTAAGAAATGACACAGTTCCTTGAAATCATCGATGCATTCATATGCGGCGGTCATCCATTATGGAAACTGAGCCCATTCCATGTTTTGAAGGGACCTACTTTTTCGCAGACATCGTGTTTGAACCCAATCCTTCCAGATATGACCAGGCTTAACAAAAACAGGAACGTCACGAAATCGAAGACGTGTGAGATTGTGGTCGTCGAATAGAACCAGGGTCATCCATTCCTAGGGGAATGATTGTGTTCGCATGGACAAAATTTCAGCTTCAGTTACTCAGAAATGACAGTTTAAAAAAAAACATTGCGTCGTAACATCAGCTGACCTTCTGTGGGTAGGGTGATTGTAACAAATGCGTTTAATAGAGCCATCATGACCGTGAAGACTTGTAAAATTCCACAGCTGTGTGCATCATTTATACTGACCTGTGCGTTCTTGAAAATCAGTGTTTTAATGAGAAATTGGGCCTTAAATTTAAGTGACGCAAAAATGTCCAAAAATTGGCGATAAATGGAAAAACAAACAACAACAAATAAAAAAAACCCCGCTATTCGCCTAAAACCTCCCGCTATTCGTCTATCTCATATTTTTTAAGCTTTTCAATGTACTAAAATTAAAATAAATCCCATCCATTTTAATTGTTTATCTAATGGCGCTATACGTAAAATCGGCAAAATTAACACACAATTTTAGTTTTACGTAAACTGTTTTATTCCTTTGAATTCACAATCTATGCCTATTGAGTGAAACATGAAACATACCAACCCACCACATCCCCATCCTCGAAACGAAAATTCTGCATATATATATAGTTGCACTGAACTTTACAATGTTGCGTCGGATGTTTATTTCTTTTCAAGAAGAGTATCACATGTAACATTTGGACGAAGCTGTCTTACGGGAAGAGAGAGAGGGCCTTTATAAAAAAGTACCATGGTATTACCAGGGTATTTTGGGATTTACCATGGTACTTTTTTATAAGGGGGGGGGGGGGGGGGGGCAAGTAACATGCAATAATATGGGCCTAATTCACATTTTATTGGCCCACACAGCGGATTATCATGATGAAAGTTCCTTATTATAAAAGACAAGTCTAAATATTCATGGCCTAGTCTACTGACCATTTATGTCCCACCAAAACCTACCCTAATTAGCAGGCGACACTCGCATACTTTAATTTACGCATATTTTTCCGGGTTATTTTGAACGCTCACCCCCATATCCTGCAAAAAAAAAAAAAATTCCCACATATTTTGGACACCCACCCCTCTCAGCATCATATCAATTTTTTAACACTTTTCCAGACTTTTCAGCCTTGTCAATAGGCCTATATGATAATATTAATACACAAATTGTGATTTATTTATTTATTGGTATTTAAGGTCACATATTTTTGCACAATGGCTAATCATGACTACAACATGAGTATCAACTCAAGACCAAGAGTGGACGTTAATAAGGCATGTTGCCCATTTTAGAGACGGTTTGCATCTCCCAAGCAGTGTTGACTGGGTCCTATTTTACCAGTAAATCAGAGACTGTTTACCGCAGTGAACATGCAATGATTTACTCCTCGGGGTTTCCGCAGGGAACATAAATTGTGATGTATTTGGATGGTAAGTAACATCCTTGATTATTAAGCATTAATCATAACTTTTTCAGTAAAGTAACCACATGCTAGATCTTTGCTCCAGCGTTAGAACTGGCATGTCATGGTATAGACAAGTTGCTGAAGTGACATAAGGCAAAGCCATGCGATTGATTGTTTTTTTAAAAAAAACAAAAACATTTTTGGCACCTCAGCTTGCGAAGGCCTTTTAAGTTGTGAATCTTTTATCCAAATGGGACATGAGAGCTTTGTTTTATATTTTTTATTTTAACACTGGTTGGTGCAATTGTCATATGAACCATTTGTTTTGCTGTTAGTTGCATCTTGATTCTTGATGTATGTTAAAAAATAATTTAAAAAAAAACACTTGAAGTCTTTATTTCTTAAAAACCACGGGGAACCTGAAGAACCTTGGATTATCTGTGATTATCTAAAATGTTTAAATTCATAAATAGAATATGCAATTAGTCTAAATTGAGCCTACTCAAGGCCGAACGGGCTACTGGTTCTAAAAATCATGGACCCAGATGGGTCAGAAAAAGCTCAACAAACCCATCAACTGATACCCTCCCCCACACCCTAATAGGGCTATATCACTCAAAATCAAATGTGGGGGCGGGGGGTGGCGCTATTTGTACACCCACCCACACTGGCATCGTGTACTGCAAATCTCCTCCTACGCCTTTATAATCGTGCATGCGCTGTACAGGTTTTGGAAGCACAAAATGAGTTGCGATTTAAAGAAGGCCTATTGTAGAACCTAGCTACGGTTTCAGATTACATTATAGGCCTAAATACATCTTCCATATTTTTTGGCAGGCCCTGGCTATGCAATTAACTGCCATTTAATTTCAATGTAATGTATTAAACTTTTGTCCCAGTGTACTAAAACCTTTAGTAAAGAAGATGTTGCTATGCCCCCCCCCCCCCCCCCACCACCACCACCACCACCAGACGACAGTCACGGAAAAATAAAATAAAAAAAAACCGTTACTAAAAGTTTTTGTTTTCCTGTAGCCCTCATCCTATCAAACACATCCTTTCCGAAGTGACCGAATGTCGGATGGGTCATTTATGGACCAAAACAAGTTGTAATTGCAGATTTGTTTATCAACTTAATGAATTATACACGACTCACGAGTCCGCAAATTAGTCAAATACCAGGGTACCTATCCCTCAACGTCGCGGTCACCCTTCCCTACAGGTACATTAATATCAAATTATTATTTTACCTTCTCGTTTCTATACTGTGTGGAGGGCTTATCCATTTTTATATTTCAACTTTTATTCTTGCAATTTTTATTGATGAATGGTCGATTCAAGATTTAAACAGAAAAGAACAGTTGATTGTCCGTAACCGGATTAAAATCAATTTAATATAACTTAAGAAAAAAATTAACAAAAACTCGTTCTTCTGAGTCTAATCAGTGATAAACAATATTATATCCTGCTTAAAAGTTTTAAAAAGTCCCACAGATCAAACGGTAGATCAAAGTTTTCAGAGGCACTTCCTTCAAAAATTTCTTTTATTCGAATTAATTGGTCACTTGAAGAGAATCGGTTGTTACAAATAAGTAAACAACATAACTCAGAAATCTATTTGCAGTTTATTGGTTATTCCCAAGCAGCTGCTTGAAAAAAGTCCCGTTTCGGGGTCGATTACAACGCGCACACAACGAAATGTCAATCACAATCATGACGTCACCGTGTGAACAGAATCTCATGAAGGAAAGTTAATAAAGCCCCAAAATTGTTTCTCACGACAATTACTCAGGGGAGATAAATCCAACTCAGATAGACAGAATGAGTTCGTTTTCAATTAACTGGTCTGACCGGGATAATTATTGGATCCATTTGGGGTATTTCCGGACTTAAATTCTTTTCTGTTCTTTTCGGCCTCTGTTGGGGCCAAAACGCGTCGCATTCGGGGTCTAATTGCGTCAACCATATTTTCGTAATTATTTATTTTTGTGTTTTTCATTTTCGGTTATTATATATTTATATATTTTTTATGTATTGTAGGCCGAGCTAAGGGTTAGATGTAACATGTTCTAGTATATTATGGCTGTTTAGGGTGTTGAATCGATGTTTTTTTTCCTTCTGATGCTTGGGATTCAGCATTTTTGGGCGTTAAAGCGCATTCCCCGACCTGATGCCCATTCTCTTGACAAGTAGATCGTTTTGTACGGTGATGTGATCCCCGTTGCTGTTTATTTCCTCGGACAATCGCCTGCATATTCCCAGTCGTCTGCAAACAGCCCCGTTGGTGGTTTTATTGAGTTTGGGAGATCGTTGATGTAGCATAGAAAAAGTGCTGGGCCAAAGACAGTTCCCTGGAGTTCACCTGAGTGAACGGTAACTTCATCAGAGAATTCCTCTTCTAGAGCTACACACATTTTCCTTTCTGTGAGGAATGTCGTGAGCCTAATTTTAAGCGTGCAGCGGTCCTCTGATTCCGCACTGCTCTATTTTATAGAGTCTTCGCGTGTGACTGTGTCGAGTACTTTAGAGAAGTCCAGTATTGCCGTGTCGACTTGTTTGCCTTGGTCGATTTACTATACTACGTCAAGGGTTGAGTCTTCAAGCTGTGTTTCGCAGGAGTAACCCGCTCTGAGTCCACGATTTAATGATGTTAGTGCTTTGTGCTTCTCCAGGCGTTTCTGCATAACAATTATGTCTATAGATTATGTGTTCGAGTAGATTTCATGCTACTGAGGTTAGGGACACTGGCCTATAATTTTCTGCTGCTTGTTTGAATGTACAGGATATATTTGCGTTGGGCCAGTCGTTTACTAGTGAACAATGGTCTATCGAGTTCTGAAATATGACTACCATTGATGAAGCTGGGTGGACTGCACACTGTTTCGGTGCTCCATTTGGAATATTGTCTGGTTCCAATGCTTTTGCGGGCTTGATGTTTGTTAGCAATTTTGCTATTCCGTCTTGGTTGATTTTAATGTTTGATATGGTTCTACGAACATGGATTAGTGTCTTGGGCAGAGTGTTTGTATTTTCCCTCGAGAAAACTGACAATAAATGCAGATTTGGATCTGTGCTTTTTCTCTGCTGTTGTTCACTACTTGTCCTTTTTCGTTACACCCTTTTAGCAGTGTTCGCAGTTTTTTACCACTCTTTCGTTCTCTTTGTCTGGTGGTATAGACTTTGTTTATTCCTCAACAATAAACTACATAGATGATCTGACCGTTGACGCTGACTGTTCCGATATACAAGGAAGAATACCTTCAGTTACAACAACTTACCAAACCCTTTGCATGGCAATGCACCCTTTGTTATGATGAGATAAACACTTCAATACCCGCTTCAGTCGTATCTAACATCAGTTATTCTATCCTTGCCGAAATGGCCCTGAGAATGAAAAGAGCATAGGTGCGGCCGGAGCTGAAATGTGTTGAGAATTCCTAGAAATCCGATGAAGCAAAATATGCTTAGAAACAATCCCACTAGAAAAACCCTATCACTCAAACTCATCTTATAAGATGGCGTCAAGTCAGTCGCCAAAACAACTTCTAATTCATGAGGTTTGGTGACGTAAAAGCTGTTAATCATTGAATAATTTGATACAAAAACTTACAAACTCAATGTCATACATAACTATGAACAGCATCTTAAGGGTCACTGAAGAAGGTCCATGACCACTGGAGCAGTTTTATTTACGTAAACAAATCTGTTGGCCATAACGTCGCTGGGGCTTTTGGACCTTTTCAAAACAGCTCGACTCTAGTATAGGGACCCGATGCATTTACCGAGGCTATTGCACAACGCCTTCTTTCCGTAGCCTGTTTACCCTATATAACACTGTACCCCCCCCCCCCCCCACACACACACACACCTCCCTTGTTACAATGAAGGGAACAGTCTCAGTGCACAGCCGTCCTCTCGTTCTGACGCCGCTCGTGCCCATGACACTTTTGCGATGTCACTCTAGTAACCTACAAAGCCTCTTTGGCTCAACCGCGACTACAGAATTGCGCATGCACACATAAATGGGCCTCATCATGCTTTACCCCATGCAACACGGTACTGCTAAGGCCCATTCGCTTTAATACGCAAGGACTCGGAGCAAGTCCCATGCAGCTCTACCGACTTTATACACTGGACCCAGTGGATGCCACTTAATTGGATATTTCTTCAATAAATAACCCTGTTAATTGAATATATCTTCCAAACATCTCCCCTTTGAATTAAAATGGTGATCATACCTTGACGATCATAGCTTAGAAACAACTGTCATTATTATCCCGAGCTATATAAAGAGTTCACTGTCATACCAATCAATTGAACGCTATTGCTGTGGTTACAGGGAAGACATGAAGTAACAGCACAATTGATCTGATCGTAACATCTGACCCTTTTCCATATCTGAAAACGAAGTATATTCGGGTATATCTATCACAGTGTCAATCAAGGCAGGTCTGTGGCTCAGTAGGTAGATGTGCAGGCTGCAAGCCGAGAGGTCCTCGGTTCGAATCCCAACTGCGGCAACCGCGTTGTGTCCTTGGGCAAGACACTTCATCTCCATTGCCCGCGTGGGGGCACGGTGGCGTTGTGTACTAAGGCGTACTGCACGTCGATGGTGCACTTGTCTTCAACCAATGCTAACCCTGCTTGTGTGCAGTTAGTATGTTGGGGAGCTGACAGTTGCTCGCCGTCGCTCGGTGGTTCTCTCCGGGTACTCCGGCTTCTTCCACCCGTAAAACTGTCACGGTCATGATTAGCCATTGTGCATAAATAAGTGACCTTAAACACCAATAAATAAATAAATCAATCAAGGCAATTCTAAAACCAAAGACTGGCTGTGAAAACTCAGAGCAGTCTATTTTCTCCCCGAGGCAAACTGGAGGAGACTTGAGATCATACAATTAATAAAGAAGAAGATGAAGAAGAGGATAAAGAAGAAGAAAAACAACAAAAGATTCCTATCTTGATAAGATCCTGGCGCTAGATGACAACAATATGCAACATGAATCCGAACTCCATGACTTTAGACCATTCACAATGAAATTGTTCTCATTCATTAAATTCACACAGCAGTCCTCTCAAACCATACGTCTAATCAAAACCCCCGAACGCGGAACCACCCGAGAACTACTAATATTGATAATTCAAATGCCTTAAATTATTGATTCAGATTCCTTTTTCCTAGAGAGCCACCCGGCACCAAGTCAACTCTCTCTCTATCTCTGCTATGCGATAAACATTCCCAGAAGAAATCATTATCTTTAACCCCGCAGGGATAACCCAATATTCTTGACATTACTGTCTGCCCCGAGTGCGTGGACCAAGGACAACGGAATTTTTAACTATAAGAAAGGCGATAAAACTGAAACTGAATCAGCAAGATATGGGGCTATTACTCTCATATGCAAACTCACTGAGCACATTCTAGAATCTAATATTGCCCGGCATCTACAATTCCAAAACAGTATGGTTTCAAAGAAATAAATCACAACTCGCTTAGCTTGTTGGTGATCTCGCTGAAAACGTTGCTGCAGGTTGTCAAACTGATATAATTCCATTAGATTTCAGTAAACGATTTGAAAAAGTCAACCATACAAAATTGCTCAACAAATTACAAGAATATGAGATAACTAGAAGAACCTTAAACTAGATAAAGTATCGGGAACATGTGGGGGTGCCCCAAGGTTCCGCCTCTAGTCTATCCTGATGTTCGTCGTAAATATTAATGATGTTCCATGTGAAATAACAGCACAAGCCAGATTCTTTGTACGAGAAACCACTGTGTACCGGACCATAAGTAGTCCTAATGTCATAATCTACAATCTAACCTCGATAAACTGCTTGGATGGGAATCTAAATGGGACATTACATTCTATCCTGTAAATGTTATGTACTGACCACCAGGCACGCCAAGCATTTTAATTATAGTCTCTACTCTCAGATCCTCCATCGTTTAGACAGTAGTGATAAATATCTTGGCGTTAACCCGATCAACGACCTTTTTTCCACTCTACATATTGATGAAATAACCTTTAGTGCCTTGTGTTCCTCAAACGTAACATCAAGACTATTTAAACACAGCCATAAAGAAAACCACATACCAGGTATTTTCTGGCAGAAATTAGAATAAGCTGCACCGTTTGGTTCCCACACACCAATGTTAAATTAATAAAGTTGAAGTGGTACAAAATCGAGCTTTAGATGAATCAAACATTATTTTCCAAGATACTCGAGTTTAACATCTTTGCTAAATGATTTGGCTTTAAGGACCATGAAAAATAGAAGATCGGTTTCCAAAGTATGCTCGCGTAGTGTAACGTGCAATCTGTCCAGCTGTCTATCTAAATGCTAAATAGGCCACCCGAGTATAAAACGAATTGATAATTTGTGATAGGCCTCAGATAACTTGATGAGGTCGGGTGCTTGCAAAAGGAGAACAAAACTATTGAGGCATGTTTTCTAGTGCAAAAGTAATCAATATATAGTACGGTACATAAGGTCATAAAATGAACTGTGAAGCAACTTTCCAGTTGTAATATTTTAAAGAATAAAAGTGAACAAAACGGGCGTGAAAACTAAAAATATAAAAGTTCATAAAGTTGTAGACTCAGAGACCGGTAAAATGCTGCTTCACCCAACGCAGAAGTAACCTGCCTCAGTCTTTGTCCACTAGCGCCCATACCATGAGCACAACAAAGGTATAAAGTGAAGTTTAGCCAGTCATTTTATACATGAATTATGCTGTCCATTGTGGACCTCCATACTGGGCATTGCTTATCGGGTCTAATTTTATTTTTAAGATAGAACTAACTATACCACAGAAAGTACACTTCTTCAGTTGTTGGATGGGAGGGGGTATAGAAAGGCACTTTCTGACTTTAGATGACGCATGTAATGCCCCCACCATCTCCATCGCTATTGTGAAAGAAATGACACGTGCTTTTGTTTATTTATGACAGCACGTATTATATTATTACAGCAAATGTTCTTAAAGTATATGTATGTTATATTAAGTTCCGCAACATAATCTTATAATTTTTCAACTATTCATTGAAGAGCACCACTGGTGCTTTACAATGAATAATAATAACACTTTGGCCGGCCGCTGATTTGTCGCAAAATTATTAGCAAATGTATTATAAGAGTTAATTATATTAAGAAACGCACCAAAACTTGTTATAATTATATTAAGAAACGCATCAAAACTTGTTATATTAAATTCCGAAACATAATCTTATATTCATCAGATAGTTGCATCTAAGCACTTAATTCTACGAACTGCACCTCAGAAGAAATCAGCGACAGTACTTGTCTTTTTCAAATTTCTCGGATGCCATAGAATTAAGAAAGGACGCCGGTTTTGTTTACATTGGCATGACGGGGGTTCGAACCCACGCCGAGAGAGTTTCCTTCGGCACCAACCGCCTAGCGAAACTATACTGAACCACGCACACCACTCGGCCACCGACAGAAACTGTACTGAACCACGCACACCACTCGGCCACCGACAGACCCTCAGTATAGTTTCGCTAGGCGGTTGGTGCCGAAAGAAACTCTCTCGGCGTGGGTTCGAACCCCCGCCATGCCAATGTAAACATAATCTTATAATTTTGCAATTATTCATTGAAAAATATTTGCTATGCTATGCTGTTTATTATCTTGCGAATCTTGTGTACTGAACAACTATCATTTTTTCGTTTAATACTGAATAAATATCATTAATTTTATTTTCCATGTTTTTATGATATTCGAACCCTTGGCGGACAAATTGGGTAAAATTGCAAGCGGACGAATTGGGCAAAAATTCTAGCGGACGATTCGGCGCGCTGGCGGACGAAATGGGTAAAATTGCAAGCGGACGAAACGTCCGTATACCGGCCAATATATACGACTCACATCTTCATGAAAAGGGGAATGTAAGAACTTGCCCTAGAATGCAACCCATGACCTGAAAACAAACATTTGCCGTGTCTTTTTCATATAAAATAAATTTTATTTTCACTGAACCCACACAATAGCAAGAGAATAGGATGGAAATATATTTTATTGATTTTTTGGGGGTGGGAATCTAATTCGGTATATAGTGAGACCCCCTTAAACAATGGTGTATCCGATGTGTCCAGTGTAGCAAGTGGAGACAATTCTGCTTGGTGTTTGGGTAGGTTTAAGTCCTCTGGACCCAAAATCTACTCGACCCTAGGGACCTGTGAATTGCCGATTTTGATCGAATCGAATAACAAATCGAATTGGAGAAAACGAATCGAATTTCGAATCGAATCACAGTTAATGGATACGTCGTCAAAAGAAACGTTTTTTTTTTCTAAAATAATACCCCCGATTATTAACTCCATGCACTCTGATGTCGAAATATCTAAAGTTCAGGGTGCAAATATTTCCCATAATGCAACTAGAAATTTAACCAATTCAATCTTGTGTGACAGAGCTCAATGAGCTCTGTCACACAAGATTGAATTGGTTAAATTCCCAGTTGCATTATGGGAAAAATGGCTACTGCAAATCTGGATATTTTGACATCAGTGTGCAGGGGGTTAAAAGACTTACAGTTATGTGTAGTGTAGAGTGCATTTTTCGGCTCACCACTTCTCAGGCTATAAACAGACGGATATAAACCAATATACTAGCTATTGATTGAAACCATTCGAATTGTTGACTTTGTAGCTCAGAAACTGCAGCAATAAACAGTTTTACACGGACCTAGCTGATAGGGCTGATACCTCACTTTCATCACATGTTTTCTTTGAAAAAAACTTTGTTTCAAATCGGATCGACTCCATTCGGCCGTGAAGCCATTTGTTTTAAATAAAAATGCGGAATGACTAAACCGAAACGATAGTTCAATGCCGAATGCAGTCGACCGCTTGTAAATTAAAGCCTTCTCCACTTCTGTTTATATAATAATCAGGGATATTCTTTTAGAAAACCATTGCTTTTGACGATGTAACCAGTAACTGATCGAACAGAACTATTCTCAGTATAAAATAATGTGATCATGTTGTGGAACAAATCATTTATTGAAGTTGAACAGTCGAATAACTTTTCAAAGTTCGAAACTTGAAGTTTTATAAATGGTCACTGGTCATAATGCACAATAAGCTGAAGTGAACAGTTGTAGCTGTAACGGTGTTTGTAGCGATGTAGCTACTACATCGCCACAAACACTGTTGCCGCTACAAGTCAGTTGCGTTTCTACTCAGAATAATACACAATATAAAATAATGTAATCAATTACAATCTGTAAACATTCATGATTACGGCCGAAGTATTTCTAAAAAATTTCGAATTTCCAATTTCGAATCGAATCGAATATATGACTTTTGTATCGAATTTTCACAGGAGCCTACTCGACCCACACACTGGGCCTAAGTTAGAATCCACTCGCCCCAAAGTATGAGTCTATTCGGCCCAAAGTAACAGTGTAGTCGGTGGAACGGGACGAATCGCTTTCGGAACGATTCGGCCGAGAGGATTCCCCCCCACCCACACCCCTGTCAAAAGACCACCAAATCTTCCCAGTTCGGCACATTTAGAGGGCCGAATGTTTCTACGTCAGAGCATTCTTTTTCTGTTAAAATTTGAAGTTTTTTGTACTTTTTATTTGTAAATATATATATTGTTTTTTAATTTCTGAAATGTTTTATTTTCAATGCAAAGTATTTCATATGTAATTGTCGTGTTGAAATATGTTTTTTATTCTGGTGTTGTTTATATTGCTTAAGATAAGTTGAAGCCAATTATATATGAATTTTATGTTCAAACATTTTGTATTGTTACAGCTTGAGTTTAGAAGATTAAGTAAAGCTATTTTATATCAGCGGGAACCATACAAATATTGATGCCATTGGAACCAATTAATTTAACTGGTGTCAATGACATCCATATTTGTGGTATTACAGTATATAGAATCCTCTTAATTGAATATCCATTTTGCCAGTGAAAATTATTCATTTAACAGGAGTATACAACTAACAGGGATTTGGTTAGTGTCCTGTGTTCTGGAGGTAAACTGAGCATTTATTCTATTATATCTTCTTTGACAGAGCTCATAGAGCTCTGTCAAACAAGATATAATAGAATAAATGGGTGTATTGGGTGTAGTGAGGCCAAAAAGGTTGATAAATAAGGGGAATTTGGTGCGTGTCACAGTAATTTTTTTAGACATATTACAAAGATTTATATACAATTAACAGGAGTTTACTCTACAACCCATATGCAATTAACAGATCAAATTTGTACTGAAGGTATGATAAATGGTTTTGTGTTTGAAAATTATATTTAATTAACAGGGATATACAATTAAGAGATATCCAGTTAAGTGGGCTCCACTGTACTGACAAAGTTTCAAACAGCTTGGGTTCAGCAGATTAAGTAACAATATTTTTTTTATTAACAGGAACCATACAAATATAGATGTCATTGGAACCAATTAATTCAATTGGTTTGAATGACATCCATATTTGTGGTATTATTGAGAAAGTTTGAGTTCAGTTCAGCAGATTAAGCTCTCGACGAGAGCAGAGAAATATACTTAACGTTTTCAATGGTTAATTCTTTTGATATTTTTTTTCATCAAAGTAAAGATTTGTTAATGTGTTGATGTGTGAAGGAAATAATTTGTTTGGTTGCTAAAGATTTGTATAATTACTCATTTGCTTATTTGTAGTGTAATTGATGTTTTGATAAGACAATAACAGCGATAAGTACTACCAGATAACCGTAATTAAGACATCAAATACTAGGGCCGAATATTCTCGGCTGAATCTTCCCCAGGCGGAAAAATGTCAAGGCCGAATCTTCCCGAGGCTGATTCTTCCCGTTCCCATAGTGGTCCCAAAGTAAGAGGCTCGGTGGAAATTGTGATCCCAATACAAAAAGCATAAAAAAGACCACTCCCAAATTATGGTCAGCGCCCAAGGCGAACGACTTTGTGCAAAACATCGACCAGGGATTGGTTGATGAATTGCACAAAATTGTAGCAGCTGCTGGACGCGACATGAACCAGTTTAGTCAAACTCAAGCAAATGTAATTGCGAATTCAATCAGAGATCTATTTTTGTCTGCAGCAGAAGCGACATTCGGGCACAATAAAAACAAGGAAGTAAACACAAATAGAAAACCATGGTTTGATGATACTTGTAAGACAGGGAGACGGGAATACCAAAAAGCCATGAGATCTCATGCTTTATACAGGGACACTGATACTAAGACCATGCTGAAAATTAAAAGTAAAACATATAAAAAATGTATAAAATCTGCTGTTAAGAAATATAATAAAAATATTTCACATAAGCTAAAAACTTTACAGAAGAGTAACCCCCGTGATTACTGGAATATCTTAAATTGTACTAATCAAAAATCTAAGCCTCAAGTTGCAATTAATGATATATATAACTTTCTTAAAAGCTCCCAAGAATACAGCTACACTGATGATGAAGAACCCACAGTTAACCCAGATGAAAACCTTGACCACCCACTGAACATGAAAATAACCAGTACTGAAATATTGAATGCAATAAACAGTCTCACGACAAATAAATCCGGTGGTTGTGATCATATATTAAATGAACATATTAAGGCCACTGCTAACCTCATGCTGCCCATTTATGAACTTTTCTTTAATATTATTTTGGAAACTGGAGTTATTCCTGATGTGTGGCTGACTGGCATTGTGTCTCCAGTATACAAAAACAAGGGGGATCCTTTACAACCTGAAAACTACAGGCCTATTACAGTCCTCAACTGTCTTGGTAAACTTTTTACAAAAATTCTGAATAAACGGCTAAACGATTACGTCGAACTAAACAATTTGCTTGGTGAAACACAGACTGGATTTAGGAAAGGCTACTCTACCCTAGAAAATATTATGTCCTTATACTTTATCTCAGAAATAACAAAACTTCTCGGAAAAAAACTGTATTGTACATTCATCGATTTTAAACAAGCATTTGACACCATTTGGCGGGTAGGTCTATGGAAAAAACTATTGGCATCGACGGGAAAATCATGAGGACTATAATAAACATGTATAGAGGAATTAAATCCAAAGTTAAAGTTGAAAACGAACTATCTGAGAATTTTTACCCCACGATGGGCGTTAGGCAAGGGGAAAATTTATCACCCTTACTTTTCTCTATATATCTTAGCGATTTAGAATCATTTCTATCCACGAATACCACCAAAGGTCTCTCCAATATAGAAACCCAAATAGCAGAAGAAACATCAGTCTATATTAAATTGCTCATTCTCCTCTATGCCGATGATACCGTACTTTTAGCTGAAACAAGTTCTGATATGCAACGAACCTTGGACAAGTTTTCAGATTATTGTTCCCAATAGAAACTAGTAATTAACCCTAAGAAATCAAAAGTAATGGTCATAGGCGGAAGGCGACCTTCACATCAGTTCGTAATACAAGGCGAACAACTAGACATAGTCAATGACTATAAGTATTTAGGCGTGGTCATCAACAGGAACGGTTCCTTCTTTAAGGCCAAGAAAGACCTTATAGAAATGGCTACAAAGGCGGTGTACTCTGTGATCAGAAAAATAAGACACTTCTCTCTTCCGTTTGATATTCAGTTAGACCTTTTTCATAAAATAATCCAACCGATCTTGCTGTACGGCTGTGAAGTGTGGGGGTTTCAAAATATACTATCAATAGAAAGGTTCCAACATAAATGTTTAAAATTCATTCTGAAATTAAAGCCAAGTACGCCACCCATATTTATTTACGGTGAATTGGGGACGACTCCAATACAGATTGAAATAAAATGTCGAATTATTAGTTACTGGTGTAGATTAATAAATGGCCCCGAAACAAAAAATAATCTTATCCTTTACAATTATTTAAATGTGTTAATGACTAATAATAAACACTGCTGCCAGTGGCTTCTAAATGTTAAGAATATCCTAGACACATGCGGGTTATCCCACGTTTGGTATTCTCAAAACTGTGGAAACTCAAGATTTTTGGTAGCTGAAGTTAAGAATATCCTGACTGACCAGTTCCGTCAAGAGTGGTGGTCAAGCGTTACCAGGACCAGGTCGACACTGTACGATAATTACAGGTTACTCGATCACAACTTAGAAATGAAATTTTATATATCCCGTCTGCCATTAACAGATGTCTTTACCCTTGTTAAATTTATCACATCTAATCATCACCTGCCGATTAACACAGGTCGATGGAAAAATATCCCAAGACAAGACCGCATTTGTAAGCTTTGCCCAATGGGAAAGGTTGGGGACGAGTATCACTACGTTATGGAATGCGAAAGGTTATACGATGATAGAAAAATGTACTTACCCACCTTTACGCATAAACGTCCTTCGGCTTTTAAATACAGAGAGCTCTTCTCAAGTAGAAATATTACAGTCCTTCATAAATTATGCCAATTTATTAGAGTTGTTAATGTTATGACAAGATGAGCATAATATACAAAATGCACGAATCCACCAGTCTTTTCCTCGTTGATATCTCAGACTTAATTTTGGTGATATGCACAGTATAAAACCCACCCAACCCCAGTCAGAAATCTAAGAGCACACGTTAATTGTGAATATCAAATTTTCTCTTCCCGGTCTGCAGCGGACATAGGGTATATGAGACATAGTACCTGCGTATCTACCTTATCGTGATATGTTGAACATGGTGCCCTTTAAAGCATCCTTGTTTTCGTCTAATTTTCTTCTCCCAAGGGTGTTTGAGTGAGGGGTGTTCCATTTCAAACTAACGTTTAAATCTGACAGTTGTTAAATTAAAGGTAACGATAAAGTATCTCGAAGTTATGATCAATTTAGGGTGAATTTTAAATCGAGTAGAGGTACATTGGGGGTCTCAACAGTCTTGTGGCTCACCATATCGTCGGATGGGGGCTAGAGTGTACTATGTCACAGTTGGACATCGATCACTCTAGTGACCAAGCGATGCTATGTCGAGAAGTGAAATGCTGAATAGCTACTCGCGGACGTGGTCGTGCCACTGGAGTCGACGCAGTGAGTCGACTTCTGCGACATCCTGCAACCGTGGTTGCAGGCTGGAAGACGTTTCAGTTTCTGGAGAAGCTGTGATATTTTATCGATTTCTGTTGGAGTGGGTTTTATACTGAGGATGAGTCTTGCTGCCTTTTGGCATATCCTACTTCTATTTATACTTAGTAATATATAACAATTTATACTGACTGCTATACAATATACTTTAATGTACACACACATATATACCTCTCATACCGCTTATGTGGTCAAGGAGAGTGAATAAAGATTTGATTTGATTTGACTCAGTCCAAAATAAGTGCCGGTTCAAAAACAACTTCTATTTTGATCATTAACTGGTTGAGTGCTAGAAGCCACTATCAGGGCTTTCAAAAAATGAGGACACCAGAGCAAAAGCTGGATACTCCGGCTTCCTCCGTCTGTAAAACGGCTCGACACGATATGACCCTAGTAGTTATGCGTACATAACATAGCATGCGCAACGTATCACTATGGGGATGACGTCACAACATGGCCGCTCGCGCGGGTTACCATGACAACACAACATGGCGCCACTGGGTCACGTGACTATGACGTCACATAAAATCCTCCATGAGATCATCCAAAAGCCCGAGACATACTACTGACCCTCCAGGGATGAAAATTGAGATGATTTTTTTTTTTTTGGACGGGGGAGTTACTCGCCTCCTAGCCCCTTCATGTTACACGTGTGAAATTTAAGGAAAGAATTTACAAGTTCCGTCATCTGTACAACCATCAACCTTTCGTACGCGATTGTGCAAATAAAACCTTTATGGTTCAAATACTATCAGATGTGGTATTAGAATGTGATTTCAAGGCTTATGTGACTGGGTACAGATCTTGTAAAGTAGTAGAGCGGGATGTGTTGGTATATACAGTGTATGGCTAGAAGCCCACGTGTATCCGGCTATGATAAGGGTCACTGAAGAATGTCCATGACCACTGGAGCAGTTTTATTTACGTAAACAAATCTGTTGGCCATAACGTCGCTGGGGCTTTTGGACCTTTCCAAAACAGCTCGACTCCAGTATAGGGACCCGATGCTTTTACCGAGGCTATTGCACAACGCCTTCTTTCCGTAGCCTGTTTACCCTATATAACACTGTAACCCCCCCCCCCCCCCCCACACACACACACATACACGCGCACACCTCCCTTGTTACAATGAAAGGAACAGTCTCAGTGCACAGCCGTCCTCTCGTTCTGACGCCGCTCGTGCCCATGACACTTTTGCTATGTCACTCTAGTAGCCTACAAAGCCTCTTTGGCACAACCGCGACTACAGAATTGCACATGCACACCTAAATGGGCCTTATCACGCTTTACCCCATGCAACACGGTACTGCTAAGGCCCATTCGCTTTAATATGCAAGGACTCGGTGCAAGTCCCATGCAGCTCTACCGACTTTATACACCGGGCCCAAACATATGATATCCACCGGGTCTTTCGTCGACTTTTTGAGACTGGTGTCCAACACGCGCCCCACCACCGTTTCTTCTTACGAGTTTTACTGCCGTATCATACGGGAAATCTTTCGGTCTCTTTAATTCCTCTGTTCTACAGCACAACGCAGTCACACGCATAAAATCTTCATCCAGTAGGTGATTAAACTATTCAACTTGACATTTTGACCGGACCCTCCCCGTCCCTTTGTCCCATATACGCACTGCGTCACTGACCTATTTAGAAATAAGCCGTAACACATGACTCCTGCTGGCCCCATATATATTTACGGGCCAAGTTTCTGTGAGGCGACGCCCTATCCTTGTATCCAAGCCTATACTTTAGCTCTCTAATTTCATAGAAAAATAAGCTGAGACTATCTTTATAATTCTACGGCAGCGTATACGACAGCGTAGAACCGCCACACCATAGTATATTTTCAGGGATTCCTAATCTGTTTAAACAGATTACTAATCTGTTTAAACAGATTACTAATATGTTTTTACAGATTATTAATCTGTTTAAACAGATTACTAATCTGTTTTTACAGATTAACTAATCTGTTTTACAGATGACTAATCTGTATTTACTTGATCTGTAAAAACAGATTAGTAATCTGTAAATACAGAATAGTTGTTTAAACAGATTAGTAATCTGTAAATACAGAATAGTTAATCTGTAAAAACAGATTAGTAATCTGTAAAAACAGATTAGTAATCTGTTTAAACAAATTAGTAATTTGTAAAAACAGATTAGTAATCTGTAAGAACAGATTAGTAATCTGTAAAAACAGATTAGTTAATCTGTAAAAACAGAATAGTAATCTGTTTAAACAGATTAGTAATGTGTTTAAACAGATTAGTAATTTGTAAAAGCAGATTCGTAATCTGTTTAAACAGATTAGTAATCTGTTTAAACAGATTAGGAATCCCTGGAAATATACTATGGTGTGCCGGTTCTACGCTGCCGTATAATTCCAATTCGGTGTTGTGGCCAAATTGGGCCAGCCACGTCTCACTCTACCATAAAATAAAACATTGTTGAAAGTTATTGCAAGATTCAAAGCTTCCAAAGGTTTTGCACATTGCAGTTACATTAAGTGTCAAATCCACTTCCATTCACAGGCACTCGACAAATTATCAGATTTTATCAATTTTAATAAAATATATATTATATTATCAACACTATTTTTTTTAATATTGATAGTATAATATATATTTTTTTTAAAATGATAAAATCTGATAATTTGTCGAGTGCTTGTGCACAGAATAATTCATGTGAGCTGCCGATAACGCAACCAACTTTTTCTGTGCCGTCGTTTAATTCTTCGACGAGAAGCGCAATCTTGAACAATATCGATTATTCTGAATAACCTGTAACGTCAAATGAACGTTTCCTTGAGAATAAAACTCTGCAATTGAACTGCTCATGACCACGGAGCACAGAATCTACTTGTCAGGTGAATTCTGAATATATTCGGAATGGCCCACGGAAACGTACCCGTAGATATCCGGCACGCACAAACGATCCCTCCCTATTCCCGACCTTGACATTCGAGAGCAACACAAACGGGAAGTCTGTCAGAAATTAATAGAATTTTGAAATGGTGTAATAAGTCAATTTAAAGAGCTGTAAAATGGCTTCGTTTCAAAAAAGTTTTGGGGTACGTTAGTGTAGAAAACAGTTATTGATATTTTTCTGAAAAATAGACGAAACGAGAGGTTGACAGAAATATCAGATTGTAAAGTGACCAATACTCAATACTGGCCAGTAAGGCAATAGGCAATACTCAGTTCCACTGCCGATGGAGGTGCGACGGCACTGCCAGCCACTGATCACCCGAAACCCCCCGAATTATGAATGATGAATGTACCCTCCTTCACCCACTCAAGGTGCTATATAAGTAAGCAGAATTAGTTTCACTCATTTTCACATTTGCGTGTTCATTTGCACCTTGGTCTCCGAGGTGCTAACAACTGAACAACGGAGCGCCAGTCCCACTTGTGATCCAAGAAACACTTGTCAGAGTGAAGGCTACCCTTGCCACCACCTGGAGTATCCAGGTGCTCAAGGGTAAAATTCACCTGACAATGGATTTTTATAAAGAATCCGAACTGCCGTCCTTGGAGAGGTGTACTAGTGGCACCTTTCGTGAGGGGATTTCCCCTCACACTGTCACCCTCCTAGTGACACGGACAAGCTGGATGGAGGCCGCCGGAGTAGTACAGCCACCGCCAAGAAGAAGAGGCTGAGAAAGAAGGGACCCTCTGCCAGACGACGAGATGCCCGCCGAATGACGGAGTTCCTGGAGAAGAAGAAGGAAAAGGAAGAGAAGGAGGCAAGTGAGGGCGTCAAATGGACAACACCTGTCACCCCTGAACAACCCTTGTCCAGCTTGGCACCCCTCTCCCAGGAGGAGGGTCCGGAGGACTATAGGTTGTCAGATGACAGTTCATTCTCTAACCCATCAGAATCTTCATCTGAAGAGGAGATGGAGGAGGAAGAACTGTCAATGGTACAGGAAGTTGTCTCAGATGACACACCTTCCACCCCTCCATCTCTTGCTTCTCCAGCTTCTTCGAACCAGGAGTCCGACCAGGAGGAGAGCTTCCCGGAGTCCGCGGAGGCATTCCTTGGGGAGGAGATCGAGGATGACACCACCCGAGCCACGATCCAGGATAACTACAGCTTCTATGTAGGAAAAAATTCCCAGCACACTCAATCAGGACAATCCTCGTAATCAATCTAAAAAGCTACAGACAATCTCAAGAGACAGCAGCTAGAATCAGGCCATTCGTTGCCAAGGAACAACCTGCTCCTTCTCCAGATCCAACCATGCCACCAACATCAATCTCTCCGACACATACTCCTCTCACCAAGAAAAAACACAGGAGACACAGACGCCGCTGATCATCTTTACTCTTTCCATCCTCTACCACGCTCTGACATAACAAAATTATACAGTCAACTATTATACAGTCAACGAGGGACGAAAGGGGCTTGCTCCCCAAACCGTCCCTGCGTTCCTTCGGCGTGTGAAACCATTCGTTCGGTTCACTCATTGGTTTCTGACATCAGAGCGTGAACCACTTGAGTACAGCTATGGAAATTCCAGCCAGACTGGAAAAAGCCATATCAGCTGTGGGCGTCTCATGTCCCATCTCCTGGACTATCCAGAAAATGGGCAAGAGCGTCCATCGGACTTTGGACTTCATCATTGAAGAGAGAAATACACCACCCACCTCGGGAAGAAGTAGCACCTTTTGTGAGAGGAACCCCTCTCACACTGGTCCTCACCTGACGGGATTTGGAGGTGGCCCTGAAAAGAAAGAGAAACCAAAGAAGAACAGGAAGAAGAGTCCATCAACCAAGCGTTGGGACACCCAACGCTTGGAGGCTTTCTTGGAAAAGAAGAAGGAGAGGAGTGAGGTGATGGAGGTTCCAGAGGCAGCCGCCAGTTCTCCTCCCAGTCCCACAGGAGCACCTAACCAACTACTGGCTCCCCAGCCGATTCAGTTGGATGAGGAACACCCTGTGGAGATTGAGGAGGAACTGGAAGTTGCTTTTTTGCCACCTCCCGCCCCTCTTCCTTTGCTTCTGGACAGCCTGGGCAAGGGAGACTCACTGAACCAACCAACACTGGCCGCACTAATAGCAGAAGCAATGGAACTGAGGGCGCAATGTAATCAACTCCAGGCAAAGTGCAAAGATGATGACAAGCGCTCGGATGAAGTCTCCAGAATGGCAAGGGAATTCCTTAACAAAAGAAACCAGCAACAAGAATCTACAAACTCATCTCCATCACAACCACCTCCAAAAAAGAAGTCCTGCAGAAAACATAAAAGAGGATAAGCTGCTTCCTTCTCCATTCCTCCTTTGCCATGCCCAGACAAGTCAAAATCATCTACAGTAAAAGAGGGTTGAAAGGGGCTTGCCCCATACCGTCCCTGCGTGCCTTTGGTGCGCGAAACCATTTGATCCAGGGTATCACTCATCATGCTGCTTCCCTGACATGCTGCTACCAAATATTATAAATCACTGAGGGTCGAAAGGAGCTTTCTCCGCAGCGTCCCTGCACCATTCTTCTCCTTCACTCATCATGCATGCATTCATACATCTGACTTCAGAGCGTGAACACCTGGACAGCTATGGAATTACCTGTTAGACTAGAGAAAGCCATCTCAGCTCTGGGCGTCTCATGTCCTATCTCCTGGACTATCCAGGAAATAGGCATGAGCATCCATATGAAGCTGGAATTCAAAGTTGATGCTAACATCACAAACACCACCCTCTTTGGGGAGAGGTAGCACCTTTGGTGAGAGGATCCCCTCTCACACTGGTCCTCACCCGAAGGGGGCACGGAGGCCTTGAAAAGAGAGAAAAGAAAGAAGAGTCTGTCGACCAAGTGTAGGAGGCCTTCCGGAATAAGAAGAAAGAGCCAAAGAGGTGAGTGAGGGGGTGGAGGTTCCAGAGGCAGCCGCCAGTTCACCTCCTAATCCCACAGGCACACCCAACCAACTGCCCGAGCCAGTACAGTTGGATGAGGAACGTCCGGTAGAGATTGAGCAGGAACTGGAAGTTGCCTTTTCTCCACCTCCCACCCCTCACTCCCCTCTGCCTTCCCTCTCGAATAGCCCAGGCAAGGGAGATACAGCGGATCAGCCACCACTGACTTCAATCGTACAAAGCGCAAGGAACATGCTGAACGAATGCAAGAAAATCGTGGCCGACAACGAAGAATTCATGAAAAAATCCAACAAAATAACGTAGTGGCTAAAGAAATATTAAGGAAACAACAACAACAACCAAATCAACAAGACTTGACAACCACATCACCATCAAAGCCACCTCCTAAAAAGAAGTCCCGCAAGAAGCACAGATGATGATAAGCTGCTTCCTTCCCTTTTCCTCCTTTAACATGCCTCGAAATGCAGCTAGTAAATACCACACAGTCACTGAGGGTCGGAAGGGGCTTGCCCCACAGCGTCCCTGCGTGCCTTTCGTTCGGCACGCAAAAAACATTCTTCTTCTTCTTGCATTGAAATTCCCAATTCTTATATTCCATATTCCATAAACCTAAACCTAAATGGAAATAGTGGCGATCTTGCACCGATTGCAGATGGTCAATTCTGTAATATCTCGGCTCTGCAAATCCTAAATATCCTGATATGCACTCCACGCGTTTTTAATGGGTAAACTTTATTGAAAAGTCCAGATATCAAAGAGATTTTAATAGTCAGTGTTAAATATAGAATAACCGGAAACTGTCGGTTGTCATAATCGGCCAGCGCCCCATAACCGGCTGTGCCGATTCCGATTATCGGTTCATCACTGATCTGCACGTCAGAATAGAGCCAAGAACTCAACCAGAGGATTCAAAGTTACAATTCGATAATTTTGCTGTACGAAAAGCTAAATTTAGTTTGTTTTTGCTGTATTTCAAGTTAATAAAGCTAGAATAATTATATAAATATCTCCCGTCAAGACCAGGCCTGAATTTTAGATTATTGTCACCTTCCTGAACAGCAAGTGTGGATGAATGCAGGGTCAGGGTTGAGAAATGTTCCCATGTGGGATGATACTGATGCATGCTCACAAACAAAGCTGAAAGGGAGCACGGTTACAAGAGCATGAAAAAGAGACTGCAGAAATGTGATTTCCTTCTCACAAAGTTATTAAATACTTTTCAGAAATCTACAAAAAACAGTTTCAAAGAAAAGTATATAATGTTGTATCATGCAGAAGAAGGTATTAATTCTTAGCCTACTGAGTATTTACAACATATTTTCCATCAAATCTAGTCATGGCTGCTTTGAAGCAGCCATGACTAGATTTGTTGAAAAATTCATGAAAATTTGACACAAGAAATCAATGGTCACAAATTCTATTCAATTTACAGGAAAAAATTTGGTTAAATGTACTCAAATTATACGTAGTTCTCTGTCAGGAAATTCCCTGATTTCCCGTAGGAATATCTGCCAGCAGCGTGCATGGAGCTAAGCTTCACAACTAAGATGACTTGTGCAAACTATTAAGGGATTCCAATATTCCAGTACATCAGGGATTCCTCTTTAGAGGCAGGAGATCCCTTTTTGGGATCCTTTCCCGCAATCACTTTTCCCTCAATATTTTTTGTTAATAATTAACTAAAGTCGTAAAGAACGTAAACATCATCATTACAGTAAAGTATCAAAGTTCAAATACAGGTAAATGTGGTATCCTCGTGGTTCTGTCAGCATTTGAACTGGATGATTAAATGAGAATCGACAATGCAATTCTTAGAATTGGGGCTATTAATAGACATCTCGTGGCTATGTGAACAGGAGACTGTACAATTAAATGAAAACTGAATGTTGGATCGTGACTCGTTGTTTTATCAGAATGCATGTGACATACATTTGATACATGCACAGAAGTGAAACGTGAGTATGAAAGTGGCATGTCTTATAACACAAAAACTTTGGAATGATAGTCATATAACAATCTATATAATATTTTCTTGCTCTGTGTGTGTTCACTCGTTGCGACCTTGAATAAATACTGCAGTAACATTTGCATTCAGGTAAAAAAATGGGCTTTTTATACTATAGATATAAATATACAGTTAAAACTAGAAGTCTTGTCATGAAATGCACACAAATAGCACGTCGATCTCCACGTTAATCTACGCGTTATAACCATAGTAAGGCCATCACATTCTGTACGTATGACCTGTGCACAAGCACATTGGCAGAAACAATGCCTGTGTTTGCTCTGAGTAACCAGGAGAACCTACCATGCTTTTGATGCCATTCGATATGGCAATTGCGCGCAATTCTTATCCGCAATAAAGCCCAGATAAGTGCACAGTTCGTGACAGGACTTCTAGTTTTAACTGTACATTGTCCCTATATCCCGATAAATTCTGTCTTTTGATTTGTCAGAATGCCTTGGGCAAATAGCCATGGCAAAGGGTGCACCCTACATCCAAGGTATATGAGAGCGTGCAACATCCAGGGTATAGGCGCAAGTAAAACATCGGGGGTATATGGTTTAAATGAAAGCTTTCCACTTTTGTTTGCCTCGATATAAAAATTGAACCCAAAAGCCTGAAGATAGTCACAAATATCATCAGATTTCCGACAATTTGATCATATTTTACTGTTATAAATCAAATAGTCGAATAATTAAATCAAACAAAACAAGAAAAATGAAATAAAAGCAAATCTTATAACAAAATAGCCTATTTGTTTACACGTTTCCAAGGGGAAGGGATGTATCTCTATCTGTTGTCTTTTCTGTTTGTTAAAACAAAACAATTAATCATGCGTTTGGTCCAACTGATTGCGGAGCATCCACAAATTTGTTTCCACTACGTTTCTATTGTGTTTCAAACGGGACAAAAATGTTATCTCCGCCAATATGTATGGCATATGGAGATTTAATACCCAGATTGCTCGTTTAAAAACCGACATCCAGGTATTAAATCTCCATATACCATACATGTTGGCAGATATAACTTATAATATTAACATTGCGGTTTTTCCTGCGGACAGCTTTTTCAACTGGCTACGTTAGTGAGCAGTTTCTAATGGGATATCCGGTCAGCTGTTTCAGCCCTAGACTTTTTCCCCAAAGCGCCATAAAGATGGACTCAACATTTTATCCTTAGTGTAAACACTGAGCATATGCCCTATCTCGAAAGTTTCATTTTTGCATGTGCATGTAATTTGTTGTTCTAGCTATTATTATGCAAATTGCAAAAATCAACTAAATTTCTTTTTTATTAAATATACATGTACCCCATAATCACCTGAAGACCTTCCCTTAAGTTGAAATTTGTAAATTCAAAATGAAAGATAACTCAAATCATTTTTCTAACAATCAGATTTTGGATACCAGCGGATACAGTTGAAACTAAAAATCCTGTTTTGAAGTAATAGCGTGCTGAGTAAGTGCACTTTTGTTCCTGTAGAAAAACAGCATGCCCAACTCTGTACAATTCTATACTAGTGAACAGAGATCATTAACATCATTCCTAAACTCTACTGCGACACATGTACATGTAACAATATAAATAGGTATAAATGTTTTACTGTATATACAGAATGAAGAGAGTGTATTACTACTTAATCGTAGAGCTATATATTCTCCACTCAAAAAGTATTTATAAATGCGATACATATACAAGTAATGATGTAAACAGATATTAAAATTTGACTGCATTTTCATACAGTGGATTACTACTTAATCGCAGAGCCTTATTTTCTCCACTCGAAAAGTACATATAATTATTCATAACAGCACAAGAAACACTTGCAAACTTTCCTCATCAGGCTTTAGGCGGTGATCCATGTGATGAAAGGTTGCAAGTGCTTTTTTTATTTTGTCCTCAAAAGTTGTAAATAATTTTTAAGTGAAAAATCTTGCCAATGGCAATTTATTTGTAATCCATCCTCCACATACTGATGTTTCAATATTTTCTTTCTGTTGATCCCTTCAGTTTGTGGTTTCACTTCCGACATTGCTAATATATTTTGCATTGCACAGCGCAAACGCCCTTGTGTATTTCAGACACTTGCAAACTTTCCTCATCAGGTTTTAGACGGTGGTCCATGTGATGAAAGGTTGCAAGTGCTTCTTTTATTTTGTCCTCAGAAGTTGTAAATAATTTTTAAGTGAAAAATCTTGCCCATGGCAATTTATTAGTAATCCATCCTCCACATACTGTTGTTTCAATATTTTCTTTCTGTTGATCCCTTCAGTTTGTGGTGTCACTTCCGACATTGCTGATATATTTTCCATTGCACAGCGCAAACACCCTTGTGTATTTCAAACTATTTTATTCTTCCGCAGTAAGGAGTGCATTAGCTAACGAGCATTTTCTGCACTAACTGTGACAGGACTTCTAGTTACACCTGTACATTTTAAAACTGCAAGGTTAATTTTTGCATGTAATTTGTTATTCTGGTTAATTATTTTTATTATGCAAATGGCTAAAATCAAGTAAATTTCTTTCTTATCAAATATACATATAAGCTATAATCATTTTTGAATAAATTCTAAATCAAATCGAATCTTGAATCAAATCATTGGTGTCTTGAAGATGACCAATGGGGGTTGGGGTGCCATAAACCTGATTTGTTCCAACAATGATGGCTCAAGTCCCGACTCATAAAATAAGGCAACCACAATCTCAAGGCATGCCTTAGTCGATTATGTAGTTCTAATATTACCCTGTGAGGATTATAGTTCATCGTCGACATTGCTTGGAAACAGGCCTGAAAATAAGCAGTCTGACATTTGCAAAATGAGGTTCCCAGAGGGTGAATTTGATGATGCTTTCCCATACAGTAGGCCAATTTATCCTCTAGGTACTTCTTTCTGTTTAGTTTTGAGACCCTGATTCAGATTGAGGTTCACAGAGGGTGAATTAAGTTAATAAATTCACCCTCTGGGGACCTCATTTTGCAGATGACAGTCAGCTTATTTTCTGGCTTGCTTGGAAACCTTTAATTTTCATTTAGCAGTGGAAGGGACTAGTGATATTGGAATTAGCACAGCTCATGACATAAGTACAGATGTTCATGTAGTGGAGTTACACTCAGTCTTTTATTTCAACATTATTTATGTATGGTTTCCATCAGAACTATATGTTTTGTGAGATGTTGAAGATGACTGATACTAAGCTACATTCCTATGACAAAGATTTAAGAGGAAACGAGTTTGGCAGCCAATTTCGAATCAAACCGAATATCTACTTAAGATTTGAAATTGAATAAAATATCGAAGATTCACAGGCCCTAATATGTAGTGACAGTAGTTACAGCGTGGATACGATATGTTGTCTATTCGATCTTTGTTATTTACATTGTAACATTCCATTGTTTTAGGCCTAAAAAAGTTAAAAATCTGTTTCTCAGGCTCTCCTGCATGGTCCTTTTGGCTGCCACATGTTCTCTTTTTATAACCAATGCAAACTTAAAAAAATAAAAATTAAATGGTTTATGTTTGATATTTTATCCAAGTTAATAAAATTTATGAAGTTGTCCCTTAAGTGCAACAAGGCTTTCCAGTGCTTCAGCATTGCAAAACCTTCTTGCACTCAAGGGACGGAATGCACCACCATCCAGGGTTCTCTGTAGATTATGAGGTCTAAAACATAAAATAAACCAAGAACATGGATTTTTGATAGCAAAGAAATAATTACAAAAATAAAATAAAAAAGTGCCCACCCACATGCAATTTGACAAAAAATGGCCTGAGAAACAGAAGATCGACTTTATGGGGCCTTATATTTTCTTATGAAATTTGCAGCATAAGCTGCATTTTGATAATTTTGTGGTGTGAAGTGATTGTGTTTGTACAGGGTTTCCACTAGGGAGGCAGAAGGTCCTCTTCGTGGCCCCATTGCCTAAACCAGTTTTTTCCATATTATGTAGCTACCTCTTATAACATGACTAGTTTTTAATTTAGTAGTGGCTATTATTTTCTTGGAGCGCACAGAGAAATTGCAGCAGTATTAATATGTTTTCCTTAAGGCAATGTTTTGCTGCTGCAAAACATTGCCTGCGGGAAGATGTATTAATGCCTTGTGGTTCTGCATGAAAGAGCTCAAGAATTGCTGATATGGTTGCCAAGGAAGTACACTGAGAGATGATTTTATTCCATGAGAGCAGCTACATGTAACTGTACTAGTAAATAGAGATCATTAACACCATTCCTAAACTCTACGCCGATACATGTAATAACATAAATAGATATTAAAATTCGACTGCATATACAAAATGAAGAGAGTGGATTAGGCCACTTATTCTCCATTCGATAAGTATTTGTAATTGTTCATAACAGCACAAGAAACATTTGCAAACTTTCATGGTGGTCCATGTGATGAAAATTTGCAAGTGCGTTTTTTGTTTTGTCCTCAGAAGTTATAAATAATTTCTAAGTAAAATATGTAAAGGGTTAACAGTTTATACATTTAATCTGATTCTTATCAAAACATTTCTTTGTTACTGAACCTTTTTTATCTTGCTAAATCTTTTTTGCTCAACCTGAGCGAAGCTCAAGCAGAGCTTTAATGATCACTTTCCATCTGTCATCCATTCATCTAAGCTTGTCATTTTGAAAATTGCAGGAAGGTCATTATGGTTCGCCTCAAATCACCCCAGAAGGGCCATTTCGGGTTTGCCTAAAATGACCCCAGGAGGGCCATTTATGGTTTGCGGGGACCATTTTGTTTCAGCCTGCTGGGTAGACAACTGATATCATTTTAAGGTACATGGTTAGGCGCAGGCTGCAAGCCGAGAGGTCCTCAGTTCGAATCCCACTTGCGGCAACTGCATTGTGTCCTTGGGCAAGACACTTCACCCCCATTGCCCACATGGGGGCACGGTGAAGCTGTGTACTAAGGCATACTGCACATCGATGGTGCACCTGTCTTCAACCAATGCTAACCCTGCTTGTGTGGAGTTAGTATGTTGGGGAGCTGACAGTTGCTCACCGTTGCTCGATGGTTCTCTCCGGGTACTCCGGCTTCCTCCACCCGTAAAACTGTCGTGGTCATGATTAGCCATTGTGCAGAAATATGTGACCTTAAACACCAATAAATAAATAAATAAATAAATAAATAAATAAATAAATAAATAAATAAATAAATAAGATACATGGTTTATGGAATTATGATGTACGTCATTACGTAATGTACAGATGCAGGCTTGAATATTTGGATGCAAGATACCAGGTTAACCATGATACTCACTAACAGTGAGTGTTATAGTTATCTTGCATCTTATAACCAAGCCCGTATCTATACATTACATGATGACTGTACAAGCCAGTGCACTGTGCTCACCGCCAGATGCTGATAACTTGGGGAGAATCAATCAGATTTGGTGGATGAATCGTCCCGGCTTTGATTTTGGGATGAATCGCCAGGAGTCGAACTGGCTTGGGGGATGATACGCCCCGTAATCGTGCATGACACAAGACTTGTCACAGCCTCACAACCTCTCGCTCGTATTTGGAAAGTTACTTCTGTGGGTGACTGCGTCGACGATACACTACAAACTTCACAAATTGTGCTTTGTTTCCTCCTTCAGTCCGCGAAAATTGCAGTTTGAGACGGCCGATTTTGAGGTGACTTCGACTGAATTAATGGGCTGCAGAAATCGGGGTTAGGCGGACGTTTACTGTTCACGGAATTTTGAAATCAGGTGGGCGACTGCGGCCCGGGGTGATTGCCCACCTCAAAATGACTAGCCTGATTCACCTGTCTCTGCTGTCTGTCCATCAGTCCATCTGGCATGAACTTTACATTATTGACTTCACCTCATGAACTACTAGGCTGAATTGAACCAAATTTGATACAGTTAAAACTAGAAGTCCTGTCACGAACTGTGCGCTTATCTAGGCTTAATTGCACGTATGAATTGCGCGCAATTGCCATATCGAATGACATCCAAAGCACGGCAGGTTCTCCTGGTTACTTATAGCAAACACGGGCAATGTTTCTGCCAATGGACCTCCGGATTACCCGGAGGTCCATTGGCAGAAACATTGCTTGTGCACAGGCCATATTTACAGAATTTGATAGCCTTACTATGGTCATATCGCGTAGATTAACGCGCATATCAACTTGCTATTTGTGCGCATTTCAGGACAGGACTTTTAGTTTTAACTGTATGTATGTTCCTTGTCATATTTCAATTCAAGTTTCCATGCCCAGAAGGGGCATAATTCTGGTAGCACCCACAAATGTTTTTTTATGCAATTAAAAAAATCTTCTCCATAACTACCAATCACAATCTTTAGATACTTGGTTATATATATAAAATATCCTCATTGCGGGTTGGAGCCAGATTCAAGTTTGTTTGAAACAGGCCCTTGGGTTCATATTTGGACTCCCTATGGGAACCCGTATTTTAGTGGATTACCACTTAATCAGAGAGCCATATATTCTCCACTCAAAAAGTATTTATAATTGTTCATAAAAGCACAAGAAACACCTGCAACCCAGTGGTCCATGTGATGAAAGTTTGCAATTGCTTCTTGTATTTTGTCCTCAGAAGTTGTAAATAATTTCTAAGTGAAAAATCTATCCCAGTGCGATTTAGTAGTAATCCATCCTCCACAAACTGTAGTCAGTTTGTGATTTCACTACCGACCTTGCTAATATCACATTATATTTTGTATTGCACAATGCAAATGCTCTTGTGTATTTCAGACTACTTCATTCTTCTGCAGTAAGGAGTGTATTTAGTAACAAGCATTTTCTGCACTAATTTTGGCAGGTCTTCTAGTTTCAACTGTATATGGGCTACCTGCTGAAACTTAAACTTTAACTTAGTGCAATATGAGAAATGTTCTTTAAAAATCTTCTTCAGATCTGCCAGTCAGAATGTTTTGATATTTCCTATGCAAGTGCTATGAGGAATGTTCTTTAAAAATCTTCTTCAGATCTGCCCGTCAGAATGTTTTGATATTTCATATGCAGCATCCTTAGGCGGTTCAGATTCAAATTTGTTCAAATCAAGTCCCAACAGTTGTATTTGGGCTCCTTTTGGTATACTGCATCTTTAGGTTTGTGGGAAAAATTTTAAGGACCTAATTTTGACTTTGATAACTTTTTACTGCAACAAAGCATGTACCCAAACATGTTCTCTCTGGGTAAACTAGCAACTCTAAGTACCCGGCAATTGCTTCTATACCTGTACATGGAAGTCTTGAAAAACTACAAAGCCAAAGAATGTAGACTCTAAACATGTACATGTAGAATGTGTAGTAACATTCTCCAGACCCCTAAGGGTTAAAAATTGGACTTTATTACATGCCTGTTCTATGAAATGCCCATCTAGTAGAGCAACACTAAATCATGCGGAAAATAAAAATCTGTTCCGCACACATATGCAGAACGGAAATTATTTACGGACTATTTTTATAAAGAAGCGAAATTTCACTGAAATTTTCTACAAATCGTGCACTGCAGATACAATTTTAATCACTAACAATAGCTAAAAATCATCCCCTGACTTCCAATGTGTTACGCACATAGAACACATTAGAACTCCAGGAATGAAATGGGTTCCTCTTGCAAATTTGGTTGGTGATAAAATGTGTTCTTTTTTTTGATAGTTGTCAAATGAATTGCTGAATGTCTTTCTAATAATTGCTTTTAGAGACGTGAACGCGTGTTATAAACTTGTGTCATTGCAGAAGGATAAAACTCCAGGCCTGTGGCCTCTCTTTCTATCCTTCTGCACTGGCACTCATGCCATATCGATTTACCCATTCACACGCTTGTGTCGTTCTGTGTATTTCTTGGATAAAATCATTGCAAGTCCTTGAAAAATGTATTTGCTTACCACATTTTGATCATAAAGAATGTGCAGCTGAGCCCACTAAATAATTTAACTGAATAACCTTGTTAATTGAATATAATTTCCAACACAAAACTATTTACCATATCTAAAGTATAAATTTGACCTGTTGTAAATTGCATTTATGTTAAAGAGTAAACTCCTGTAAATTGAACTGAACTGGATTTATTTAACGATATAGATCTATATGAGTATACAATAATTTCATAGCAATCAAGTTTCAACATTCTCACATGTTTTTTGTTGGGGTACAATGTAGCCAGATTGGCTGTCTTCCCACTGACCCCAAAATAAATATAAGCGCATAAGTAATAAAGTAGGATATTCCTTTACCCAACGTAACGGCCAAAACCGGCCAGCGCTATTCTCAAAAATCGCCAATTTTCATTATTTCTAAATTTTTTGTCTCAAAAACATAGGTTATGACCCCTTGTTGGAACGAGCTCATCTGTAGTCCATTCCAGAATACATGGTTTATTGCATGCGCAGACAACTCGGATTATCAATCTGGTTGTTTTCTTTGCACACCGTCATTCTGGAATATCATTCCGAATCATTCTGAGTAAACCACCTCGTGAGCAGGTTTAGATGGTTTACCTTTTATTCATGACATGCAAAATTATCAACAAATAGTGGAAAATATTTCCCTGTTCGTTGTATTCCCCAAAAAGTGTGAGCATTCAAGACCATAACAAATATGGTGGGTACATGGCATTCAGCAAAATATTTAAACACAGCATACCCACAAATGATTGTTGAAAATAAAGAGAAAGAACTATGGAGTCAATTAAACAAAAGGCCTGTTGACCTACCCCCAAAATTGAATAAATGAATTTTATTCTTCAACTGGTTGGGTGCTGGACTGGGAGCTCAGCCCATATTCGGGCTAAGTTTATTCTGAAGTTCAAGTGCTACAATATTCTTTGGATGTGCTTCACATTATCTACAAAATGAAATTACTTTGTTGGAATTTGCCTTCTTACAATTCATGGGGGTGCCTGTAGGCACTCTCCCATAAATTGTAACAAGGTAAAGACACGTCAACAAATTTTTATAACCAGAAATAACTCACCAGTTAAGTTTCAATTGTATTACAATCAATTACAAAAATGTCCATAAAATTTAGGTAAGCATTAGTGGCACATGTACCCAGCTCAGGCTGGCACACAATGTAAGCGCAACTTTGTGTTCTGTGAAGGCTGTGTCACACTACAACATTTTGAAGACGTAATTTCCCAGTTTCGTCAAACTCCAAGCTGTGCAAATGGTTGTGTTGTATAACAACGTCATTACAACTTAACTAGAACAAAAACACCATTTTGTTTGAACATTTTGATGTAACATTGTAACACCGTTAACATTAGAGCAACGTTGTATAAAATTGGTACTTAAACAGACTTAAAAGTTAAAACCTTTTATCTTACAATCAGCATGTATTTTGCCTGTATTAACTCCGCAACTGTTGTTTATCCGACCCCCTGATACAGATGTTTGTGTCAAGGGTTGGATACAAGTACTTTCCTTTCGCGTGAGTTCCATTTTTTTCTTTCTGTTCATCTGTACGAATAAATAGTTCGTTATATATTCGTCTACATTCTTGACTTATCCCCCAAATATTATAAGATAAAATGATTATTACCATTATGTGGATGTACAAAATATGTATCCGAGTCTCGCTCTTGATTCTAAGGGTAGATCACAACTCGTCTTCCACTCGTCATGATCTGCCCTTAGTTAGAACCCGGAGGGGTACAACCAACTTGGTTACAAGGCTCAAATCCTACGGACACAAAAATGCCAAAATTCTGAAAACTGAAGATCTGGAAACCTTTCTTCACCCCACCCCCACCAGTTAGAAATTTGAGGGGTGTCACCACACCCCGTCCATTATAACACTCTTGCCAGGCTGTGTGAGTTTGCTTCCCCCCACCTTCCCCCTGGGGAGATCGGGTATTGTTACTGAACCTTAACACAATGCGGCGGTGCATTCATGACCTTCTTGTTCACGGGAACTCTATGGTGAGAGTGCACAGACAAGCTTTGCTGGTTCTCGGTATACTCATAACCAACAAATAGTTGACACCAAATACTGAATTTTTAAAAAAAATTCTCGCTCAAATAACATCAACGAGCAGAGTTGTATGGACACAATGGCGAGAACCTGTCCCCAATCTCCCGGATCAGCTGGCGTCCTGGTCAGTGGCATAGCCATGGGGGGCTGGAGTCCCGGGTCAACCTAAAGCTTTAGCAGCCCCCCCCCCCCCCCTAAATAAAAAAGAAATATTGACCCAAATGCTCTCCTATATAGGGCTGCACATGCTACAGTTGCATCAGATTCGATCTTAGAGCACTTAACTTTGCAAAATTTTCTCGCCGGAGGCCCTATACTGACTTGGTCGGTCTGGTCGTTACCCCTTCCTCAAACTTCTCTGTCCTAACTAGGACCCTGTAATCATTACCCCATCCTCCCACTTCCCTTCAGGGAAGTGGGAGGAGGGGGTAACGACGGAAGAGTCCTCGTTAGGACAAGGGGAGGCCCCCCGAAACCCACTAACAACCTTTCAAATAGTAACCCACCCCTCTCTCATCCAGGGGCGGCAGAAGCTGAAAAAAAGTGGGGGAGGGGCACAATTTTTTTTCTGTGTAACCGCAGGGTTGCAGAAAGGAAAAAAAATTAGGAGCTCAATGTGGGGGGTGGGGGGCTGGATTGGAGGGGTACTTTGTTATCGCGTATGTCATGAATACTGAACAAAATTAAATGCAACTCCAGAAAGGGAACACATGCGCACGTTAAATACCATAGTCCAAACTTGGACCCAAAGTGTGCAATATAAATAATTTTTGGGTTTGGTACAGCCAAAGGACGTATGAAACCCAAAAGGTAATATTACGGAATTAGGGTCCAAATTTGGACTAGTTTACCAAACCCCCAAATTATATTACGGAATTTGGGTCCAAGTTTGGACTAGTTGTACTATTACTATAGTCTGTGCTTATTGGATTTAATATTGGATTTACTGGTTGCGAACTTGCGACGTGCAATATCTCCATATATAAAATGGACAACGATGCCGACAGTATTGTGTTGCTAATTTTGTTAAAACTATTATCATCTTCCACAGTCAGTGTGGCCATAGGTATTGTGTAGGTTATGTCAGAATACGTCCTGTTTGGGTACCCATAATTGGTGAAAAAAGAGGGGGCATGTGCCTCCTGTACCCCTGGCTCCACCACCCCTGCCCCCCCATACCCCCCCACCCCCAATTATAGAATCTGATAATTCTGGGCCTTGACACGCCCCTGTACCTGTCTGCTCATGTGTTGAACATCCATTTCAGTAGGCAGTGGAATAAAAAAAAAAAAAAAAAAAAAAAAAAAACCCAAATATTCTTTGTTTCAAAATCAATCCGGAACATGATAGGGTTGGAGGCATCAATTCCTCTGCAAAGAATCAGCTTCAGACCACGGCATAACAAATGCAGTGGCATAGTGGGGGAGGGGGGGGGGGGGAGGTTGGCTCTGGGCACAGGCCCCCAAAAGTTTTGCATTCCCTCCAAAACATTGATCCAATGCAAGTTTCAAACAACTTAAGAGCCCCAAAATGCTTTCCAATATAGGGCTACACATGCTACAATTGCCTCATATTCGAGCTTGGAGCACTAAATTTTGCAAAATTTACTCTGGGGAGGCCTTATCCAAACTAGGACCCTATGGTTGTCACCCACCTCCTCCCGTGTCCTTGTCCTAACTAGGACCTCCAGTCGTTACCCCTGTGAGGAGGGGGTAACAATGGGAGGGTGCTAGCTTGGACTAGGCAAGGAAACCCCACAACATTACAAATATCATGGTATGCCCCCACCCCCACCCTCCACAAAAAATGGCTAGAAATGGATAGTCCCCCTCCCCCACCTCAATTATAGAATCCTGGCTACCCCCCTGAACAAATGGGAGTCGAAGTAATAAGAAAACTTGAGTGCTCTGTCCAGCGTTTCTTTGTAATTTTTTTGTTTCTTTTTAATCTGGTCATATTGACCTACCTATCCATAGGTAAGCTGTGTAGTTTTGTACTGATGCGGCAATGAGATGGGCAAAAACAGCATCCATGTTGTCATTGACATCATCATCAACAAAAATTGCGAGCGCCACTTCCTCAAATTCCATTCTGGTTCACATTTGAAGTGCAATTTGCTGTTTTCCTGAGATTACTATTCTGTATCTTCACTGCGCATTTCACACTATTCCATGTAATCCGGAATTGACTACGGAAACATAAGCCTTGTAATGGTCTTTTTAAATTTGTATCTTGATGTGATTGCTCTCAGTTCTTGGCTGAGATCATTCTACATTTTCGGGAAGGAGTGTTTGGGGAACTGTGCCAAAAACTCTGTCCTCGGTAAAGCCACTAGTGTGTAGTTGACCTGGTGTCTCAAATTTACATTAGGTTGTCATGTTTGAAAGACATGAGAGGAAACTTCATGGAAGATTATCACTTGCCCAATTATGCATGAATAACTTCACATGAATAAAAAATCGTGTAAAATGTCAAGAAATTACCCTGATCATCACTGAATTTCCTTTGTTTATAAACTTATTTCACCTCACAGCATCAGATAGTGGCACAGGCTTGGCAATTTCAGGAGAGCGATTTTTTAGCTCTCCTTACTGCCCCCCTGAAAGAATTAAGGAGAGCGAAAAATTGCCCTCCTAAATATTTTGGTCTGGGTTGATTGAGATTACATGTATTATGCTCACATTAAATTTTTGTTGTAAAGCAAAAATGTAATTTAACTTCGAAGTCACATAACATCACGTAATTTCATTTTGAAAGTGGTTTAGTGGTAAAAGGTAATGGCTGCAACCATACCCAAACACAGTTGCAATCATTTGAAGCAAAATGGGTCACAGCAATATTTTTTTTTCTGTCAGTTTCAAGTTCAACAACTGACATCACAGTTTGAGGGGTAATTGTTCAAGGAATATTGACACTATAATATACTACCATTACCACTATCCTGTCACTTGAAGCACTTGCACCAGGATGTGACTGTAGATTCAAGCAGACCTGTTGTCCAAGAAAGTCATACGCCTACCACTACCACCTTCAACCCCCCTTGGGGGGTTGAAGGTGGTAGTGGTAGGCGTATGACTTTCTTGGACAACAGGTCTGGGTACACACACAGGTCTTGTCAAGTGTGTGTTCGGTTGTTGAGTGAGACATCTAGATGTCTAAGAGATTTCGCTTTACCTTAGTAAAGTTAATAAAATCACTGATGTAGTCTGTTGGTTTCAGTTTCAATGAGATCGTTCAACTGGATACTTAAAATGCTGTGTAAAGCTAATTGCTCTCCTAAGCTGATTGAGGAGAGCGATTTTTTGCCCTCCTGCATATTTCAGAATGCCAGGCCTGGTGGCATTAAATCTATTTAATTTTGTCTGACAAAGTTCTGTCAATCAAGCCATAATAGAATAAATGCTCAGCTCAGTCTATGTCAAGAATACAGAAAAGTGCCCAAATTCCTGTTAATTGAATATGCCTGTTAACTGAATAATTTACATTGGCAAAGTGACTATTCAATTAAGAGAGTTCCACTGAACTTAGAAATTGTGATGTTTGCAGGTGGTTTTGATGTGCACACATGTAAGTATGTGTTAATATGCATAAAAAATTGCCTGTGTCAGATTTCCATCACTGCTCAAGTCGTATGCATAAGTATTTACGTTAACCCTTTATCTAATGAATCGCCTGCATTCGCCCGCATAATTTGCAAATTGAGCAGTTGAAAAAATTAAAAGTTTTCAAAACCATGTTATGTAACCCCTCACTGGAACGGGCTCATCTAGCTCGTTCCAGTGAGGGGTCACATGATAATGGTTTTGTTGAAATTATTTTGAAAAATATAAACAAATAGAAATTAAAATAATAAATTTTGATATTCTCTGCATTGGGTAAAGGGTTAAGAACATTCTTTAGTCAGTTAGCAAACAGTGTAATGAACAGCAAACAGCTTAACTGGTTGAGTGCTCAAAGCCACTATCACGGCTCTGCCAAAAAAGGGCTGAAAATTAAAGCCACTTTCGAGCCTTTATACATGTACCATATTCATTAGCTTGTTTGCCCAGTAGAAGAAACACAAAAATGTTTGTTTGAAATTACTTTATTGCAATTTAATGGAGAATGCCAACAGGTACTCTCCAATAAATTGTAACAAATCAATCATTTATGAGCAAATGTTTGCTAAAATTGGAGATAGCATGGTATTCTTGAAAATAAAGTCATTTTGCAAATCACCTTTGAAAAATAATTTACCACTCTACCAGTTAAGAGGACAGGCCTGCTGTTTTCAAAATTTTGCATAACCCATTTATCGTTCGCCTGGTCTGAGCTTTGGTAACCTATCATTCATTCCTCTGTACCAATGGTAACCCTGCTTGAGCAGAGTTAGGACTCTGCAGAGTTTGACAGTTGCTCACCACAGATTGGTAGTTCTCTCTTGTACTTCAGCTACCTCCACCTGTAAAACTGCCGGAGGTGACCCTAACTGTTGAAAGTGTCATTAAACCTCAATACAAAAATGGAATTACATGCTTTGATTGCCTGGAGTGTGTGCATCATTGCCCATGCATATGCATTACTGCGAACGAAGGTACCTTTATCGATCAGATTATAATCTAGTGGCAACCAGGGGCATCGCAAAGATGACCAATTGGTGGTGGTGGTGGTGGGGTGGCAGAGAGGAAGGCATGCCTTGATAAATTATTTGGAATATTATTCAGTCGAGATTATAGTTTAAAAAACTCAAGACTTCTTGCAAATATATTAGTTGATAAGTTTAAACACATGTAGTATTTGTGGCATGACTTCTTATTCAGTTCACATGTACCCTACTAGTACTCTAGATTCGTCAAGCTGGGTCTCCAACACCCAAATCAGGTATGCCAGACCTCCATTTCTATGACCAACTGTGTGTGACAAGTCCAAGTATCAAATCGAGTCTTACAAGAAAGTACACATTTGCCAGCAACAGAGAATTTATGTCTTTAACCCTTTACCTAACGAATCGCCCGCATCCACCCTCGTAATATGTAAATTGAGCAGTTGAAAAAATTAAATTTTTCAAAATATTTCAACAAAACCATATCATGTGACCCCCCATTGGAACGAGCTCATTGAGCTTGTTCCAACAAGGGGCCACATGATATGGTTTTGTTGAAATTTTTTGAAAAAATTAAAAAAAAGATATTTAAAATAATAAATTTTGATATCGTCTGCGTTGGGTAAAGGGTTAAACTCCAATCCTGAAGAAATTGTTCCCACAGGAAAATTGTTTGGGGTTGGGGTGGGTGGGGGGGGGGGGGGGGGGGGAGGCTGGTCACACCTGCTATCCCATACAGTGTGCCAATTTATCCTTTGGGTACCTCATCCTCTCTTGAACTGAGACAGTGATTCAGATTGAGGTACAGAGGGTAAATTCAGGTAGCATCACCAAATTCTCTCTCTGGGGACCTCATTCTGCAGATGACAGTCTACTTCAGCTTGTTTTTTACCATACTAAATAAGTTCTTTTTGCTTGTAAAATAGAACCTGGTCACCTATGCCTGGGGTGGAAGTGGAGAGAATAGGTATAAATGGCCAGCTAAACTTGACTTTATACTTGTGATGCAGTCATGATATAGCTTCAGCTACCCAAACATTAAACATAAATAAATGAATAAATCCAGTGATCGAGTACACTGAAGATAATCCTAATCACTCAAGTGGAAGCTGAGTTGTAGTGTGCACTAAAGCATACTACACATCAGTGGTACACATTCCTTCAAACGATGCCAACCCTAATTGTGCTCTTTCTGTTTAGGCTTAAGACCTTGATTCAGATTTGAGGTTCGCAGAGGGTAAATTTGGTGATGCTACCCTGCTGTTTCTCATGGTGTCTTATTAAATGCCAATTCATCCTTTGGACACCTCTTTCTGTTTAGGCTTGAGAACTTGATTCAGATTAAAGTTTACAGAGGTTACATTTAGTGATGCTACCCTTCTGTGCTGGGTAGCAATCCCAAATTCACCCTCTTGTAACCTCATTCTGTAGGTGACCGTCTGGTAATTCCCAGGCTTCCCCCATAGTAACATCCATGATAGTGACACAGGATGGATCAAGATTTTGTAAATACATATTGTGTGGGGGGGGGGGGGGGGGGGGGGGGGGGAGGGGGGGTGCAGCCCCCCCAATAATTTGCTCATATTTCGTAGTTAGTTTATCCATGATGGGAGCAACCGATGTAATCTGAATAAAACTGGACATTACATTATTGAACTCAGATTAGAACAGTTGCGTAGGAACTGGTTGGGGGGGGGGGGGGGGGTAAGGGAGATATTTCCCCCACCCCCACAAATTTGTCAAAAGTAGGCTTTACTGGGCTGGCTTGGTGGTTTCTCCACACAAGATGCCCACCGGTTACCATATTCCGACATTACTGTTAATGATTACTGGATTGAGTGGGTTCCATGTGGGCTTTCTTCCACCAATAAAACTGACAGTCGTGTTTTCGCTTAATTGTGGAAAGCGATGTTAAACCCCAACCAACCACAGGGTAATTCATTGCATGTTCACTATTCCTGTCATTCTGCTCGGAAATCACGCTGAATTGATCAGAGAGCTGAAGTATTTCCTTATTGACGATGTATTTGCTCAGAATCACTCAGAATGCATATTTGTACATCTTAAATTAAAAAAATTCCCCGGGGGAGGCCCCCCGTACACCCACCAACGAGACGGGGAGGTACCCCTCTCGTGCTCATCCCCACTCGCCTTTTCGCGGTTCGGATGACGCTTAGCGTCATAGGAATATACGATTTATTTGCTCAGAATCAACCAGAATGCATGTTTTTACATCTTAAATTCGAAAATTTTTCCGGACCCCCCACCAACGAGACGGAGGATATCCCCTCTCGTGTTCACCCCCACTCGCCGCTCGGATGACGCGTCGCGTCATGGGACTATAGGTCCTACCCCTCCCCCCCCCCCCCAATAAAATTAGCTTACTACGCCCCTGCATTAGAATTATGAACGTATCACTGAATGTATAACATGCACCTGCATATGTTGATGTGCAAACATTTTGAGCAATTCCTTTGGCAGCTCAGAAGACCACGACAACCGTTGGCGTAATGATAAAACTAATGAATCCACCATAAGGCCTGACTGTTTTTTAGCATGACGGAATACGGCCACGGCCTGCAGGTGAGCCCGGTGTGAGAACTGTCCCCAAATTTTATGGGGTTCTATTGGGATTTTTGAAACATTTTGTTAAAAAAACAACTTTTGCCGTTTAAAAAAATCAAGAGGTTTTTGCTTCAAAAGCTACCAGAATGCTTCCTTTGATTGCCCTTTTTAAAAAAATTTCTGGGGGAGTAACCCCCCCCCCCCCCCCCCCTCAAAAAGCTTGTGCCTTCAGCACTCGCGCCAGATGCCTTTGGCATCTGGATACCCCTTACCCATTTAGTATCAGCCAGTTCACCCAAATTAGCAATATCAGCCCCCCCAATATAAATTTCGTTCCGACGAGCCTGCTATTAATTAAATAAAAATCTTGTAATATGTCAAACAATTACCCTGACGATAACCCACTTCCCTGTTTTTTCTAAATCTATTTGGTCGCAGTAATACTTTACAGACATTTAATCTATCCATTACATCTTATTTGACGGAATTCTGTGAGCTCTGCAGGGACCAGCCTAGGGGGGAATTTTAGGGAGACTTCAAGTCTCCCTCCAGAAAAAATAGGGAGACTGCAGAGTCATGTAGGGAGACTTCATAGGCAAGTGGGGAAATTAAGAATATTCATGTACCACCCCCGCCGCCCCTTCATATTTTCAATTTGTGGTCCTCTATTAACATACAAATAATCCAGGTCCAGTTGTCTATGATGCATCTGTGCCAGGTTAAAAAATCACAATGTAATTATTGACTGAAAATCCCCCACTGCTACCTTCTCCTTCATGACCCCCCACCTCTTCTTCGTGCCAATCCCCCATCACCCTCCTGTGGTTGCCTTTCAACAAAGTCTACTAAGCTAATAATTTCCGAAGTCTGAAAGTGTGAACAGGACCAGATGTAAGAAGGTTGCTAGGGAGGTACTTTGTTAGTTAATAAACTAAATACATTCTGGGGTCGAGTATTTTGTAAAAGAAATGTCATTCCGCATCATTTTTATGGCATTCCGGTGTCATTCTGCGTCGTTTCATGTCATTCCGATGTTTAGGAGGACCCTTTTTCAAGATCGTCCACATGCACACTTGTGTCCTGTACAAAGCTTTTCTTGACATCACTAAAGCTTTTTTTCATGTGTTTCAATTCCATTCGTGTTTTTCTGGGAATAGACAGCCCAACAGTTAACAGTCGTCAGCAAATCGAAATGAAAATAATGTGTTATAAAATACGTCCGTTGTGTATACATTTTCGGCATCCTAAGCGAAGTAACCTACTTTCAGACTGGGTTGTTTTGTTGAGTCGCGTAAGTCACCTATTTTCATTTCGAATTACAGACAACTCGGACCAAAGACAACTCGGACCAAGACAAGTCGGACCACTTTTGAAGACAACTCGGACCAACATTGAAGACAACTTGGACCAACTTTGAAGACAACTCGGACCAACACCAACTTTGAAGACAACTCGGACCAACTTTGAAGACGAGCTTGACATAATAGGTGTCAATCAAACAATAATAATAGTATATTATTATTATTATGTGATTGATTGACACCTATGTCTAAATGATTTTTCTGACAAACAATTGTCAATCACGCCCTTCTAAAAGCTTAAAGCTAATCACTTTGATGATACATTGTTTCTATCCTTACCACAGCTGTGAATAGCTATTCAAACAACTAATATATCTGCCCATTTAGGTTTCCCTTCAGTTGTGTTTACAATAATCAGTAATTGGATGATGAATTTGTACAACTTCTTCAAACTAATTATTTTTACCTAGAGTTAAACTTTTTTTTTTAATTGAGACATTTTAGTACATTTTAATGAGACTAAAAACCAACATGTGAATGGTCTGAATCCGCCCTAATGATATACCGTATAAGAATCACCATGAATTTTTTTCCCATTTTCTTCTTCCACACCATAGCGTACGAATCCTCATTGGAACGATCATGTGGAGCTCGTTCCAAAGAGGATAAGCTATGGTTTGTGTGAAGAAAAACAGAATCATTTTTTAGAACCTTTTTTTTTTATTCCAAGCCATAGCTTATAATCCCCTCACAAGATCGTTCTGATGAGAGTTCGCATGCTATGGTTTTGAAGAAGAAAACAAAAATCAAAAGGTTAAAAAAAATTAATTGCATTGGGTAAAGGGTAATTTGGCGTTGTTTTTTAATAATCCGACCCACACCACTCCACTGAACTTTAATGCCGCTCTTTTAGAGGAAAAAGGTGCCAGCTGCAATGCTAAACCACTGGTGTTGATATCCTTTCCTCTCAAGGGACGATGTCATCTTGTTCATACTTGTATCCCAAAGTCCCGAAAAGTTGGTTCGAGTTGTCTTCAAAGTTTGTCTGAGTTGTCTTCAAAAGTGGTCCGAGTTGTCTTCAAAAGTGGTCCGAGTTGTCTTCAAAAGTGGTCCAAGTTGTCTTTAGAAGTGGTCCAAGTTGTCTTTAGTTTAGAAGTGGTCCGAGTTGTCTTCAAAGTGGTCCGAGTTGTCTCCAAAGTGGTCCGACTTGTCTTCAAAACTGGTCCGAGTTGTCTTAAAAAGTGGTCCGAGTTGTCTTCAAAAGTGGTCTGAGTTGTCTTCAAAGTTGGTCTGAGTTGTCTTCAAAAGTGGTCCGACTTGTCTTGGTCCGAGTTGTCTTTGGTCCGAGTTGTCCTGATCCCTTCGTTTCGACACTTGAAGCTCCGACTGGAACGCAACAAAATAGAAATAAAAAAATCCGCCAAAAGCGACAATGGACAATTGATTGTCGTGTGAGTTCAAATAAATGGACGTTTATTTGACGAATTAAAATGCCCATTTATCACACTCGAGCACATTCGATTTTTGAAAATACTCGTTTTCATGTAAACCTCGCATCACTCAGTTCAGCCTTTTCTCATTTTGGCCAAATTTTAGAGGGCGACTTGTAATCGCCCCGACTATTTTTCTAGGCGACTTTGGGCTTAGAAGGGCGACTTAATCGCCCTAGTCGCCCTCATGGCTGGTCCCTGGAGCTCTGTCAAACACGATGTAATAGAATATATGCTCTCTTTTATCTCTTGAATTCAGGAAAGTAACCAACTTTCTGTTAATTGAATACTCCTGTTAACCCTTTACCCAACGCAGACAATATCAAAATTTATTAATTTAAATATCATTTTTTAATTTTTTTCGAAAAATTTCAACAAAACCATATCATGTGACCCCCTCAGTGGTCGAACTCGTTCCAAAGAGGGGTCACATGATATTGTTTTGATGAAATTTTTCGAAAAATAATATTTTTTCTGCTCCTGAATCTGCATATTACGCAGGCAGATGCGGGCGATTCGTTGGGTAAAGGGTTAAATGAAAAGTGGCTATGCAGTCAACATGGTTCCACTGTACAATGGAGAAATAAATCTAAGCAACATGGGCACGGCTATCTATGACAGATGAATGTTGTATTATTTTGTTTGAAGTCTTGCTTTATGCAGTGTGTAAGAAGGATTGTGGCTGAGTAAAACAAATTCATCACTTTGCGACAACACCTTACAATGACAAACACCTTAAAAGAAACCTAGCATTCCATATATCATTCTTACAATCAAAGAAAAAATTCTTTTTGTTTGTGAGTAAGCTCTTTCCATGGGGTAAAAAAATAAAATAAATTGCTGTTTAGTTACATAGTTGGCCCATGTTGCAGGCACAGTGCCAACCTGTACAGTTCTATTTGAAAACTGATTAGTTATCTTACAGTCAGCACTAATTGCATGTGTATTTACAAGAAAGAATATCTTGTCTTTGCAAGATAAAGGCAGGTCCTTTCTTTGATCAACCATAAACCTTAATAAACTATAATCCAATCTTGTCATATGATAAACATGTACTCGTATTATAAAATCAGTAATTAAATTTTGCCTTTAACCCTCTGTGCTGTCTGTGGGAACATCAAGAAATGAAGAAGAGCTTGTTTACTATAGTTAACCCTTTACCCAATGCAGACGATATCAAAATTTATTATTTTAAATATCAATTTTTCAAATTTTTCAAAAAATTTCAACAAAACCATATCATGTTACCCCTCAATGGAATGAGTTCGACGAGCTCGTTCCATCGAGGGGTCACATGATATGGTTTTGTTGAAATTTTTTGAAAAAATAATATTTTTACAAGTGCTGAATTTGCATATTACGCGGGCGGATGCGGCCGATTTGTTGGGTAAAGGGTTAAACAAGCTCTGTTTTAATGATGAAATCCTCCATGGGAACCACGGGAAGTGAAGCAGTGCTTGTTTAGTGTGATAAACAAGCTCTGTTTCACTGGTAAAATAGGACCCAGTCACTAATGCTTGGGGTGCGAGTCCTCTAAAATAGGCAACATGGGGTATAAACGATTGAATGACCTTGACTTTGTCTCCATGTTGTGGTCAAGATTAGCCATTGTGCAGAAGTATGTGACCATAAACAACAATAAATAAATAAATTCATGATGAAATAGGACCCGGTAACCAATGCATGGGGTGTAACTCATATAAACTGGGCAAGGTGAGTATAGAAGATTGACTGGACTTGACTTTATATCCATGTTGCTGCCATTGTCCAGAAATATGTGGTCAATAAATAAATAAATAAAAATAAATAAATAAATAATAAGAAAAAATCTGATGTTAATCTAGGTATTTAGTTTTTATGGCGTAATGGCTATTCATGTAGACATTTAATTCAGCCCCGGAAATTATTTGAATATGCCAAATCAGATACCGCGCACATTATTTGCAAATTGAATCGAATATTGAATCAGATACGTGGCAGTCATTATCAGTAGCACTTTGATAAAAACTCTGGTGCTCATAGTTAAGTTAACCTGTAGCAAACATAATATCATCATGTTGTCTTTTATTCATAGACAGGCAAGAATTTGATAATGCAAGTTCTTCAATAGGCAGCTTTACGGAAACATTCTGCAGTTGGTGTCATATTTACTGTACAAATTATCAAATTCTCTATAACTGAAACTCAATAAGTCTGGGTTCATTCATAATATGGAATATCCCCTCAAGCTTGAAGGATGTCTGAAATGAAACCTGAAAATTTGTTATCTTTACTGCTGCTGAGAAAAGCTACGTATAAAAAACATGGCCTTTCTCAGCAACAGTAAATATAACAAATTTAACCCTTTACCCAATGAATCGCCCACATCCACCCACATAATATGCAAATTTAGCATCTGAAAAAATATTATTTTTCGAAAATTTTAACAAAACCATATCATGTGACCCCTCTTTGGAATGAGCTAGTCAAGCTCTTTCCAATGAAGGGGTCACATGATATTGGTTGTTGAATTTTTTTGAAAAATGTTAAAAAAAGATTTTTCAAATAATAAATTTTGATATTGTCTGCATTGGGTAAAAGGTTAACAGATATAACTTAACTATAAATTAAATATATTCTATTATTAAATACTAGCGGGTGAATAACCGGCGTTGCACGGGAGAAGCAGGTTATATCAGATCGGTTGAGAAACAGAGGAATATATCAAGGTCACCAGTTTGAAGGTCAAGGTCACACCGCACGGACAGCCCGATAAAGTCAAAATGATCGATTGGTTAATATACCTGCACATTTGAAATTTTAGCCCGATCGGACCAGCCATTTTTAAAATAAAAGGTCAAGGTCATCAATTTCAAGGTCAAGGTCACCCCGCATGGGCACGGCACCCATCCCATGTTACTTGCAGGGACGAATTACCCCCGTGTACAAAATTTGAGATCGATCGATCGAGAAACAGAGGAGGTCACCCGGAACAAAGATAGAGAGATAGATACAGACATTCGCATTTATATTATTAGATTATAATTTATAGTTTTCAAATTTTATTTTACTTTATTGAAAAACCAGGCACTTTAAATGTACTTGTTTAATTCTTGACTATTCTCTAATATTGATAATCACAACTTTTTTCTCTCAAAATACTCTATATATAAAAATAAGAAAAGTATTCAAAAAGTATTCAAAAGGTATTCATGAATACACCTCAAATTTGACTGTATTCGAATACAATTATGAATATGAATACTTTAACCACTTACCCATTGAATCGCCCGCATCCATCTGTGTAATATGCAAATTCAGCAGCTGAAAAAATATTATTTTTCGAACAGTTTCAACAAAACCATATCATGTGACCCCTCTTTAAAACGAGCTCGTCGAGCTCATTCCAAAGAGGGATCAGATGATATGGTTTTGTTGAAATTTTTTGAAAAAATTTAAAAAATTATATTTTTCCAAAGAGGGGTCACATGATATGGTTTTGTTGAAATTTTTTGAAAAAATTTAAAAAATTATTTTTAAAATAATAAATTTTGAAATCGTCTGCGTTGGGTAAAGGGTTAAAATTGCATGAATACTGAATACATCCGAATACTTGAAAAAATGTTTTGAATATGACTGAATACCGAATACGAAAACCCACCCCTGTCGTATATGCATTGACACTGGTGAACTGCCAACATATTACACATAGCATTCATTGATAATCAGTTCAGTAATGGGAACGGGGGCGCAGTGGCTCAGTTGGTAGAGGTGCAAGCTGCAAGCCGAGAGATCCTCGGTTCGAATCCCACCTGCGGCAACCGAGTTGTGTCCTTGGGCAAGACACTTCACCCCGATTGCCTACATGGGTGCACGATGATGCTGTGTACTGAGGCATACTGCACGTCGATGGTGCGCATGTCTTCAACCAATCTAACCCTGCCTGTGCTGCGGTGCAGAGTTCAGAGTTGCGATGTTGGAGAGCTGATAGCTGCTCGTCGTTGCTCGGTGGTTCTCTCCGGGTACTCCGGCTTCCTCCACCCGTAAAACTGTCACGGTCACGATTAGCCATTTGCATAACTATGTGACCTTAAACACCAATAAATAATAATAAATAGTAATGGGAACTGAATGATGATCCCCAATGCGTGTTGGAATGAAACCAGTTTCATTGAGTTCTTGTAGACACTAGACAGGAAATAGCTTCGTAATGTTGTTTAGCATTAACTGTTAACTGGTACAGTGCTGGGAGCCCATATTTGGGCTTTAATACGAAGACCAGGTAGCCCAACCTAAAGGTGTCATATTCTGTGGATGTGCTTCATATTATCTTAGAGGTGAAATTAATAAGTCAAAATGGGTTTGCATTGTTACAATTTGTGGGAGAATCCCCTTTGGCAATTGTTACAATTTGTGGAGAGTCCCTTTTGGCAATTGTTGCAATTTGTGGGATAGTCCCCTTTGGCACTCTCCCATGAACTGTAACATGGCAAAGACACATGAACAAATTTTGATGACCAAAAATAGCACACTACCAGTTAACCCTCTACCTAACGCAATGGCCCAACCGGCCAGCACTATTCTCAAAAGTCGCCAATTAATTTTCATTATTTTTTCATTTTTGTCTCAAAAACATAGGTTATGACCCCTCATTGGAACGAGCCCAACGAGGGGTCATAACCTATGTCATTGAGACAAAATATGAAAAAAAATTAGTTATTCAAGAATTTTTTTTGCAAGTGTCGTCTGCTTTTCAGGTTAGGTAAAGGGTTAAGAGGCAGTGGAAATCAGAAAGTAGTCAGTGATTAACCACTAACACTTTTGGGTTTCTGGTATCTGTCTTTTCAGCTAGTTAATCAAATTTGAACATAGTTTTATGCATTTTGACAACAAAAACATTGAAGAAAACATTGAAGATATTTGATACATATTCGGCATGATTGTTGAATCAAATTCAAAATAAATATTGTGATTAAATCAAAAATCATTTCGAATACCGAATATTCGCAGGGGCCTACATTTAACCAAATTATCATGAGCTCTGTCAAAATAGACTGAATTGGTTAAATTCTAAGTGGGAGTGTAGTGCCTCAGTAGGTAGAGATATACAGTTAAAACTGGAAGTCCTGTCATGAAATGCACACAAATAGCATGTCGATCTGCGCGTTAATGTACGTGCTATGACCATAGCAAGGCTATCAAATTCTGTACATATGGCCTGTGCACAAGCAATGTTTCAGCCAATGGACCTCTGGGTAACCTGAAGGTCCATTGGCAGAAACATTGCCTGTGTTTGCTATGAGTAACCGAGAGGACCTGTCATGCTTTGGATGCCATTCGATATGGCAATTGTGCGCAATTCCCACCCGCAATTAAGCCTAGATAAGCACACAGTTCGTGACGGGACTTCTAATTTTAACTGTAGGCTGCAAGCCGAGTGGTTGTTGGACGAATCCCATCTGCAGCAACGGCTTTGTGTTCTTAGGCAAGACACTTAATCCCTATTGCCCACGTGGAGGCATGGTGCCATTATGTACTGAGGTATAGTGCACATTGGTGGTGCACTTGTCTTCTACCAATGCTAACCCTGCTTGTGTCAAGTTAGTAAGTTGGGGAGGCTGTAAGTTGCTCACCATTTCTCACTGGTTCTCTCCAGGTACTCCGGCTTCCTTCACCCTTAAAACTTTCCGACACGAGGTGACCCTGGCTGTCAAAAGTGTCATTAATCCACAATAAATAAATAACTAAATGCCAAGTTGCCTTATCAGAAAAATCTGGCATTGGCAATTTTGGTATATTGACATCAGTGAGCACTGAGCAGTGCTGCAGATGCTGAAGGCAAATTAGTTTATCTTAAGTATTATATTAATGGAAACTTGGGCTGTCACGATTTTTTAATATAGGAATCGATTAATCGTCACAAATAATTGATAATAATTGATTAATCATACCTAGATGAACCCCCTCCCTCTCTTGAGAGTCGTTAAAAATGTAGTTCAAGTCAGTTGACTGACCTCAATTAACAATGAAGACAATCGTCTTTTACGTACATTCAAAGCTTTGACGTTCTGAACTGTTGAACCATCAGTGTAATAATCAAGACTGGTCGTTAGTTGCAAACTTCGCAAGTTCGCAACTGCCGACCGGTCTTGATTATTATACTGACAGTTGAAAAGTTCAGAACATCAAAGTCTGAATGCACCTGAAAGACAAATGCTTCTTGAGGTTTAACATCGATGTTCTTGACCTTTTACCTTTAGAAACAATAGTTTTTTCATCATTTTATTTTTAATTATTAAATGCCCCAAATGAGGTAAAAATTTTCCGTTTCTTCGACAACGAAACATACTATGAAAAACGACTCTGTGAGTGCGAGAGGGCCTGATCTTCAGAGATCCCGTATAACTCTATAGTTGCCTAACCGGTTTCGTTCTAATTTGAACTTCGTCAGAGGCGATTGAACTGCTGTGCGGCTCTCCTTTTATAGGTTTCCTCTAAAAACAGCTTGGCGGCCACAAAGGTTGGCGGCCACAATAGGTGATTAATTGATTAGATTAAGTGACATTAAACATAAACGCGACACCCCTATCGCAATTCACTTTAACCAAAGTAATCATTCCAGCACGGACCTCTCATACCGTATTATACAGGTACTATATACCGACCCGGACGGTGACAACACCACCGAATTACGGCGCCATCGTGAAATACAATGGATATTCACGCTCAAAACACTCACCCCACTCGGCTTGAACAAGAAAGACTTTTGATTTTACTTTGAACGAAACATACTAATCGATTTTGGCAGGACCGATCGACGATCGATTAATCAATTAATCGTGACAGCCCTAATGGAGACTGTGATACCCACTAATGTACTGAAACCATTTATTGATTAATTGGAACTTTATTATTCAAATATCTAGGACTCTTTTTTAACCCTTGACCCAATGTAATGGCCAAAACCTGCCAACACTATTCACTAAAATCATCATTCAGTTCTCATTATTTTTCAGTTTTGAACATCGTTTATGATCCCTCATTGGAATGAGCTTGTTGAGCTCGTCCCAATTAGGGGTCGTAAGCTATGTTTTTGACGCAAAAAAAACAAAAAAGTTTAGTCATTCAAGAATTTTATTTGCAAGTGTCGTCTGCATCTCATGCAACAAATAACAAGTACCGCTCACATCCACTTATTTTTCAGGAATCCCTACAGACACACACCAGAAGTAAATTGTATTTTTCAGGTCCAAAAGTTATCAAATCGCCCTCTTTTTTATCTGGAATATTCAGCAATAATGCAAGATGTCAGTAGAATGTTTCAAACGTTTATTGAAACAATATATTTTCCCAAGGCTGTTTCATTTTAGAGATTGCATCATTTATGAGGGCAACATTTCCAGATGAGAAACTCTAATTCAAATATTTAGTTCAGTGATACCATATAGAGATGTTATTCATTGGAAGTTATCTTCAAGCTCTGTCATTAATTATTAAAAAGACAGTTTCATGATTAGAAATAGAACTGAAATATCCTTCAAATAAATCAATTGATTGTTAAAGTATAGAAACCAGGGACCAGGCATGGGGGAAAATTTAGAGAGAAGTGACTTCTCCCTCTCATAAAAATAGGGAGAAGTGAGGCTCCTTCAAGGAGAAGTCAGTCCACCTGAGGGAGAAGTGATAATTCACCCTATTTTCTTTACTGTTTGATAGTTGTGAGAAAAAAAAACACTTTATTTTATATTCTTTATTTTTAGTAATATGAAGATTATTATAGAAAGCCAGTTGTGACATGCTTTTTGTGAAATGCTTTTGCTTATATTGACCTATCACAAATAGCGTTTTGGGAACAACCAATCAATGCCTTCCTTTCAGATATTCTAATTAAGGAATTCCGACTGGAAAATACGAATTGCTTTATGCTTTTTGCTAACAACGAAATACAAATAGCAAAATGCATTTTAGGGAAATGCGAATAGCAGAATGCATTAAAAGTTTGAAGTGCGAAATGCTTTTTTCGAAATGCATTTGTTTCAATTTACGAAATGCCTTTTACTAAATATGTTTTGTGAATTGTCCATTTGTATGCATCACAAACAGTAGCAACATAGGTCGTGATTTGATAAAAAGAAAAGGAATAAATAACAACTTTTTCACCTAAGTTAGAATTAAATTTGTCTAGACCTAAACATGTTTAATGTTACAGAATTCATTCTTTTTATTTTAAATTAATCCAAAGTTAGAAGAGAACATTAGATTATTCAGCTTCTATTTAAAACAGTAAAATACATGTTTTAGATTTTGTTGAATTAAAAACATAAAAATAGTTTCAGAATTGGATCTTGCATTGCATAAAATAAACATTGTTGTATAAACTAAAACATTTTCCATCTACATATTTTAGTGAGTCACAGTCGGCCTCAGTCAACACTTTTTAGTGATATCTGCATATTCACTGTTTCGTTATTGTCAAAAAGCATTTAAAATTGGCAAAAAGCATTTCGCATTTAGCAAAAAGCATTTCGCATTTAGCAAAAAGCATTTTGCATTTCACAAAAAGTATTTTGCAAAAAGCATTTTGCATTTCGCAAACAGAAAAATGCATTTCCAAAAATCATGTCACAACTGGCTTTCTATAGGTTATAAATAAAACAATTAATAAAACCTAAACCCTTTACCCAACGTAACGGCCAAAACCGGCCAGCGCTATTCTAAAAAATCGTCAGTTAATTTTCATTATTTTTTGTCTCAAAAACATAGGTTATGACCCCTCATTGGAACGAGCTCATCGAGCTCGTTCCAATGAGGGGTCATAACCTATGTTTTTGAGACAAAAAATTAAAAAAATTAGTTGTTCAAGAATTTTATTTGCAAGCATCGTCTGCTTTCCATGTAAGGTAAAGGGTTAAAAAGAACATAAGGTACATGTAGTAAAATCACTATAGCACATGGTTTAGCACATCTTAAGTATGAAAGGCAGCAAACCACCAAAATGGCTGTTTTGTGTTTGAATTCTGTGAACCAGGACATGTTAGTGCAACTCCATATTAACCCTTAACCCAATGCAGACGATTTCAAAATTTATTATTTTAAATATAATTTTCTAAAATTTAAAAAAAAATTTCAACAAAACAATATCATGTGACCCCTCATTGGATTGGAACGAGCTCAATGAGCTTGTTCCAATGAGGGGTCACATGATATGGTTTTGTTGAAATATTTTGAAACATTTAATTTTTTCAACTGCTCAATTTGCATATTACGTGAGCGGATTTAGACGATTCCTCAGGTAAAGGGTTAGCTGATTGCGTGCCAGAAGCCACTAACAGGGTTTTCCAAAAATGAAAGTACACAGCAAAAGCCAATATTTTCCTTGCTTATGTTTCATAGTCAGTCAAATGCAAATAATATTTTGTTCATATAAATTTGTTTTATTATAACTTATTGGAGAGTGCCAGTAAGCACTCTCCAATAATTTGTAATAAAAAAAAAATTTGGATAACAAATTCCTACCACCAAAAATAATATAGCCCTCAACCAGTTAACGAACTTCCTTGGTTTCTGCCCTTCCATTTTAACAAAGCCCTCTTGAAGTCAAAATCACTCTGGGACTGCCCTCCTTAGAGATTCTTATGAGATCACTGAGGATCTTGTTTGACATATTTATCCCAAGTCTTGTATTAATTCTATTTTGGGTAGAAAATCAACATTCACAGCTTTCACTAGAAACAGGTATAAGAAAGGCAACCTTTATCAATACAAAAATATTGGGTAACATATCTTTGTACTTGTCAAACACTATTTTTGAAATCTCATGATGAGATTCATTCAGATAATTTTCTACCACAAGTCTTTTATATTGGGTGAATTCTTGCCCACACACATCACATTCAATGTATTCAGAATAATGATCAACAACTATTTGAAATTTTTTTTTACCATATTTTGCAAATGAATCCTTATCAGCCTTGTAGTTAGAAACAATATTAGTTGATAACAAGGGTCTGCGGTGGCTCAGTGGTACACTGTTGGAGGTACCGAGTTTGATCCCCATCTGGGACAACCCACATTGTGTCCTTGGGCAAGGCACTTTATCCGGTTGCCTACACGGAGGCACGGTGATGCTATGTACTAAGGTGTATTGCAGGTTGATGGTGCACATATCTTCAACCACTGTAACCCTGCTTGAGCGGAGCTTGTACAGAGTTAGAATGTTGAAGAGCTGACAGTTGTTCGTCGATGCTCGGCGGTTCTCTCTGGGTACTCTAGCTTCCTCCACCCGTAAAACTGTCACGGTCGAGATAAGCCATTGTGCATAAGTATGTGACCGTAAACACCAGTAAATAAATAATAAATAGATAGATAGATAGATATTTTATTTTATGATATATCAATAACGTTTTACAATTTACAGATAATCAGTAACAAGAAACAAAAATATTGATACACCGTAGGGAGATATCATAGACAGGTTGGCTGTCTACCTGTTATTACCCTATAAATAGTTGATAACAATACAAAGTAATAACAACAGCAATAATTTATAATTGTGAGTGTTTGGTATTCCACCCAGGTGAACTGGATCATTTGAGAGAAATTTTGACTATTTTACCCTTTAACCTGAGAGACCATTCTTCCAGTCCAGGAACATGATACGTCCCACTTTCATTAAATAGGCTGACTGCTAAGTTAAAGTGTGGGGTAGAGCAATCAATATTTTCAACGTGCAGCCTTGGGCTGCACATTGAAATTAGTGATTGATCTACCCCCAAGTAATAAATTTCTTCCATTGAACTTTTATAGATGATACCACTGTTGTTCAATGGATGAAGTTTAGTTTGATTCTTAGAGCTATTGTTCAGTTCTACTGCTAACTGTAGCATGTATACTATACACCATCAACAGGTAATTGAGTACCAGGAGTTCACTATGACTTTATGATAAGTTTACCTCAACATCACTTTTACAGACTACTCTTATTTTTCGCTTGAGGTGATTGTTAACTGAGATTGTGCCAATATTACAAGGCTCATATGTTAACACATACTAAATAAAAGAAGCAAAGAAGTGCTCTTTTGTATGTTCTTGTCTGATAATATAATGTGCTGTGACACTGATTCTTGGACATTTTCTCACACATGGGTTCCACAAATTATTAAATAAGAGTTGATATTTAACCCTTTACCCAATGCACACAACATCAAAATTGATTATTTCAGGTCACAATAAAAAAAATTCCTAGATTTTCATTGTGACTTTTCTTTCAAACTGGGGTGGGTGGGTGGGTGGGTGGGTGGGTGGGTGAATTTAATTTTTCATTTCATCCGGAGATCTATGGGATAATCTGGAACAACCCTAGAAACTGGTAGGTTGTGGGCATGGTGGTGGGGGATAGGGGTCTAAAACCTTTAACAAGAGATTACTCAGCTAAATGAGAATAAAATTTGAGAATAAGACTCCATGAATGGCTTAGGATCATATATACAGTAACCACAAGAAAATTTTGATCACATTTCACTGAGTTGATAATTCCAACACTTGACATCATTTTTGGGGAAGCTCTCCCTGAGAGCTTCCCAAGAAATGATGACAAGGGTTGGAATTATCAACAACAGGAAAAATGTTATAAGAGTAATTTTCTAGTTGTTATCCTTAAAGGAGACAATATGACAAAATTATTTAAATGCCAATAAAAACAATTGGGATGGTTTGCAAAATAGGGGCAGGCAGGGATGGGAATCTAGGAATTTTCTTATTGTGGCCTTAGGTATAATTTTTTCAAAGTTTAAAAACAAAATTCAACAAAACCATATCATATGGTCCCTCTTTGGAACAAGCTCAAATTTTTTAGCTGCGACTAGCAGCTCTATAAGTGGCAATGTCGGTCTGTCTGTCTGTCGGTCGGTCGGTCGGTCGGTCGGTCTGTCTGTGACCAACGAGTTTGTCTGTGACCAACGAGTTTCAAAACTCAATAACTTTTGAAATACTTGATGGAATGACTTTTTATTTGGCATGTAAGTGTATCTTATTGATGTCTAGCCACTGTTCAATGCATGTGTTGTTCCAAATATTTTTCTTGGAGTTATGGCCCTTGATGAACTTAGAATGTCGGTCGGTCTGTCTGTGACCAACGAGTTTCAAAACTCAATAACTTTTGAAATACTTGATGGAATGACTTTATATTTGGCATGTAAGTGTATCTTATTGACGTCTAGCCACTGTTCAATGCATGTGTTGTTCCAAATATTTTTCGTGGAGTTATGGCCCTTGATGAACTTAGAATTTTGTGAAATTGCACCACCCGTCGCAGCTACGGCGTCGATGTCGCGATTTTTTTAAAAATAATTTTTTTCAATGCTCAGTTTGTAAATTATGTGGGCAACATGGGTATTAATGGTTGGCTGGACATGACTTTATATCCATGTTGTGGTCATGATTAGCCATTGTGTAGAAATATGTGACCTCAAACACCAATACATAAATAAATTAATTCACAGTTTCTAAATTATTTAAGAACTGAAAACTTATTCTTGCATCAGGAGTTCACAAGAATCAAAATTGATTTTTGTGAATTGAGACAAATTTTAAGGCCTGCAAACCTTTTCACCAATTGATATCAGTGCAAAGAAAGAGTTATTTTGACTGACATAGGTTCGCTTTTCCAACCAACTGAAATATTCCAGGCGAGTGAACCTAAACATATAGGCAATGACCTATTTGATATCTAGACTGGTTCATAATCCTCCAATCGTGACGAATTTGAAATTCGTTTATCACATAATGTGTAATTATTTTTAGCTCAACTTGACAAAGTCAAGCTGAGCTATTGCCATCACTTCTCGTCTGTCGGCGTACGTATGTACGTACGTACATCCACAATTTCCTTTGGCACACCTCACAGGTCGCATTTATGATCAGATTACTTTGAAACTTGGTATGCTTGTTTGGGGAGCTATCGATTTTCTTCAATTTCTGTCAAAAAATGTTGTCGTGGCCAACGTTCTTGGAACTTAGTTTAGTCAAACCACAATATTTCAATATTTCCCCTTGGCACACCCTACAGGGCACATTTATGATTTGATTGCTTTGAAACCTGGTATGCTTGTTTAGGGTGACCTCTAGATGGGAGCTATCGATTTTTTTCAATTTCCAGCAAAAAATGTTGCCACGGCCAACGTTCGTAGAACTCAGTTTAGTCAGACCTCAATATTTCCCTTTGGCGCACCCTACAGGGCACATTTATGATCAGATTGCTTTGAAACCTGGTATGCTTGTTTGGGGAGACCTCTAGATGGGAGCTATTGATTTTCTTCAATTTCCGTCAAAAAATGTTGCCGCGGCCAACGTTCTTAGAACTTAGTTTAGTCAGAAGACTCAAAATTTCCCTTTTGCACACCCTACAGAATACATTTATGATCGGATTGCTTTCAAACCTGGCATGCTTGTTTGGGGTGACCTCTAGATGGGAGCTATCGATTTTCTTCAATTTCCGGCAAAAAATGTTGCCACGGCCAACGTTCATAGAACTTAGTTTAGTCAGACCACAATATTTCCCTTTGGCTCACCCTACAGGGCACATTTATGATTAGATTGCTTTGAAACCTGGTATGCTTATTTAAGATGGCCTCTAGATGGGAGCTATCGATTTTCTTCCATTTCTGTCAAAAAATGTTGCCACGTCCAACGTTCTTAGAACTTAGTCTAGTCAAACCACAATATTTCTCTTTTGTACACCCTACAGGGCACATTTATGATTAGATTGCTTTGAAACCTGGCATGCTTGTTTGGGGAGACCTCTAGATGGGAGCTATCGATTTTCTTCAGTTTCCGTCAAAAAGTGTTGCCACTGGCAATGACCTTCAATTAACTTAGTAAAAACTTAGTGCAGTTAAGCATCAATATTTCCCGTTGACACACCCTGCAGGGCACATTTATGCTTGGATCGCTTGCAATCTTGATGAGCTTGTGTGGGGTGACATCTATATGGGAGCTGTAGATTTTCTTCCATTTCTGTCAAAAAATGTTGAACTTAGTTTAGTCAGACCTCAATATTTCCCTTTAACATGGCCTTCTGGGCACATTTTTGATCGGATCACTTTGAAACTTGGTATGTGTGTTCCGTGTGACCTCTAGATGTGAGCTATTGCTTTTTCTCATTTCCAAAAAAATTTATTGTCGTTATCACCAACCTTTGAACTTACTGTATTTGTGCATCAACTTATCCCTTTTGCACTCTCTGCAGGGTATATTTTTGAATTTCCATAAAAAAACCCATTGCCACAAGCAATGACCTTCTACTTAGTGCATTAACATCTTCCTTTGGCATGCCTTAGAGGACACATTCATTATCAGGTTGTTTTGAAACTTTGTATGCTTATGCAGGGTGACAAAGATAGGAGGTATTGATTTTCTTTTCATTTCAATCAAAAACTGTTGCTGTTAGCAACAATCCTTGAATTTATTGCATTTGTGCATCAACATTCTTTGATATGGCCTACAGGCCACATTTATCATAGGATTGTTTTTGAACTTGGTGTGCTCATTAGGCAAGAACTTTAGATAAGAGCTATGATAAGCATTCATTTCAGTGAAAAAAGTTGCCATTTACAATAACCTCTGAACATACTGCATTTGTGTATCAACATTCTTCCTTTAGCAAGTCTTACAGTTTACATTTAAAAATTCATGGATTTAATACTCTTGACGTTGTGCACACACAATGCTGTTATGTTGAAATTTCAAAAAATAACATTGGTACCAATGATCTTCAATTTTGCCATTTCATTTATAACTTACCAAGTTCAAGTTTGTCAAGTTGAGCTACAGTGTCATTGACACTTTCATTTATCTAATGTAAGGAGGACTAAACTGGCCAACTCTATTCACAAATATCGCCAAACAATTTTTTTTTCTCAACTTTTGACTTGAAAACATAGCTTATGGACCCTCATTGGAACAAGCTTATTAGGCTTGTTGCAATAAAGGGGTCATAAGCTATGCTTTCCAAGGCAAAAATTGAAAATGCTTAGGTATTCAGGAAAGTTGTTTTTTTCCAGTTTTGGTCTGTTATTTGTATTATTAGGTAAACAGTTAATGAAATATAAGAGAAGATTAATCCATTATTCTACCTGAAGTCATTCCTGTAGTAGACATGTTGTGAATGATCTTTTCTGCAATGAGCTATTTGATGGTGATTATGTGATAAAGTAGGTTATTCTATTAAGTAACATGTATTTGAATGGGATCTACATGTGCATGTACCTTGACAAGTACTGTACTGCTGTTATAGTTTTTGTTTATGGGAGTACAAGTAGCAAACAGATTCTCCATCTGAAAGGGCATTTAAAAAAAAAAAAAATTTTGACCTTTTACTCAACACAATAAGGTGATGACACTTGCAATAAACAATTGTAATCCTAAAAATTTCATTTTTATCCTTAACTGGTAGAGTGTTAGTAGCCACTATCATGGCTCTATTGAAAAGTGCAGAAAGCCACTATACAGACCTGAAAATAAGCAGACTCACATTTGCAGAATGAGGTCCCCAGAGGGTGAATTTGATGATGCTATCCCATACAGTTTGCCAATTTATCCTCTGGGTACCTCTTTCTGTTTAGTTTTGAGACCCTGATTCAGATAGAGGTTCACAGAGGGTGAATGCAGTGATACTACCCTGTTGTGCAAGGTAGCATCACTAAATTCATCCTCTGGGGATCTCATTTTGTAGATGACAGTCTGCTTATTTTCTGGCTTGCCACGATAGTTGCTTTACACTGTATGCATTAGTTTGATGTTTGCTCTGCTGTAGAACACAAAATGTTAAAATAAAATTGTTTTGTTACAATTTAGTGGAGAGTGCCAACAGGCACTCTCCAATAAATTGTAACAAATCAATTACTGAGAACAAAATATTGCTAAATCAAGGCTCCGCTTGCTGGTAGCAATAGAGTCCTTAAAAAAAATAGTCATGTTATAAATCACCTTTGAAGAATATTTCAGCACTCTACCCGTTAAAAATAATTTATGCCACTTATTGGAATGAGCTTGTTCCAGTGAGGGATTAAACACTACTGTATGTTTTTGAGGCAAAAATTGGAAAAATAAAAATAAGTTATACTTGCTAAAGGGTTAAGCCTTTACCTAACGAATCGCCCGCATCAGCCTGCGTAATATGCAAATTGAGCAGTTGAAAAAATTAAATTTTTCAAAATAGTTCAACAAAACCATATTATGTGACCCCTCATTGGAACGAGCTCATTGAGCTCGTTCCAATGAGGGGTCACATGATATGGTTTTGTTCAAATTTTGTGAAAAAATTAAAAAATGATATTTAAAATAATAAATTTTGATATCGTCTGCGTTGGGTAAAGGGTTAGTCCAGTGATCATATATAGTTGGGGTAAGAGAGGGGCCTTTTGGGGAGGATGCCACCCATACATCCTTATTGCCATCGCTGCTATACTGTGCTTGATAAGATGACACATGTAGAAAAATACAGTGAGTACTTTTTTCACAGTTACTTAACTGGTTGAGTGGTAGAAGCCACTATCGGATCTTTCAAAAAAATGAGGGTACCAGAGCAAAAGCCAACTTTTTCCACACTCATATTCTTTTTTCACTCAAATACAAATAAATATTCTGTTTATATAAAATTGTTTTATTTCAAATTATTAGAGCATGCCAAAAGGCCCACTCCCAAAATTTGAAATAAAACAAATATTGATGAACAAATTAAATTACGCAAAAATAATCCAGCCCTCAACCAGTTAAACAGGGTTCCCAAGGGGCCTTGGGTTCAAGGAATGGCCTTGAATTTGACTTAGAGTCATTCAAGACTTTGAAATTCTGGAAAATGTGTCAGGAAGTCTTGAAAAGCCTTGGATAGTCATGAAAATATAAATACAGTGGAACCCTGTTATTTGAATAACTACTTTGCCAATGGAAATTATTCAATTAACAGGGATGAGGTCACGTTCCTGTATTTTAGCAGGAAATTGAACATTATTCTCTTATACCTTGTTTGACAGGGCTGATGGAGCTCTGTCAAACAAGATATAATAGAATAAATACCCTGTATTAGATGCACTTACAGTACGTGGACAGTGAATTGTAACTAAATCACCTGTGGAGTGGAGTTATCACCCAAACTATAACTTTCAAATTTTGTATATATTGACTAAAAACACAAGCAATGTTTCAGCCAATGGACCTCTGCATTTAACCCGGAGGTCCATTGGCTGAAACTTTGCTTGTGTTTGTTATGCTTTGCAACAAATTTGCAATTATTGCTTGAGTGGAATCTCCACTTTGCGGGTGATTTAGTGATTATACACTCTCCACGTACTGTATATGAAACAGGTCTCCAAACATTGGGTATTTGGTGATTGTCAGGATAATTTCTCGACACATTACAGGATTTTTTCAATTAAGAGATATTCAATTAAGTAGGCTTTGGGGTAGGATGCTACCCATTGCCATTACTGCTATACTGTGCTCGATAAGATGACACAGTAGCAAAACACAGTGAGTAAAGTTTTGACAGTTACTTAAACAGGGTTCCCATGGGGCCTTGGGTTCAAGGAACGGCCTTGAATTTGGATCATTCAAAGCTTTAAAATCCTGAAAAATGTGTGCAGGAAGTCTTGAATGGTCAGTGTTGATGAAATGCATAGTCATAACTCTATAGTTTTAGATGTTTGAGTTTGTGAAGGCATAGTCCTAGCTAGGGCCTCCAGTCATTACCCCCCACTCCTACTTTCCTTGTAGGGAAGTAGGAGGAGGGGGTAATGACTGGTGGTCCTAGTTAGGACTAATGAATGCAGGGCCTTGAAAATCCTTGAATTTGGCTATTGTAGGGCCGGCCTGAAAATAAGCAGTCTGACATTTGCAGAATGAGGTCCCCAGAGGGTGAATTTGATGATGCTATCCCATACAGTGGACCAATTTATCCTCTGGGTATCTCTTTCTATTTGGGGGCGCGGAGGTTCAGTGGGTAGAGGTGCAGGCTGCAAGCCGAGAGGTCCTCGGTTTGAACCCCACCTGCGGCAACCGCGTTGTGTCCTTGGGCCAGACACTTCACCCCCATTGCCCACAGGGATCACGGTGGCGCTGTGTACTAAGGCGTACTGCACGTCGATGGTGCACTTGTCTTCAACCAATGATAACACTGCTTATGTGGAGTTAGTATGTTGGGGAGCTGACAGTTGCTTGCCGTTACTCGGTGGTTCTCTCCGGGTACTCCGGCTTCCTCCACCCGTAAAACTGTCATGGTCATGATTAGCCATTGTGCAGAAATATGTGACCCTGAAACACCAATAAATAAATAAATCTCTTTCTATTTAGTTTTTAGACCCTGATTCAAATTGAGGTTCTCATAGGGTAAATTTAGTGATGCTACCCTGCTATGCAGGGTAGCATCACTAAATTAACCCTCTGGGGACCTCGTTTTGCCTTGAAAAAAGGATGAAATATATTGAGAACTGGCCTTGAATAGCGTTGAATTTTATCAGTCCTTCCCTGCAGGAACCCTGTTAAATTGCAGTTTTTATTGCATTCCATGTAGTGAGCATCAGTTGCCAGTTACAGCAGTATCATGTTGTATAGGTTGTGGATTAAATTAGTACAGCAGTGGGAGGGTTGCTTGTCTGCATACCGACATAGTCTGTGATGTCATCATCAGAAAGTAGAATAAATGCCAATACTCATTTTGTGGGCTTGTTACATGTACCTGATAAATGATGCACACACATGTGATTTGGTGATTGCTTCATCTGCCTGTTCTCTCTATTTTCTAGAATTATATGCCTAATTCTATAATTATAGGAAGTGAAGATTTATTTTGAGATTCTGTTCTGTTTGTGTAGGAGAGGTTGTGTGTTTCAGAGGATATTGTGTGTTCTTCAACCATCATAAAGTCTATATTCTTCTCTACATGTTTCTGTGTAAATTTGTGTGTCTGCATGGGAGATTCTGCAAATAATGCACTGTGGAGTTTATCGCAAAGATGCAATGATATCCTCAGTTTTACTGGTAGCCTTTGTTGACATAGTATATGAATATCAGAACATTACCATGGATTAAATGGTGTTGGCATTGATTCACACAACAAGGCCATTGACATTTTTTTGCCACCTGTTTCAGATTTAGTGATTTTGATCATCTGGCAGTTTGTTTTTTCCATTTTTTTTTAGGCCAGCTCCTTGCCAAATACATGTATACTTTATAAATATATATATTAACAGATTTGAGAATTACATATTTTGATAGATAAATTGCTAGTTTAGCTATAAAATTAACTATAAAATCCCCATGGGAACTGCAGGAAATGAAGCAGTGCTTGTTCATTGTTGTAAACCAGCTCTGTATTACTGGTAAAATAGGGTCCAGTCATCAATGCTTGAGGTGGAAGTCCTCTAAAATGAGCAACATGGGTATAAACGATTGTGAAAACTTTACTTTATCTCCATGTTGTGATCACAATTAGTCATTGTGCAGAGACATTGACATTAAAAACCAATAAATATAATAATAATAGCTATACAATTACTTTCTCAACAAAGGGTATATTCAAAATGTGAAAGGAGTCAGAATTTGGTAGTGTGAACAAACATTTTTTTTAACCCTCCACCTAACATGACTAGTAGATGACAAGCCCATATTTTATGTCTTTATTTTCAAGTGAAGGTACCTCAACCCTTTACCAAACTTGAAAAGCAGACGACACTTGCAAACAAAATTTTTGAATAACTAATTTTTTTCTTTTTTTTTTTTGTCTCAAAAACATAGGTTATGACCCCTTGTTGGAACAAGCTCTATGAGCTTGATCCAAGGAGGGGTCATAACCTATGTTTTTGAGACAAAAAATGAAAAAATAATGAAAATTAATTGGCGATTTTGAGAATAGTGCTGGCCGGGTTTGGTTGTTACATTGGGTAAAGGGTTAACCTAACTACTTCATATTCTTTGGATGTGCTACATATTATATTTGAAGTGAAATTATTCGATCTCTGGATTTGCCTTTACCAGGGTTCGCACAGCCCTGAAAAGTCCTTGAATTTTAGCCAAACTCCTTGTATTTGGAATATTCAGAAAATGCCCTTGAAAAGTACTTGAAAATCAGTCAGACTTCTTGAATGTTCTTGGATTTTTCCTGCTATTGTTGCAGCTTGTTTATTTGAGTCCAACCTTTTGCCAAATTTTAAATTTTATTTGGTTTAATTTTTTCAAAAAAGGTGAGGAAAGAGAACATGCATATCGGAAATAACTGGTGGAGTGCTGAAAGTCACCATTAATTTAACTGAAAAGCGAGAGTACTTTAAACAAGTCCCTATATTCTTTGTGTGGACTCTGTGCATATTCAGTGGCATCTGACACTTTCTTCACATCAATTTACTTTATTGTAAATCATTGGAGAGTGCCTGCAGGCACTTTCCAATGATTTATAATAAAATAAATATTGAATAAATTGTAACCACCAAAAAGAATCTATCACCCAGCTAATTGTGCAAGAAATAGATTTTAGAAGCAAGTGAGATTTTTGAGAAATGACAATCCTGTCAGACAACTGCTGCTTGATAAATGCTTATTTGTCCTTGAAATGTCCTTGAAAAGTCCTTGATTTTGTTTTGTCCCCTGTCGTATGAACCTTGCTTTACGCAATTAAGCACTATCCAATAAATTGTAACAAGGAAGTTAACTCATTGCATGCTGCTGGCAGGTATTCCTGGACTGGAAATCCCTTTCCACTACATTAAGTAATATCTGAGCCCAATTGACCAAATTTTCTCGCGTAAATTGTATATTTGTGACCAGTGATTTCCTTTATTAGTCAAATTTTCAGGACTTTTCATCAAATCTAGCCATGACTATTTCACAGCAGCCATGACCAGCTTTGAAGAAAAATGTATTAAAAATACTCAGTTGGTTAAAAGTTTAGACATGCAGACAAATTTTTGACCACCAAAAATAATTACCACTCCACAAGTTAAAGGTGATTTTGAAAAATGATAGGCTGCAAAATAGGGCCTGCCAAATCATGATTTTTCGCTTGATTTGAATCTCCAATCAAATCAGGCAAAAAGGTTCAAAATTAAGTCAAATCGAATCAACTTTCCAATTGTTTTGATACTGTGGTTTTCTTACTAGTAGTATTTATCGCTCATGTATACCCAGTATTACAGGCCTTGCATTTTCAGGAGAGCGATTTATTCGCTCGCCTACTGCTTGCCTTAAAAAAACTGGGGAGAGCGAAAAATAGCCCTCCTAGCCTTAGAAAATAATGATTACAACAACAGCCTATTCCAAAAACCCACAGGTTTTCAGATCTCTGCTATGTTAGTGGTCTCTGCAATATGCCTTACCAAGGTCCGGAGGTGTGGGAGGGGGTAGTGTGGCCGTCTCGCTGGGACTACCTGGTTAGCAGCACAAAATAAAATGTACAAAGCCCACTAGGTATAATTCCTTAATAGTACAACTTCATTTTGCCACTTTTAGCTTTTGTAAGCTCAAGGAGAGCTAATCGCTCCCCTGGGACGTGTGAGGAGAGCGATTTCTAGCTCTCCTGCATTTTCAGCTCACCTGACTTTCAGTCAGGAGAACTATAGTGATCACTCCCCATCCATCATCCGTGAACATGGTGTTTGCGTCTTCTCCTCCCAAACCACTGAACCAATTTAATTGATATTTGAGATAATAGTTTGTTATGACATCGCAATTTGATTTTGTTCAAATCAAGTTGCCTCGCCCATTGGTAGGGCCACACCCAAAAAGTGTGCTGAAATCTTAAAAAATCTTCTTCTCATGAACCAGCAGCAGCAGAGACTTGATATTTGGTGTGCAGCTTCCTTTTGAGGTGTAGACTCAGATTTGTTCAAGAGAAGTTTGTGGGGCTATATTTGGCGTCGTAATGGGAGGGGCAAGAATATTTGCCCCTCCCAAAATTTCTATTTTCCAAACCGAGAGGCAAATTTGGACCAAATTTGATATGAGGGCTCATTGGGTCATAAGTACTTAATTTATGCAAAAACGTTTTTCCCATTGCCCCATGGGAACCACAGGAGCTAAAAATAGGAAAAAATTAAAACGCCCATATCTCCAAAACTACATGGCACTGAGAATTCTTATTTGTTGTGAAGCTTCCTTAGGACCAACAGAAGGGAATGGTAAAAAAAAATTGCTATCAGTTTTATCATGGGGGTACTTTTTGGGGACTGCTGAGTCAGCATTTTTAACACTGTGGGTAATGGGAAAAACATATAAGACTACTTTTCTATCAAACCACTGCTCTAAAAGCTTTCAAATTTCACATATAACATCTTTGGAAGATTGTTTCACATGTTTATTGAAATCAGTTGCCTGGGTCCATATTTGGGCTCTCTATGGGAGCCCAAATGTTTAAATTAGTGCAGTATGAGGAGTATTTTTTTTTTTTTTAAAAATCTTCTTCTTCAGATCTACCAATAAGAATCTTTTGATATTTGGTATGCAGCATCCTTAGGGGGGGTGAGATTCAAGTTTGTTCAAGCCAAGTCTCTGGTTTCATATTTAGGCTGAAAATTTGGGGTCCCGCTGCGGACTTAGAAATTTTGGACCAAAATCCGGAAATTTTTTTTTGTTTTTTATGCGTTTCGGTCAATTTTAAGACAAAAAATTTTTTTTTTTTTACACTGAAAAATTTGAGGTCCGGGTGGGACTTCGAAAATAAATTTTGACATTTGCTGTTCTTAATATACTAGTGGTGACAACTCGCCCTGCAATTATCTTCACAACAGAACTAGATTCCAACAGGAATTGACCAGCTTTCATAAACCCTTTACCCAATGTAACGACGCACTATTCTAAAGAAATTGCCAATTAATTTTCGTTATTTTTTCATTTTTTGTATAAAAAACATAAGTTATGAGCCCTCGTTGGAACTAGCTCATTCCAATGAGGGAGTCATAAGTTAACCTACGTTTTTGAGACAAAAAATAAAAAAAAATTAGTTCAAGAATTTTGTTTGCAATTGTCGTCTGCTTTTCATGTTAGGTGAATGGTTAAGATGGATGAAAAAGGCCATATATCATCCCTCGAGTGGAGTTGGGCACCATCTGCAATAGTAAAGCATTGCAGATGGCACCTTGTTTCACTCAAGGGGGTGATAGATATACAAATTGGATGTAACATGATCTCTGCTATTGCTTCATATAACATTTTAAGGAATTTTCTGACTAAATTTGTCTTATCTACTTAGGCTGTATATGGTTAATCTCGTTCCTCTGAAACTGAGTTGGCATCTTCAAAAAGATGACAGTAAAGAAATGCATGGAATCAAAAACTCTCAGAGATTTTTTTGAATTGAATTAATGAAAAGATTCGAAACTGAATCGAATCTCAAATGTTCACCGGGCCCTACTACAAAAAATTGGTCAAGTTGCTTTCCAAGGATGGTAATTTAATATGACTCTATGCATATTTTTTGTGTCGTCTGCTTTTTTAATCAATCTTAATGTGCACAGTTGTATATACATGAATGTGTAGTATTCAACTGTTACACAAAGATACCGGAAATTTAGAACTGAATTTAGAACTGCAAATTTTCAGGAAAATTATCTACATAAACAGTTTTTTAAATTCTGCTGAAACTATGAGTAAATTTCCCGAAAGCATCTAGATTTGGGAGTGACTGATGGCCATAGAATTGCAAGCCTTTCAGGAGAATACTCAACATAATCAGTTTTTAAATTCCATAACTATGAGTAAGTTTCATAAAAGTATCTGGATTTGGGAGTGACTGATGGCCAAGTTTGTTAAAAATGGTGCACTTGAGCGAGGAGTGTCAGTGTTTTTTAAGTTTCATTACTGAAAATGACACATGTGCGAAAAGAGTGTCGATATTGCATAAGGAAGCATTCTCAGAGGAAAGTAGCTCGAATATACAAAATGCCTCACAATCTTCAGGACTTTCTGAATGCCATAGCTTTGCCATATGCTGTGGAAGAAATAGCAAAGGTAATAGAAATCATTAATATAACAATAACATGAGTTTGGAGGGCGTTACAGTTTATTAACGGCCCGAGAGGAATGAAAAACAGACCGAGGGTTTATTACCGGCCCGAGACGAAATCGAGGGACGTTAATAAGCCAGAGAGCTGTTATTCATTCCTCAAGGCCGTTAATAAACCGGGAGGCCCAACAAAATCATGTTATTTCTATTATTACCATGACGATGGGCTGTTAATGAATTTTGTTTTCATTAATGGCTTGTCGCCCGCTTCCAGTTGCATGACACTGCGAATTACGGAGTTTTAGAGCCCTACTAAACTCTGTTAATATACTAAAGAACGCGTGCTAAACTGGTAATAATAATGTTTATGACATTCAATACAGTGATCACAAAGTTGGATTTTTCTTCTATCAATCAGATCGCGATCAGATTGTGATACGCTTATACACAAGTTCGTCGAGATTTCAAAGATACAATATTTTGAAATCAAGACTGAATGACAAAGAACAAACTGAAAGTGCAACTCAAAGTCCTTGTTTTTGCATTTCTTTTCTGACATGTTAGATTCTTTGAAATCTGTTGGTCAAAAGTGGAAAGATAATTTCAGTAGGGTCGTAACCCAGTTGTGATCTGGGGCCAATACTGTAGAACTTTTATAATTGTAATTTCTAGAATTGTATTTTCTAGTTATGACTCTAAATGGGTTAAAATTAACCATTAGCATTTTCAAAGATCTGGCAATTTGCCAGTTAGCAAATTGCCATATCTTTTAAAATGCTAATGATTCATTTTAGTCAGTTATATTAATAAGTATAAATACAATTCTAGAAAATATAATTGTAAAAGTTTTATAGTATTAATTGGCTCCTGATTGAAATTCTCTGTTTGCTTTTGTGATCACAGTACTGTGTCACACCAGGTGCTTGTCATCTAGAATACTATTACTGTAGAATCCTCTTAATTGAATATCCATTTTGCCAGTGAAAATTATTCAGTTAACAGGAGTATGCAACTAACAGGGATTTGGTCAGTTTCCTGTGTTCAGGAGGTAAACAGCATTTATTCTATTATATCTTGTTTGACAGAGCTCATGATGAGCTCTGTCAAACAAGATATAATAGAATAAATGCCTGTATTGGATGTAGTGAGGCCAAAAAGGTTGATAAATAAGGGGAATTTGGTGCGTGTCACAGTAATTTTTTCGACATATTACAAAAATTTATATACAATTAACAGGAGTTTACTCTACAACCCATATGCAATTAACAGATCAAATTTGTACTGAAGGTATGGTAAATGGTTTTGTGTTTGAAAATTATATTCAATTAACAGGGACATACAATTACGAGATATCCAATTAAGTGGGCTCCACTATACTATAAAGTCCCAAGATTACAGTACAGTCACCATGGGCTGATCCTTTCCCACGTGAGGGGAGTGCTGTCCATGCGTTTACCAGGTAATAAAAAGCATCAGTAAAATTTTAATTAATGAAGCTCCAGTTTGTACCTGGTCCTTCATTAATTAAATTTTTGATGATTATTCCTATAATTAGTGTTTGGAATGTAATATTATTGCATACATGAAAATATTGCCCAGTTGTTGAAAGTGACCCGTCCACAGCGGCCTCACTGTCATCAGACTCATCAGGAAAGTCAGGCCTTCAGATTTGAAAAATGCAGTGCCGCAGTAAATTCTTTTGGCATTTGCGATTTTCACTGCATGTGTTGTTGATATGCACAAGCTGTATTGTGGTATGACTATTGCAGGCCATCTGTCAGGCTGTTATCTTTGCATGGCTGGGATATCACTTGATGAAAAAAAAAATGGATCCCATTTTTTGTGTTGAATAATACCTGACTAGAGAAGGATCCTTTTGATGGCCAGCATCCTAGCATTATAAAATATGTCTGGCATGTTAGCAAGCTTGGATTTTTTGTCATCTTGTCAGAGGATAACTTGAAAAAACGAATGACCAATGAATCCAACTTTATCAAGTGTATTGCTGTTGCCTGTTAAAAGGTTAATTTTTGATAACCTGCATTCTGGCATTTTCAGTAAGGTTGCCATGTCAGCCATCTTGGATTTTCATCCGATTTTTGCTTCTCTGTACAATAACTTGAAAAACTAATGAATGACCAATGGATCCCTTGCTTCCTGTTGAAATACTGCTGACTTCAGGAAGTTTTGTTTTGATAATTAATATAAGGGCATTTTCAATATGTTTGTGCTGGTCTGTGCAAAAACTTGAAAAATGACTGTTGATAACATTTTAGTGTTCTTGTAGTCAGTTGTGATGCATTTGAAAAATCCGAGGTATGTTTTGCATGCAAAATGATTGAATTTGCATTAAGTGGCCAACACCCGGTGATGCACTTGTTTAAACATGCTTCAATTAACTCTTTACCTTACGAATCAGTCGTAATTGCCTGCATAATTTTCAAATTGAGCATTTGAAAAAAATGTTGTTTTTTTCCAAAACTTTCAATGAAGCCATGTCATGTACCCCTTCTTTGGAATGAGCTTGTAAACCTTGTTTCAGTGAGGCATCATGTGATATTCCTTTGAAAATATTTTGAAAAATTCGAAAAAAAAACAATAATTAAAATAATAAATTTTGATACCCTGTGTTGGGTAAAGGGTTAACTCCTTGCATGCTGCTGGCAGATATCCTGCCCAGGGCAGAATTGGTCTTGCCACTAAGATAAGTACAATTTGGGCACATTTAATCAAATTTTCTGTCTGTATATCGAGTGGGTATTTTCACCAATGTTTACTTGAGATAACTTTAGATGAATTTTTCATCACATCTAGTCATGGCTGCTGTGGAGTAGCTGTGACTAGATTTAATTAAGAATTGAATGCAAGTTTTATAATCTTTATTGGAGTATGAACGTGTGGAAATGGGTACAAATTATGTATGAATCCCAAAGGGATTCATACAATTTGTACCCATTCCCACATTCGATAGTCTGCGAGCGACGTGTAACGTTTCTCGGTACCTGTTATCCTTCGTATTCATTGTTTATATCACAAAAGTAGGCAGTAACTTTGACTTTACCCTCGCATGTTATTTCATGAAATGGACGTTATACCTGAACTCCACTCTGGATCAAGCTGTTGTGAGCAAATTGTTGATAATCCATGTTAATTTTTGCCATTTTAACTTTTAAATCTGATAAATTTAATGTCGATGAATTTATTGACACTAAATTTCTGAAAGAATGTTCAATGAAGTGTTAGCATCACGTGACAATGACTTCACAAAGTTGATTACGTCAATGAGGAATTCCCGGTAAACCCAAGTTTTTAGATTACCCGATTGACTGGAATAAACACCGTGTGCTATATTCCTGGCAATTTTCATTAAGCAACAGTTTCTAGATCCCCAAAATGACCCAAATGAAAACTTCAGAGTCCAGACGGTGATTTCATTTTACCTTGCATTGTCAGGATTTTAAACTGCATTTATTTGTACCTCGCTGAATATTCCACTGTATATTATGCTTAAAAGCTAGAAATTTAGTGGTAAGAAATTGTAATGTTTGTATCATTAAATTTAAACCAATTTGCACTTTATTTCAGTGCTTTATATTATTATTTCGTAATTGCATCTCCTTTTTCCTTTTTGTGCCCCAAGAGGTGATTTCCCAAATTGGCACACCACCAAAGAAACCGTGCGCCTTGGCGTCATCTTGGGTGCGCGATGTATAGCGTGCCAGGATTTTTTTTTAAATGAAGGTTTGAGGAATGAAAATAGGATTCCTATAGGTTTTGTATTTTTGTATAGGAAATTCACATAGGTTTCCTATAGGAAACGTATAGGTAATTTGTTTGCAAATTAGGAGGATCCTATAGGAATACATATATATCTATTCCTATAGGATCCTATAGGAATATACAGGTAGCCCTGTCGATTAGAAGAGTTTGCTGAGGCAAATTGACAGGGCTACATGTGTATGAAACTGTTTTCATTTGGCTGAAATGAAAAAAAAAATCTGCTTATTAAAGGAAGTAGACTTTTAATTAAATTCAACTATAATTTACAAATATAAAAATGCTTTCCTATAATTGCCATGAATTTCCTATAATAATCCTATAGAACTCTTAAACATTCAGTTAAATCTGAAGAGACTGAACTGTTAAAGGTGAGCAGAGTTCCTATAGGAATACTACATCTCCCAATAGTTCAACAATTAAATGAAAAATCCTATATGAATGTATAGAGGATTCCTATAGGAAAAAAAGACTCCCGTAATTTTCTTGCCGTACACTTATCATTTCTGTAGAAATCCTGTATGATTTCTATATTTTCTAAAAAATCCTATAGGATCCTATAGGACATTTCCATACAGGATGCTTCAAGATTGTAAAAGCTGCAAATAGGCCTTTAAATGTTATGGTGTATTTGGTACATGTCACAAAATTACAGTAGATTTGATTAGTGTTTTGCAAAAGAAAGCCAGTGTTGAGCTCAACGACACTGGCATTGTGGTAGAATAGTTCAAGAACAACTTAATCAGTATTTATCTGATGTGAATTCCCCCTGTACTATCAACAAATCTCATTCAAGTCAGATACTGAATACCGAACCAATACCACGGTATATCCCCCTAAAAATACCTAAACCGATATCAAACTCAAAATTGTAATAGCGCCCATCTCTACCAATGACACAATGCAGATAACGTTGATTAACCCTTTACCTAATGAATCGCCTGCATCCGCCCACGTAATATGCAAATTGAGCAGTTGAAAAAATTAAATTTTTCAAAATATTTCAACAAAACCATATCATGTGACCCCCTCATTGGAACGAGCTCATTGAGCTCGTTCCAATGAGGGGTCACATGATATGGTTTTGTTGAAATATTTTGAAAAAATTAAAAAAATGATATTTAAAATAATAAATTTTGATATCGTCTGCATTGGGTAAAGGGTTAAGGACAAACCATTGACCTATCGACCTGAAGTCCAATGCACTAACCACCAAAGAGCCACTATGCTCTCAAAGAGTTGAGTAACATTTTACTTGATACATTTTTAAAAATGGTGGAGGTAATATTATTTCTATATTCAATGTACAGAAACACAAACCTGTATTTTTTCAATTTCAGGGGTTACATGGATTCGATGAATTACGGAAATACATAAAACAAGGAAGTGAATTCTGCAAAGATATATCAGCTTTGATGTCAGAAAGGTTAGGTTTTCAGTGCTTGTTGTTGTTTAATGCAGTATGGTATAATGCTGCTCTTATTTTTTGTCAAATTCTTTGTAAATCTACATACAGAAAGTTCGCTTTTGGTAACCCATCGTAACCCAGTACATATTGATAGTAGGAATGTCCCTCATCAGTGCTTTTCCTGGTTTCTCCAAGCCTGATTATTGCCTTAAATGTGGTTTATAAAATACTGTGAACTTCACTTAATTGGATATTTTTAGTTGAATAACCTGTTATATTTATTTATTTATTGGTGTTTAAGGTCACATCTTATGCACAATGGCTAATCGTAACCCATGACAGTTTTACGGGTGGGGAAAGCCAGAGTACCTGAAGAGAACCACCGAGCATCGACAAGCAACTGTCAGCTCCTCAACATTCTAACTCTGTTCAAGCTCCGCTCAAGCAGGGTTACAGCTGTTGAAGACATGTGCACCATCGACGTGCGGTACGCCTTAGTACACAGCGGCATTGTGCCCCCGTGTTGGCCACCGGGATAAAGTGCCTAGCCCAAGGACACAATGTGAGTCATCCCGGACGGGGATCAAACTCGGGACCTCTAGCATAGAAGTCCAAAAGTCTACCACTGAGCCACCGCGCTCCGAATAACCTGTTACTTACGTGATTTCCAAACACTAATCTATGTACCATTCCTTCAGTACAAATTTGACCTGTTACTGTCAACTGATGAGTGGTAGACACCACTATTAGGGCTCTTCTGAAAAGTGCTGAAATATATGCATTACCTTGTTATTTGCGCAGTAGTAGAAAAACATGCTCACATAAAATTGTTTTATTACAATTTATTGGAGTGTGCCAAAAAGGCACTCTCCAGTAAACAGGCTTGAAAATAAGCAATCTGACATTTGCAGAATGAGGTCCCCAGAGGGTGAATTTGATCATGCTATCCCATACAGTGAGCCAATTTATCCTCTGGGTACCTCTTTCTGTTTAGTTTTGAAACCCTGATTCAGACTGAGGTTCACAGAGGGTAAATTTAGCGATGCTACCCTGCTATGCAGGGTAGCATCACTAAATTCACCCTCTGGGGACCTCATTTTTCAGATGTCAGTCTGCTTATTTTCTGGCTTGCCAGTAAATAGTAACAAAACAATTATTTATGAACAAAATCTTGCTAAACTTAGTCTCCTTCTTCATGGTAACATTGTATCATTGAAAAAAATGTTACAAATCACAGGTGAAAAATAATTTAGCACACTTCCAGTTAATTGTGTATTGGTTTTTGAGTAAATTGTTAATTGAATAAAAAAATCTTATGTACCATTGAGGAAAACTGAAAATGTTTGAGTGGCAGAGTGGCTACTCTCAGGTTCCAAATAAAGACACATGCATGTTTTTTGAAAGATATACCACCCTGTTTGAAGCTTATTTCAACTGTATGTATATTAAAACAACACCAAGTGAAAGTATCATTTTGCATTGAACTGATGTATCGAATCGACCATGATATATCTTATGTCCATCTTTAATTTGTTTCATTATTCACATTTTGTACACACGTTTTATACCATACCAGTAGTATGCTGGTAATATTTTTCCTATAGATTCTGTAATATTATATCATCACTTGAAATCATCAAGGTTCCAGTGCTTACCGGTAGGATTTTTCGTAAATCATGATCAAGTTTAGTCAGATGTATATGTGGGTGGCTAAGATTAATGTTTGTTCAGATGGGGCCCACCAGGTTACTTAACCGGTAGAGTGCTAGAAGCCCATGTTTTGGCTTTATTCTGAAGTGCAGGTTCCGCAACTTAATGGCTTCATATTCTGTCGATGTACTTCATATTATTTTTTAATCAAAATTGTTTAGTCTGTGAGGATTTGCCTTGTTACAATTTATGGGAGAGTGCCACAAGGCACTCTCCCATAAATTGTAATAAGGCAAAGAGATGTTGACAAATTTAGATGACCAAAAATAATTTAGCACTCTACCAGTTAAGGCCCTAAGGGTTGCAGGATGGGGTCCATTTGGTGATTTTTTTGGCTTTAAAATAACTTGGAGGACTTTGATCAAATTATGAAAAATTGTCATCCCGATAACCAGGTGCGGAGGGGTTTTGGTCCAAAGGGTATTTTTTTACTTACTGTAAATTTACTTACTGTAAAATGAGTTTTGAAGAATGTTGTGTGATTTAATGCAAGAAAACAAAATTCAGTGTTCTGTCCTCCCACAACTCCTCCCTTCCTTTTTAGCTTAACTTGACAAAATCAAGATAAGCTAGTGCCATCACATCACACTCTGTGAGTCTGTCGGTCTGTGAGACTGTTCACATTTTCTTTAGCACAGGCTGCACCCCATAGTTCTTGTCCAATCATCACTAAATTTCATGTGCAGGTTAGGGGTCATGTCTAGATGAGAAAGTTCCATTTTTGTCATGATTGGTCAACCGTGACAGCTGCATGGGTTCGAAACCCAAAAACTTTTAGCACAGTCTACAGGTCGTATTTATGAAGGGATTTCATTGTAACTTGGTAGAATGACTCCATATGATGTAAAGATGGCAACGTCCTATTTTGGTTGGGTTCGGTCAACCATGGTGGCCACAGGGCCAAGTGTTCTAGATTCCTTTAGCACAGTCTACAGGTTGCATTTATGAAGGAATTTCATTATAAATTGGTAGGATGACTCGGTATAATGTCTAGATGAGAAAGTCATATTTTGGTCTTGATCGGTCAACCGTGATGGCCACACGGGAACGTGACCTAGATTTTTTTTAGCGGTGTCTACAGTTCATATTTATGAATCGATTTCATTTTAACTTGGTAGGAGACTTGGTATGAGGTCTAGATGAGACTGTCGTATTTTGGTCATGATCGGTCTGCCATTGCTACTGCTTGGGCATGTGACCTAGATTCCTTTAGCAATGTCTACATATCATATTTATGAATGGATTTCATTGTGACTTGGTTGGATGACTCAATATGATATCTAGTTAGTTCATCCTGTAGTCCTGTTTTGGTTCAGATCTGTCAACCATTAGGGCTGCCGGAATTCAAGTCTAAATGCCTTTCTCACAGTCTACACCTCTTATTATTCTTGTTGAATGCATAAACTATAAGTACAGAACTTAACGTATTGTCAATTGTCACAATTCTTGTCTTATTTAATAACCCTTTCATAAACATGGAAAATCTTCTTTTTGCATGATGTGTAGATGAGAACATGCTAGTTTGGTCATGATCTGTCAACTGTGACAACTGTGCGGTTTCGAATCCTAAAGTTTTTATTTACCACAGTCCACAGGTCGTATTTATGAAGCAGTTTCATTGTAACTTGATAGTATGACTTGGTCTGATGACTAGATGAGAACATCCTACATGTATTTTAGTCTAAATTGGTCAATGGTGAGAGCCTCATGAGCCCTTGCTCTTAAAACCTTCGACATAATCTACATTAAATATTTATGAGATGATTTCATTGCAACTTGGTTAAGTGACTTGGTGTTGTGATGTGCAGATGGATTTCTGAATGAATGTCCGGATGAATTTCCGATTTTGGTTCAGATCGATCAACCCACGCCTCTGACCTAATTCTTTGACCACACTCTATAGGAATTTTTTGGAATTATTTTACTGTGACTTTGTAACACATACAATACAATACAATATTTTATTCACAATATACATGTACATATAGTGTAGTTACAAATATAAATGTATTTAGATGTATTCAAAAAAAAATAATAATATTGTGTAACTAGAACAGTGACAAGTTGTAAAAAAAACATGCATATTGTAAGGAGACGGCATAGCCCAATGGCTGTCTTCCTACCATCTCCTATTTGGAAGTGCGAGGCTGGGGCAGTATAGGTGGTATATAAGTTTCAATTTCTTTTCAAAAGATGCAATACATAACAAAGACCAGTATTCTTTATTAAATGTTTGGGGGAGATTCAGACAAGGAAAGCATTACAGATCTGGTCACGCCTTAAAGGCGGTCTACACCTTGTTCTTATCTTACTATGTTTATCTAGGCTGCTGTTATTAATGGCCTAGTCACACAAGAGATCACCGACTCTAGTGTTACAATCAGGACACTGTGGATTGAAACATGTCGGGGTGTATTATAAGTTTCCAAGGCATGTAACATTATGGAGCTTTTGAATATAGAACGACTCGGTTCAGATTGAATGTCATTGCTTAGGTCATTCCATAGTTTAGGGAATGAGTGTTTTGGTAAATTTGCAGAGAAGCATGTTCGAGGTGTATTTCTCTTTAATTGTCCACTTTGTCTGGTTAGCATTCCGGTTGGGTGATTATAGATTTGGAGGAAATTTTCAAAACTTTTTGGCAAGTTTCCATTGTGCCAATCACGAATGAACAGTAAAGTGTGTAGCCTGTAAAGATCATCAAACTTGAGAATTTCATCTTTGAGGAATAAGGGGTTCATGTGGGAATTGTATTTTTTACATTTATTACACGCAGAGCTCTCTTTTGTAATGTAAAGAACTTTTTTGTGGCTGTTGCATGACCCCAGAATTGCATACAGCAAGTGACTCTGAACCAAAGTGAAGTAGAGTGTTTTAAGGGCTTGATGAGGGAGAATTCTTTTTGCCCTATTTATTGTGTATATCGCTCTAGAAATCTTCGATGCTATGTATGAAACATGGCTATGAAATTTGATATTTTTATCAAAACATACTCCTAAGAATTTTATTGTCTTCATGTCCGATCCATTTGATATCTGGGTTAATTCTGAGTTATTAAGGAGAAGGAGACGCTGGGTTTGGACATACTTTGTATGAGGTGGGTGAATGATTATGTACTTGGTTTTTTGAGCATTTAGGGATAATTTATTTGCCTTGCACCACTCACTTACTTTTGAGATTTCGACATTTAGAGTGTTAAATAACGTGTCAATGTTTCCGTCGGATTTGTACATAGTCGTGTCGTCTGCAAATGACAGAACATTCGAGGAGGTTGAATTTCTAATATCATTAATATAGATCAAAAAAAGTATGGGCCTTAAAACCGATCCCTGAGGCACTCCACAAGTAAGTACTTCATTATCTGAGGATGAATCTTTATATTGAACGAACTGCCTACGATCATGAAGACAACTTCGAAACCACATTAATTTAACCGTGAGGGCCACATCAACCCAGGCCTCAATTCTTCAGTACAGTCTACACCCCAAATTATTCTTGTTGAAAACATAACATGCAGGGTACAGAACTTAGCATATTCTCAATTATTAACATGGCATTCTCTAGTGCAGTAACATTGTTTAATAAGGCGATCAAATTATATAACGTACGGCAAGTCATGTGATGTATCAGCCTGTGGGTGGATAATGAAAATGATTTTCATTATGCGTTTGCAACCCGATACGTCACATGACCAAATTACATCCTGTTCCTAATCTTCTGTTTCCGCTTTGTAAGTTCGGATACCATGCAAGAAAAACAAACCTCACAGCAGTTAGCTTGATGATTACACCAATTAAAACAATTTAAACCTCTCTACTGGAACATGAGCAGCCAAATAATGATATAAGGTCAGTACAGACATGTTTCCTTCAGTTTGTTGAAGCACCCAAACTCTGATGCTGGATTTTTGCTTCAATTATTTGTACTTGGTTTTAGAAAAAACTCTAAAAAGTAAATTCTAAATGCCAACATCTCCTGAATATTCAAAGTTCAAACTCTTTACTTGATCATTCATATTTTTACACTGTAAACCAATGGACCAGACTAGCTATCTGGTGCTTAACTCTAAGTTATTAAGGGCCAAGCACAAATTTTGAACCCCCCCCCCCCCCCCCCCATCCCCCAAATTTGCATGCAAAACCGAAAATTAAAAGTCCTATCTGGCCCTCCATACATTTACTCTCTGCACATGTGCAGACATCAGGAAGTGACCGGAATTGGCGCCAACATCATTCTTTGTTTGGCCCTAACAGTCATCAACAATGAAATGATATCTGTGCTTTAAAATCTCCTTTTTTGGGGATGCCAGACACAAATCAATGCAAGAATTGGTGGATACAAGGCTGTTATTGGATGAAGGAAGTGTTCAACGGTGGTTTTTTCAGGGCTGTAACTTTATAATATTTATAAAATTATTTTATGTTTCCCAATTTCGGGACATATGCCTGACGTCATCATTTTAAAAAAATGTTCATTCCACTGTGTGTTACGTATTCCTTCCCTATCCTTCCATGAACCCTTTCTGTTAAACTCATAAGCTTTTTGGCTATTTTTTATTGGCATTTTTTATTAAATTTCTTGGGAGTTTAACATATATTACAGAATATTATTCTGTTTCTCCCTAGGGTTACGTCCTCACCCTAGGGGTGTAAGGCCGTTTAATCTTGCATCTTCTATCCAATGTATCGTTTTTTCTTTGTATGTAGATCTTGCTTTGCATTTGATAGCATTTCAATTGGTTCTGATTTTGGGCTTTTTTGTGTGCCTGATGTCTTGTTTACATTGACGTTGTTTACATTATCAACGTCCTCTTATATAGGTAGTTTCTTATATTCTGTTACTGTAATATACTGTAGAATACATGGATTATTATTCCGGTAGTGTAGCTCAAAAATGTTTGGATTTTGTCCACACTTAGGCTCTATCGGGATGCCCTTGGGCTCTTCATGTTCCCTTTGGGAACTTGGGCATTTTTCAACATTTTTTTTTGTTTACAAAAAATATTTTGAATTTAATTATGTTTGCTATTATTCATGTATCTCAGTTATATATATATATTGTTGTGGAGTTTGGAGGACTGATATTGACTTTAGTTGATACACTCCTGTGGACTCTTGTCATTCTTGTGTTGCACAGGGATGACTGATGTTGGAGTCGGGTGTTGTGGTATGTTGTTGGTGGTGAGGTTCTGAGGATCAGAGCCTCTTGCCATGTTTTAATTCATTCTGTCAGTTTCTATTTCAGAGGAACATGAACATGGTGATAATTTTCTGACACCCATCCAAGTGTGCGACCGCCGTCGCGCTCCGTGGAGCTTATAGAGCTAGCTGCAGTGCTCATTATTGCAAGAGTTAGGGCCTTTGGGTAAAGGTTTTAATCTCTTGTAAGCAGCTAGCTCGACCGGTGAAGCGGTACTCCATCCGTGGGTGCTGTGACGCCAGGTAAGCCCATTGCAGTCTAAGAGGTGGATTGGGTAGAACGAGCACTATAATATAAGTTGCTCACCCAGCGACGATGGAAATAGGGAGGAAGTCAGCAAGTTCTTGTACTCGGCGAGGTCTGATAGACCGCGAGTGGGAGAGGCCCCCCCCTCTCTAATATAGCAGCGTCTGGGGTCAGATGTTGTTTTGCGAAACTTACTCAAGCCGGAGCATATGTCCACCCTCCACTCGGGCACTCTGTTTAGTCTGCAGCCGGGGTCGTTTTTTGGACCACGTTCATTTAAAAATGTTCAGGGAAGATGTTCAGAGAGTTCTTCTGCATTTAGATGAGCAGGCTGGGAATCTAGAGGTATCCTTACCTGTATCATTCACTATTCACTCAGACACAATTGAGACGACAATTTCTTCAACTAGAGCGAATTTGGACGTTATGTCTTACGCAGATCACCTTACAAGAGCTATGGCGCAACGTCTGAAGGGAAAGGAATTTTGAGGACGCTCATACCTCTCTTAGAGTTCTTTCCAGGGCAATTATGTATACCACATATAACTCCACCCTAACAGTGGCTAATTTGGAGTTAATCAGACGTGATGCTGCCCTTGCGTCGTCATCACTGATAAGATGACAAGGCGAAAAGCTCTCTCTGAGTCGCTCCGGTTTCCAGACAATTTATTTTCGACGACTAGCTTTCGTTAGTCTACGAACAGGCTACTAAGAAAGCGTCTAGGGCTCTGCTTTTGAAGGTGGCATATCAACGACCCGCTTCAGCAGACGAGTAAAGGAGGGCATTCCAGAAAAATATCATCAAAAGGAAACTCCTCACAAGGGTACAAGAAACCCTCTTATAATTACTCGGGAGGTCGTCAGAAAAGCGATTCGGAAAAGGGGCATAGGTCTGATCGGGACTATAGGTCCGATGCCCCTAGGCCGACGAGGCGAGGTTATTCATGGGGAGGACGTGGTTCCTCCTCCCGTAAGCCTTGCAGGTCATACAGGTGATGGTTTAGACCCCCTATTGCTGGCCAGATGGCGGAAGGTTATCAAGCTCTGCAAAGAACTGGATAACAATCATGGAAGATCAGTGGGTGAGAAGTGTATTCTCGGACGGCTTATAGCTATCTTGGCTTATGGCTATCATTCCGTGTAAAACCACACTAACAAGTTGTCCGCGTTGGACAAATCTTCCATTAATTTCTTGCATAAGAGAGTTTCTCCTACCGGAGGTATAAGCTCTCTTATCAAAGGAGGCAATGCAGGTCATTGAGAATCAGAATTCTCAAGATTTTTACAGTCACCTGTTCCTCATACCAAGTCAGACAGCTTGTTCCGACTGGTAATAGATTTGAGCTGGATAACAAGTTTATCATGGCTGTAAAAGTTTTTTTATAGAAATCATTCAGTTGGTAAAAGCGAGTGTTCGAGTGTTCGACTATGCACTTTCATGTTCTGGTACATCTGGCATTCTAGAGGTACCTGTGGTCCACCATACAAGGGAAGGTGTATCAGTTCAGAACAATATGCTATGGTCTGAATCTGGCCCCCTGGGCGATTCACTCAAATAATGAACTCGGCAATGTCTTACTTACGAGCTCATGATCATTTGTCTGCGGTAACATCGGCTTACTTGGATGACCTTCTACAGGGATACGGCAACAGAATTAGTCTTCAGAACGATGTTCAGAGTTTGCTTCTATTACTCCGACATCTCGGTTTCATCGTAAACAAGAAAAAGTGAGAGCTCCATACAAGCCATCTATTCACTGGGGATTGAGCTTTGAGACTCGCAACAATCTGGTTCGCCTGCCGTTACCCAGAGCGAAATGAGTCAGTTGTTATTCTCGCTTTTGTCTAAACTCAGGCGCATTAATAGTGAGGGAATTCATGCGACTGTTGGAGCTGTGCGGAGCGGCTGTGGATCTCATTCCGATGGGCCGCCTGCGCGCATGTCCCCTCCAGATATTCTTTACTCAGAACTGGAGTGTGAAGACGCTTTCGCTTGAACCAGTATTGTTTTAACGGACCTAGTAAAGCAAGGGTTCAAATTGGACAGAGATTCAGTGGTTAACTCCGGGAGTTACGCTGCAACTGCCGGATCCGGCTTTCACGATTATGACGGATGTGAGTCAGGTGGGTTGGGGCGCGACCCTAAGTCCTACAGTCTTGAGGTGTCAGGGTCTTTGGGACCCTCGGTTCCAGGAGAAACACATAAACATCAACGAGATGATGTAAATTAGTTAGCGCTACAACATTGGATTCACATAATAACAGACATCCATGTTCAATTTGGTCGGACAACTGGACAGTAGTAGCGTACATCGGGAACCAGGGCGGCACCCATTCATTTCTTTTCAACCTACTCACAATTGTTTACAATTGGCTGTAACATAAGTGCAAGCCCTACTTCGGAACTAACTCAAGCTTTTAGAATCTTTTCCAAACGAGTTGGAAAAGTACTAGAGTGCAAAAGCACGAAAAAGATCGAAAAAAGGGTCGAGCGAGACCAGCGCTCGAAATTACAGGTACTCTCTCTGCACACCTCTTGCGTTTACCGAGCGCATGCGCAACAAACCGTGACGTCAATTCCTTTATTTTCCGCCATTGTTCATGGTCGGAAATTTTTGTGACTGTGCTGTTTATGATACTAATTCTTCGTGAACAACTTATTAATCGTCTTTAGTGTGCTACTGGATTGTATCCTTTTTCAAGCTACCAAATTATTACTCTACATTTAATGTTAATTTGTATTATTATTGCTGTGCTTTTCACACTTTATCTTGCCTTTCCCCCACGTGTGAACACGACCTTCGTTCTGTTTTCCGTCGGCGGGAAGCTTGATTGTTGTATTTATATCATGCCTAAGACTATTCCTTGTACCTCTTGTTTGCAGGTGAAACATGTGGACGATTCCCATACCACATGTGTCACTTGCAACAATTGCACTCAGGCCCAATCATGTGGTATCTGTGGGGTTTGGTCCTCTAAATTTTGGGCTTCTGTTAACAAGGTGGTTCTTTCCAGAGCTAGAACCCCTCGTTCTCGGGGTAAGGGTAGCCGTGCCGTTGCAGACATTTCTGCTGGTGCACGTGGTGACTCTGTCACACAGGATTCGGATCTGACTTCTGTGGCGAGCTCCTCTGCAACTGTTGACGGTGTTTGTTCTGTGATACCTGATGAGGAGACCGCGGTCTCTTTGTCTTCGGATGTCACTATTGAGGCGTCTGTTTTCGTTGAGAGCTTTTCCGAGGTCAACTCGGTAACCCTCTCCGATCTGCCTCCAACACCGTCCACCGTTGTTGAGGGGGTTGCTACTCCAGATCCTATTCTGTCTGATGGTGGCTCTTCCATCTCTTCTGGGGATGGTCTACAGTCTCGGGGGACCGAGGCTGTATCTGCTGGTGTGTCTGTGTGTTCTCAGCCTCCCCCAGCCTCGCGGCAAGGCTGTGCGGGTTTGCTGTCTGCTCCGTCTCATCTGGCTAGGTTTGCTCCTAGTCGGTTGAGCCGGCCGGTCGCTTCGGCAGCGATTCCTCGTCCCTCGAGTGAATCGTTTATTGTTCCACCTTCGCCTGCTAGTGTGCCGACTAGCGGGATGCTGTTGGGACGTTGGCATCCAGGGCCTGCTGTTCGGCAGCGGTCAGTGACAGCCCCGGTTAGCTGTCACTCTCGGAACCTTCCTCCGGTGATTCCTCACTGTGTTCCGAGTCTGGGTGTCGATCGATGCTTGCCGTCGGTCTCAGAGGATAGGCAGTTGGGGCCGTCTGCTGCGCAGAGGTCAATGACAGGTTCCTGTCATTCTTGGGACAATCCTCCGGTGTCTTCTCACCGTGTCCTAGGTCCAGCTACCGATCGACGTGCGCCGTCGGTCCCTTTCGAGGATTTGCAGGCAGGGCCTTCTGTTTCGCAGAGGCCAGTGATGGCTCCTGGGCGTCACAATCGGGACTATCCTCCGGTGTCTTCTCACCGTGCTCCTATTCTGTCTGCCGATCGACGTTCGCCGTCGGTCTCTTCTGAGGATTTGGGTTCTTCTACCAGAAGGGTCCATTGGGAGGACACTCCGTCGGGCGTTTCTGCTGCGACGGATTCTCAGGGTGACCTACGCCAGGCCGTTTTGGCGCTCACCCGGTTGCTTTCTGGCAACCCTCAAGTTGGCCTCCCTGTGCCTCCTGAGGCACAACCTCCTTTGGTCGGTCGCCGAGATGTCTCGCCTGGCCCCTTGGATACTGCACAGTATTCACAGGAGGTTTCTGCTGGTCAGCCCGAGTTGGGCTACGTCTCCTCTGCTACGGAGGATGACGAGTATCTTGAAGGTGATGGTCCCCCCTCGTCAGTCTTGGGGCAGGCTTTGGATTTCGTCTTTGGCTTATTGCCGGACGTTCTACCTTCCGACCAGCCTTCTGTGACCGTCCGGCCGCGGTCCACTGTGGAGCGCCGTAACCCTGTTGAGCCTTCTAGCTCCGGGGCTTTGCGTCCTCTGCAATCGGCTCAGGTGGTTGAGTCCTTCCAGGGCTTAGACGCCAAAATGCGTTCTAAGGCCCTTAAGGGTTCCTTCTTTTCTAGAGCTGATGCCTTCCTGCCTCCATCGCGGTTTCGTGTTTACGATTCCGTCTCTCCACCAGTCTTCCAAGGGATGACTACTGTGGATGAGGATTCTTCTTCCCTCGGGTTGACTAAGCCTAAGTCGGCAGTTCTCCCGATGTCGGTAGTTGAGTCTATGGTGGGCCTGTCCCGAGAGATGCTGGGTATGTTATCTCTCGCGGACCATGTTGTCGCTGCTCTGGCTGAATATTTTCCACCAGGGGAGTTTGATGACGCGCAGGCGCCTTTTCGCGTTTTGTCACAGGCTCTTATGAACTTGACTCACGCTCACGCCTGTAACACGGCCAATTTGGAGCTGGCACGCCGGGATGCGGTTTTGGATTCTTTACCATCCCTTCCCTCTGAGCAACGTGCTGTTCTGAGGTCTGCCTCTTTGGTAGGACCTCAGTTGTTCCATGGTTCCGTGGAAGCTGTTCGTGGCGAAGTTCTTCGTCATTCGAAGGACCAGCTTTTGCTGAGACAGCTTGACCCACCTGCTGTTGCGGGTGGGGGTCGTTCCAGGCCCGCCAAGCGTGCTGCTGCGTCTGCCTCGTCGGCGACGTCGGCTACGCCTTCGGCTCCGTCTGCTCCTTCTGCTCATAAGAAGCGCCGACGTGGCCAGGCCCGCTGGCAGCCTCAGGCTGGAAAGTCTCAGGACTCTGTCACTTCCCGAGGTGGTTTCTCCTCTCGGGGGCCTCGTCGAGGCCGCAAGTGAAGGTTCTCACCTCGATTCGCCTCCAGTCGGAGGAAGGCTGTCGCTGTTTTACGACCGTTGGACAGAGATAACGTCGGACTCTTGGGTCCTCGACGTCATTCATTCCGGTCTGCGACTGTCCTTCCATCGGCACCCCAGTTTATCTCGGGTGCCCCTTCTGACTCAGGTCCCTTCAGATTCTCTGCGTCGGGACCTTCTGGTGCAGGAGATCGACAATCTCCTCACCAAAGGGGCGATCGAGGTGGTCAGGAACACCCTTTCACCGGGGTTTTACTCGAGACTTTTCTTGGTGCCGAAGAAAAACGGCCAATTTCGTCCTGTCATCGATCTGAGTACCCTGAACGAGTACATAATTGCTCCTCGTTTCAGTATGGAGACTTTCCGGTCGGTTCGACGTTCAGTTCATCAGGGCGATTTTGCGGCCAGTATCGACCTGAAGGATGCCTACTTCCATGTACCCATTCATCTGGCGTCACGGAAATACCTTCGGTTCTCGTTTCGGGATCGAGTTTTTCAATTCAGAGCTCTCCCGTTCGGTTTGAACCTGGCTCCTTGGGCCTTCACCCGACTGATGTCACATGTGCTTGCTTTCCATCGCACTCAGTCGGCGGTGACTTCGTCCGCCTACCTAGACGACATCCTCCAACGGCACCACGATGCTGCTGTTCTGGAGTTCGATGTCCGGCAGTTTCTTTGCCTTCTAGCGTCGCTGGGTTTCAGAGTCAATCGCGAGAAGTCGGATCTTCTTCCTTCTCAGCGATTCCGTCATTTGGGGATGGATTTCGACACTCTTCACAATGTAGTGTCGGTTCCCCAGGCTCGGGCGACGATTCTTTCCGCCTTGACTCGGGACCTGCTTCAATCTTCCTCGGTCTCGGCCAGGACTTTCCTTCGGATGCTGGGCCTTTGCGGTTAGGTGACCGATCTCATTCCGCTCGGTCGCTTGTTTGTCCGACCTCTCCAACACTTCCTGTTGGATCATTGGCGTCCGAATGTAGATCCGCTGGACCTGGAACTCACTATTCCTCGGTCTCTGCTTTGTCACCTCCGCCCTTGGGCAAATATTCCCTGGCTGACACAGGGTGTTCCGTTGGATCTTCCTTTGGCCGATCGCATCCTTACTGCGGATGCCAGCGATCGGGGCTGGGGTGCGACGTTGGACCCTCTCGGTCTGTCTGCTCACGGAGAGTGGGACAGCGAGCAGGTGGACCTTCATATCAACCAGAAGGAGCTCCTTGCTCTTCTGTTGAGTTTTCGGCTTTGGATCCCTCATCTGTCGGACCATGTTGTCCTACTTCTTTCGGACAATTCGACAGTAGTGGCCTACATACGGAATCAGGGAGGCACTCATTCGATTCCTATGTATCGGCTGTCTCGGGATCTTCTTCTGTTGGCACGGGATGTGGACGCTCGGGTGTCCATTCGACACATTCCCGGGCGTCTCAACGTCCTAGCAGACTCCCTGTCCCGACGCGACAGTGTCCTTCCAACCGAATGGATGCTACATCGGTCGGTGTTTCAGGCGATTTGCGAGCAGTGGGGTCGTCCTCAGGTCGACCTTTTCGCTACTCGCTGGAATCATCAGGTAGAGACTTTTGTCTCCCCTTGTCCAGATCCTCTGGCATTTGCAGTAGACGCTCTGTCTCTGGACTGGACAGGCTGGGTCGGCTATGCCTTTCCTCCTGCACCGATTCTTCCTCAAGTTTTAGCGAAGATTCGTGCTTGCAGTTGCAGGATCATTCTGATCACACCCCTGTCTCCACAGAGGGTGTGGATCAATCTGCTGCGGCCTCTATTGGCCGATCGACCGATTCGTCTACCTCTACGTCGCGATCTTCTTTCACAGGGTCGTCCCAGGAAGTATCACAACAACCTGGCGAGCCTGTCCCTTCACGCCTGTCTTTTATCAGGTCCAGTCTCCGACGTAGAGGTTTTTCGAGACGATCAGTGGAGTGCATTTCTGCATCGCGGCGACCTTCCACTGGAATGACTTATGCCGCCAAGTGGAAGGTTTTCTGCCGCTGGTGTTCAGATCACAATGTGAATTACCGTGATCCGTCTATCGCTCAAATTGCGGATTTTCTGGTTTTTCTTTTTGACTCCAAGGGCCTCCAGCCTATTACGATTAAGGGCTATCGGTCTATGCTGTCTGATACTTTCTCTTATGTGGGAAAGCGGTGTATCGGTCGTAATCTTTTCCTCTCCAAACTTATTCGGCACTTTTCTTTGAAGAGGCCTCGAGTTTTGCGTCTTACACCCAAGTGGAACTTGGCATGGGTGTTGCACTGTTTGGAGGGGGCGCCTTTCGAGCCTTTATCTGAGACCGACATGCGTTTTCTCACCTATAAGACGGCTTTTCTTCTAGCGTTTGCTTCTGCTCGTCGAGTCAGTGAGCTTCATGCGCTATCTGTTGATTCTGCCTTCTTCCGAAATGAGGCTAACAGTGTTACATTCACTACTGATTGCTCTTTTCTGGCTAAGAATCAACTCCCCGATTCGGTACCTCCTCCCATCTGCATTCGGGCTCTCCCTGCTGTAGATGGACGGAGGCCTCTTCTTTGTCCTGTTCGTGCGGTCAAGACTTACATTACTCGCACTCAGTTCATTAGGAGGGATCGGAAGAGATTTTTTCTGTCTCTCATTCCTAAGCGGCAGTCTATCTCTTCCCATTCTATTTCCAGGTGGATCTGTCTTGCAATCAAGCTGGCTTATTCTCGCTTGTCTGCATCGGATCTTGTTTCGAACCGGCTTAATGCTCACGAGGTTCGTGCCATTTCTACATCCTGGGCGTTCTCCAATTCTGTTTCGCTCCGTGATGTTATGAATGCGGCTTACTGGAGGAATGCTTCTACCTTCTCCTCCTTTTATCTCCGCCACCTTCAGCAGCAATCTGAGGACCTTTATTCTTTAGGTCCTCTCGTTGCTGCTCAGGCTGTGGTGCACCCTCGTTAAATTGTTTTTGTCGAGGTTGCGCTTCTCTCAGCCTTGTTCTTTTCAGGTGCCTTCTCTCTTTCTTCATTACAGGTTTTAGTTTTTGTTCTCTGCCATCCTTGCTTTCGTTACTGCTACTCTTGTTGGTATTGGTTATGTGATTCACCTCCTCCTATTGTTTATTCAGCCAATTGTAAACAATTGTGAGTAGGTTGAAAAGAAATTAAAATTTTTTAGTAAATTTTGTTTCTTAACATACCTACCACAATTGTTTACCGGAGGCCCACCCTCCTTGGGGATATCTTTGATATCGATGCCTCCCCGCTAAATCACAAACTTCTCGTTGGCGGAAATACGGAATTGACGTCACGGTTTGTTGCGCATGCGCTCGGTAAACGCAAGAGGTGTGCAGAGAGAGTACCTGTAATTTCGAGCGCTGGTCTCGCTCGACCCTTTTTTCGATCTTTTTCGTGCTTTTGCACTCTAGTACTTTTCCAACTCGTTTGGAAAAGATTCTAAAAGCTTGAGTTAGTTCCGAAGTAGGGCTTGCACTTATGTTACAGCCAATTGTAAACAATTGTGGTAGGTATGTTAAGAAACAAAATTTACTAAAAAATTTTAATTTCCGTTATGCCAAATAACGGAGAATATTTTCCTAATAAGTCATGAATCATCATGTTCATCTTTTCAATTCGTCATATACCGGGTCATCTGAACGTACTAGCAGACTCGCTTTCTCGGAAAGGTCACCTGTTGCAATTGGAATGGACGCTCAACAAGCGAGTATTTGGACAGTTTTTCTACCAGAGGAATCGCCCCATGATAGATCCGTTTGCGATGCACCGGAACAATCAATTACCGTTGTTTGTGTCACCATGCCCAGACCATTGAGCACATGCCGTAGACACTCTGCCGATCTCATGAGGATGGATGATAGGATACGCGTATCCTCCAATTCATTTGATTCAGTAGATTATGTTTAAGATCAAACAGTCACGTTGTGAATCCTACTAGTAGCACCTCTGTCATCACAGAAACCTTGGATCAATCTTCTCAAGTGTCTGTTATGGGACGTTCCCTGGAAGCTTCCTCCACGAGAGGACCGTAGTTTTCTTCCCGCAAGCCACATATAAGTTTAAATATATATATGCATTTCTTCACTTCTCGATTGACGGCTGGGTTGTGTTCTGTGGCGTCCTCATGGGCACATCTACTTTTAGTTGGATTGATTTCCTGTTATTATTCGTCTATATGTCATATACGAGCGCATATTTCATCATAATTAAATTGCTAGTCTTTAGGTACCTCGGAGGCTGTATAACCAGTTAACTGGTATTCAGATGATTACATGTGGGATTTTAATGCTCACGCGTATATTAATTATTAGGCTGATGCTTTATTGTATATTATGGACCGTTTGAAATTATGAATTATTTCGGGGGTGGTCCGTGTCGGAGCCTGTTAATCATACCTACATCCATTTTGAGATCCAGGTTTCTATTAATGTTGGTACTCATATATTCCCATGTTTATATTGTCATAGATATCGGATAGTACACATCTGGGAGTGTTGTTACTTGAATTTATTGTACACCTGAATGGGGTCGCCTGTGTGATACCTCGGATGTGTGTTTACTCTCCAGAGATCATTCATTGTAGTTCGATTGGACGTGTATGATATATATTATATCACCGGTTTTCGACCTATCTGTGTATGCCGTCTTCGGTGTACGTTATATAGTGGGCAATATTAATTACCAGGATCGTCGCTATAGCCTTAACGTTAAGCACCATTTATTAATAATAAATTAATACCTGTGTGCCTGTTTGACAAATATTTATATTGTTTTTTGGTATTGCTTTTACTTATTCCAGAGCGCTCCCCTCTTTCTTTTTGAAGATTCCTTCAAAATAAAAGGGTGGGGGGGGGGGGGTGATTTTTTACCTCTCCTCCGGCTTGATAGGTATGTAAGTATGAGGGAAGCTGTTTTGTCCGTAATTATATCCTTCATACAGCTGGAGCTTTATTGTGTATGGCGTATGTTTGTGGGGGATATTTGCTCATTCTCAAATATGCCTTCCTAATTTTTGGGGCTTAGTCTGGGCTAACCTTAAAAATTGCAAACTCGTCACATCCAGTTAGCATAGTCTTCATGCTAAGTATACAGAATTACTTGAACTGGGCTCCTTTTTGTATGATATGTCTTCTCTATTACTGTATAGAGAGAAATACATGTAATTCCTAATAATTTTAATTTCCTTTCACCTTGGATTACAATTGGAACTATGTTGATATACTAATTCTGAAGTCCTAGGCCCTCAACCTTTTTATGATTTAGCTAGTCTGTGCCATTGGTTTACAGTGTAAAAATATTATAAATTCATAGTAATTTGTATATTTTTTATACTTACCAATGGCCCAGATGGAGAGAGCCCTCCCATGAGTGGGCACTCATTCCTCCCCGCTGAATTTTTATGTAGTACTCTCTTTTACAAAGAATGATGTTGGCGCTAATTCCAGTCACTTCCTGGCGTCTGCGCACGCGCAGAGAGTAAATGTATGGAGGGCTAGATAGGACTTTTCATTTTTGGTTTTGCAAGCAAATTTTGAGGATTGGGGGGGTTCAGAATTTGTGTTTGGCCCTTAATAACTTTGATAGCTAGTCTGGGCCATTGGGAAGTATAAAAATATACAAATTACTATGAATTTATAATTTTCTATTCACATTAAAATGTCTGTATATTTCTTGATTAAAGGACAAGTATATTGAATAATTCTTGGATTTGATTAAACTATTGACTTGCAGTTATTTTGAGGTTACTTGAATGTACTTCCCCATTAATGGTAATAATAGTAATAACATGACTTTCTCAGGCATTACAGTTCTATTAGCGACCTGCCAGAAATGATTAACAGCCCTCTGTCTTTTTAGCAACCCTCGACATCGTATTGACACTTTCATTTCTCAGATCATTTCGTCACAAGATACCTGAAAATCGTTAATTTTTAAGTTGAAAAAAAATCACCCAACCCCACCCCACTCACCTGCACCCTGGCTAAAAGTGTGACACAATTGGAGCTTGAACACTGTCTACCCTGGAAAATTGGTTAATAGTATGACATTGACACACTTGGAGTTTGAACACTGCCTATCCTGGAAAATAGGTAATTAATATACCATGTGCTGGAAAAAGGGCCTGTTCTTGTTATACAGATGGTTTAGAGTATTTTTTGATATGAATTTCACAACTTAACCCTTTACCCAACGAATCGCCCGCATCCGCCCGCGTAATATGCAAATTCAGCAGCCAAAAAAATATTATTTTTCGAAAAATTTCAAGAAAACCATATCATGTGACCCCTTTTTGGAATGAGCTCCTTCCAAAGAGGGGTCACATGATATGGTTTTCTTGAAATTTTTTTAAAAAATTAAAAAAATGATATTTAAAATAATAAATTTTGATATCGTCTGCGTTGGGTAAAGGGTTAAGAATATCATTCTTTTATCATTTTAGATCTAAACTTGAAGTTTCTTATGCAGATGGTTTATCTAAAATTGGTTCTAAGATCACAAAGGCATGTACAAACAGTTTTGGGTAAGTGTTTGGTTTTGTTTAATCCTCCTGACAAGACTTGCAGATAACAATATGTTTTTTAAGTCCTCATATTAATTTTACATTAATAACTACCATATATACATTTACACAGCTGCAGATGACTTAAGGCCTCACAAAGTAGATCTTCTTTTTCTCAGACAATTTTTTGTAAAATTGCATGCAGGTGGGCAATTTTTTATTTTATTTTTTATAATTATTTCTTTGCCATCAAAAGTTCATATTCTTGTTTTTTTATGTTTTAGGCCTCACAATCAACAGAATAGCATGGGTTGTGGTGTATTTCGTTCCTTGAGTGCAAAAAGGCTTTGCAATGCTTTATGCAAGAAGGCTTTGCAATGCTAAAGCATTGCAAAGCTTTCTTGCACTTAAGGGACAAATTTATCAATTTTATTAACTTGGGTAAAATGTTTTTACTTCTTTAAGTTTGCTTTGGTTATAAAAAGAGCGCATGCGGCAGCCAAAAGGACCATGCGGGAAGGCCTGAGAAACAGATTTTTTAACTTTTTTAGGCCTAGCAGTGTTTCTAATAGAATACACTTGGGACAACTTTTTAAGAGCAATATAAAAGGGACAGTTTCTGGCTTAATGGGGACTTAACTGGTTAAGTGTGTTAGATTATTTTGGGTGGTCTGAATTTTTATTCAAAATTTGCTTTATTATAAATTATTGGAGAGTGCCTACAGGCATATGCCTCAAGCCATAAACCTCAAACCATATTACCGTCAATCCATCACAATGATGTATATGTTCCAATAACCCACATGAAATGAACAAGGCAATGTTTACTGATCACAAGTTTAGTAAATAAATCTCTTGTGTACCCCAAAACATCACTGGGCAATTAATCAATAAATCAGATAAAGGTAAAGGTCACTCCATCTTAGTTCAAATCGTAAACCGATTTGTAATTTGAACAACACTTCATTGGGAACATCGTCTGCTGCAGGTGTGAAAAGTCAACAAAAATGAAGTGGTTTCAAGTCACTCCAGTGATGTTATAATTGCAAAATGAACAACCTCATATCAAATATTTCGCTTGGTGACATCAGTCAGCCACATATGTTATTGGAGCTGTAAACATAAAAAAAACTAAGTGAGCCCTCATCCAATCCGAAGCTGATAATTTTAGTCTTATTGGAACAAGTCCTCTAAAATGGGCTACAACATTGGTATCAACAAATGACTGAACTTGACTTTATCTCCATGTTGCAGTCATGATTAGCCACTGTACAGGAATATGTAACCTTAAACATCAATAAATAATTATCCCACATGACATTTTCTTCACCAGTCAATGACTATTCCGGACTATGAATATTTTTATTATTGTATACAACATGTAATAACAATCCTTGTTTTCCAAAAACTCAAAACTCACAAAACATACTCGATGGCTCTTCATTGTAATGGACTTGACAAGTTCATTTTAATCAGTTTGGATGAAAAAAGAAACACATTTGAATTGCTGTTTTGTGGTATGTTTCTGGTTCTATTTAGATCAATTATGTAAATGATTTACTGTAAATATTTTATTATATGTTACAGGACACTTGCTGATGCATGGAAAACAGTTGGAGTTGAAACAGAACAAGAATCTGAATTACACAAGTTAGTTGATATTTAACTTTTTGTTACATCCACCTCCCCATTTACTCAGTATAAAGGCCAAGCCAGAAAATAAGCAGATTGACATCTGCAAAATGAGGTCCCCAGAGGGAAAATTTAGTGATGCTACCTGCATAGCAGGGTAGCATCACTAAATTTACCCTCTGTGAATCTCATTCTGAATCAGGGTCTCAAAACTAAACAGAAAGAGGTACGCAGAAGATAAATTGGCCCACTGTGTGGGCTAGCATCATCAAATTCACTCTCTGGGGACCTCTTTCTGCAAATGTCAGACAGCTTATTTTCAGGCCTGATAAAGGCACTACAGAGCTTCAAAATTCAACATGATTCAAAATTGTCCCGATGATTATTCAATTTGAGTCATGCTGATTTGGACAGTTTTGAATTGTTCTAAAAAACTAGGGCCCTGTGAAGCTTCGAGAAAAAACTAGGGCCCTGTGAAGCTTCGAGAGTTGATTCAATTGCCAATAAGTTGTTATTCGGTTTGATTCAAAATTAGCTGCCCAATTCGTTTCCTCTCAAATATTTTTCATCAGAATACATCTTGGTATAAGTCATCTTCATCGTCTCACAAAATGCAAAGTTGGGATGGAAATCGTACATAAATAATGATGAAATAAAAGACTTGAGTGTAACTTCCAGTACATTAAGGTAAATTACATTTTCACTTATGCCACCAGTTATCTAATTCCAATATCAGTAGTCCCTACTACTGTTAAATACAAATTTAAGGTTTCCAAGCAATGTCGACGATGAATTATAGACCTTACACAGTAATATCCAACTACATCATCAAGGTATGTCTTCGCCGAAGTCATGCCTTGATGATGTAGTTGGATTATTTTATCAGTTGGGACATGAGCAATCACAATTGGAACAATCAGGTTTATACTACCCCAACCCCCCAATGGACATCTTCAAGATGCCATTGATTCGATTTGAGGTTCAGTTTGATTTTGAATAATGGACGTGATTTGACTTGAGATTTGATTCAAATCAAAAGTGTATGATTTTTGGGACCCTATCAAAAACCTACTAAGTGTCTCTCGAATAGAGATGGGTGGTATACTGTAAATACCATTTGGTATCGTATCGAGATAATACCGACGATTTACCATACCGAAGAAATCTCAAAATACCGGTACTGAAATTTAAGTATTCAAAAATATTCCCAGCATCAGTTAAAAAATAAAATCACAAATAACAGAACATTAAGCAAAAGTCATGGCAAGAAGAGCACACAGACTTGAGTTTTTTTAAAAGGATTCACCATGGCTCATTTTATGTAACAAAGAAGCAGACAGAAAATATCCAGGGGGTAATTTCTCTCAGCATTTTTGTTACATCAAATGACCGATGGCGAGTTGCGATGTTGCTTCTAACACTCAGCAGCTTTGTCTGCTGTAAAATTGTGAACTATTTATTTATTTTTTTTGTTTAATAACACTTGTGTCTGACTGTTTTATGGATGGAGGAAGCCGAATTACCCAGAGAAAACCACTGAGCAAGAGGCAGCAACAATCAGGCTCCCAAACATGCTAACTCCACACAAGCAGGGTTAGCATTCATTGAAGACAAGTGCACCCTCGATGTGCAGTACGCCTTAGTACACAGCGCCAACGTACCTCCTCTTGGGCAATGGGGTGAAGTGTCTTACCGAAGGACACAACACGGTGGGATTCGATCCGAGGACCTCTCGGCTTGCAGTCTGCACCTCTACCGTGAACTATAGCTGGGCAGTACACCAAAAATACCATTTGATATTGGTATTGATCTGAGTACATGTATGCTGTTAACACCAAATACAGTACCGATACCGTTGTAAATCATTCTAAAAATACCGATATTAAAATCAAACTTGAAATTTCAATACAGCTGAACTCTACTCATGAACTGGAATATTCTGTCTTTTTGATTGACAGAATTGATTGACAAGCAGCAGGCCTGGCATTCTTAAAAATGCAGGAGGGCTAAAAAACGCTTCCCCTTGCATGGCCCATGGGGGTGATTAGCTCTCCTCAAACTTACAAAAGCTTAAAGTGGCAAAATAAAGTTTTACTATTGATGAATTCTGCCTAGTGGGCTTTGTACATTTTATTTGGTGCTGCTAACAAGGTAGTCTCTACGAGATGGTTACACTCCCCCTCCCACACCTCTGGGCCTTGGCAAGGCCCAGAGGTTTGGGAGGGGCAGTGTGGCTTAAAGAGATCACTAATATAGCATAGATTTGAAAAGATGTGGGTTTTAGGAATAGGCTGTCATGGTAATCGTTATTGTCTAAAGCCGGAGGGCTAGTTTTTGCCCTCCTTAATTTTTTTAAGACGAGCAGTAGGCGAGCACTGAAAATGCTCTCCTGATAATGTACTTGGTCGTACCTATGTTGCAGTTTTGATGTAGCCATAGATGCTGAAAGTGACCTTAAACACCAAAAACCCCAATTGTGTCAGAACATGCATAACTTCACGAGTTATTGGCTTTGGCTATTTATCTTGTTTACTAGAGCTGTGTCAATAAGATATAATTGGTTAATATTAATGAATATTGTGTTTGAGTTTCATATATTGATACTGAAAGCTCCAAATCGTGGCCTACTGTCTTGAAAATGCAAGTATAGTAGTATACAATAATTTTTTTTTAATACCCTTCAAATGTATACATAGAAATTATTCACATTTCCAAGAGATGCAAAGATATTGCATTTAAGTGAAGTGTGTGGTCATTTTGGTAGTTTGATATTTGTTTTATTTCTGTCAGAAACCACACAGTGCTTTCAATGTCACGCCGAATGGGTAGATTTTTATCATTGGTCATTTCAAGTAAAGTTTATGTAATATGCCATTACAATTATTATTATGTACTATTATCCTGTGGAACCAAAAAAAGTTAGAAGAATAATTTGAATACATTAACACGGGTAACCTCTTTAAATTGAATTTGAATTGCCTCAGTAATCAATCCGGGTCAGTACATTTTAGAATAGGGTATATCCAAAAAAACAAGTGCATTTGCTCCCGAAAAGCCACCAGAAGGTTCAAATTTTTTTCTTTTTTCTTGTTAATGCACTAACATGGGTAACCTCTTTTAATTAAATTTGAATTGTCTCAATAATCAATCAGAGTTAGTACATTTTAGAATAGGCTAGAGCTGCACGATATATCGATACATACCAGTATTCAACCCAGTATCGATTGAATACTGGTGTAATTACAGAAATATCGGTTTATTGTCATTATCTATTTGCCCATGATTTATTTTCAAGATGTCTTGAGTTTTAACTGTAGTCCAGAATGAATAATATTATCCCTTTACCCAACGAATCTGCCGCATCAGCCCGTGTAATATACAAATTCAGCAGTTGAAAAATATTTTTCCAAAAAATTCAACAAACCATATCTTGTGACCCTCACTGGAACAAGCTCGTTCCAGTGAGGGGGGGGGGGGGGGGGGGGGTCACATGATATTGTTTTGTTGAGTTTTTTGAAAAATTTGATAAACTAATATTTAAAATAATAAATTTTGATATCGTCTGTGTTGGGAAAAGGGTTATTCGAACTGCATCATCAAGGCATCCTATTTTGTTTCAATGTGATAGCTCGAGTCCCGATTGTGGTACGTATGTTCAGATATCTGAACAGTCTTTGATATACCGGTATACTGCGGTATTTTTAGCACACCTGACTTTCATTCCGGAGAGCTATCATGATCACTCACCGTCCGTCGTCCGTGAACATGGTGTTTGCGTCTTCTCCTCCCAAACTGCTGAACCAATTTAATTGATATTTAAGATAATAGTTTGTTATGACATCGCAATTTGATTTTGTTCAAATCAAGTTGCCTCGCTCCTCAGTAGGGCCACACCCAAAAAGTGTGCTTAAATTTTAAAAAATCTTCTTCTCATGAACCAGCAGTAGTAGAGACTTGATATTTGGTGTGCAGCTTCCTTTTGAGGTGTAGACTCAGATTTATTCAAGAGAAGTTCGAGGAGCTATATTTGCCTTCGTTATGGGAGGGGCAAGAATTTTTGCCCTGCCCCAAATTTCTATTTTCCAAACCGAGAGGCAGATTTGAACCAAATTTGATATGAGGGCTTATTGGGTCCTAAGTACTTAATTTATGCCCAAATTTTTTGTCCCCGGCGCCCCATGGGAACCGGAGGAGCTAAAAATAGAAAAAAATTAAAATGCCCATGTCTCCAAAACTACACAGCACTGAGAATTCTTATTTTGGTGTGAAGCTTCCTTAGGACCAACAGAATGGAATGGTAAAAAAAAATTGCTTTGGATTTTATCATGGGGTACTTTTTGGGGACTTTGAAAAAGTGCAGAGTCACAATTTTTTAACATTGTGGGTAATGGGAAAAACATTTAAGACTAATTTAAGACTAATTTTCTCCCAAACCACTGCTCCAAAAGCTTTCAAATTTCACATATAACATCTTTGGAAGATTGTTTCACATATTGTCAATAAATAGCAATAACTTGGGCGAGATTGCGTGTTAGTTGTTGCTATTTATTATCATGGAAATTCTGTTAAGACATAAATGGCATGCACATTCTACTTATATGTGGATGCAATGTACAACCAATGAGTCAGGATCTTACAAGCAAAATATACCGAATTAGGAATTTAATTTTATTATTTATTGTAACCTGTAGTTTGTCCGCGTAGTTCACAACTGACATAACCCCTATGTATCCTATGCAATTGCTCACAGTTATTTCCAGGCCCGTTAATTTTTCAGAACAAGTGGAAGAAGATGAGTCTCACCCAGTCCCCCCATTTTAGAAAGATATGTAGAACTTTGATTAACCCTTTACCTAACGAATCACCCGCATCCGGCCGCGTAATATGCAAATTCAGCAGTTGAAAAAAATATGAGTTTTCAAAAAATTTCAACAAAACCATATCATGTGACCCCTCGTTGGAACGAGCTCGATGAGCTCATTCCAATGAGGGGTCACATGATATGGTTTTGTTGAAATTTTTTGAAAAATTTAAAAAAATGAAATTTAAAATAATAAATTTTGATATCGTCTGCATTGGGTAAAGGGTTAACTGAGTTAGTGGTAAGCTACCTTGATTAACTGAGTTAGTGGTAAGCTACTTTGATTAACTGAGTTAGTGATAAGCTCAGTCATCAGTGAAACTGTAGATGAACATCATGCCTCCATACATTGTACATGTGCTTAAACTTATATTTTGAATGGTCACATAATGAATGCTTAAATTATAGGAGTATACCAATGCTTTCTTTTTAGAAATTTGGCACAAGCTTTGTTAGAAGAAATCAGTAAACCATTGAAAATTTTAAATGAAAATCAGTCCAAAGCTCGAAAACCTGTGAGTATATATATTTTGAAACTGGTTTATATCTTTTTTTCCTAGCCTGTGATAACACCTATTAGTTGAACTTCATCTTGAACTGGTAGCGTGCTGGAAGCCCATATTTTGGCTTTACTCTAAAGTGCAGGTACTCCAACTTTTAGGTTTCATATTCTGTGTATGCACTTCATATACAGTACAAGTCAAAATAAGTTGTAGGATAACCACTATAAACTATGTATCTTTCTCCTCCTCCACTGATAAGACCAGAAGCTGACATCATTTTCTGGAAAGTTCTCACTGAGAGCTTTCCAGAAAATGATGTCAGATTCTGATCTTATCAGTGCAGAAGCAGCAGTATACTTAGTTTATTGAGGTTATGCTACAACTTATTTTGACTTGTACTGTATCTTTGAAGTCAAATTATTATTTCTTTATGGGTTTGCTTTGTTACAATTTTCGGAAGAATGCCTACAGGCACTTTCCCCTAAATTATAACAAGGCAAACACAAGTGAACAAATTTTGGATGCCCCAAAATAATTTTGCACTCTACCAGTTACTCAACACACAGTATCCCCCCTTTGTAATTATTTCTTTGCCATCAAAAGTTCATGTTCTGGGTTGTTTTATGTCTTAGGCCTCTTAATCTACAGTCCAGAACAGCATGGGCAGTGGTGTATTTTGTCCCTCGAGTGCAGGAAGGTTTTGCAATGCTAATCTTCAAAAAATTCCTCTACACAAGGCCAGACTTGATGGGTGGTCCCAACGTGAAAAAAGTCACTTTTTCCCTCTCATCAAATTTATACATTTTTAGCTCAACTTGACAAAGTCAAGCTGAGCTATTGCCATCACTTCTCGTCCATTGGCATTCGTGACCTCTAGATGGGAAGTGTCGATTTTCTTCTATTTCCGTCAAAAAATGTTGTCGCTGGCAACATTCTTTGAACTTAGTTTAGTCAGACCTCAGTATTTCCCTTTGGTACACCCTTCAGGGCATACTTATCAGATTGCTTTGAAACCTGGTATGTTTGTTTGGGATGACCTCTAGATGGGAGCTATCGATTTTCTTCCATTTACATCAAAAAATGTTGCCGCTGGCAATGACCTTCGATGAACTTAGTGCAGTTATGCATCAATATTTCCCATTGGCACACCCTGTAGTGCACATTTTGACTGGATCGCTTTGAAACGTGGTACGCTTGTTTGGTGTGACCTCTAGATGGAAGCTATCGATTTTCTTCTGTTTCCGTCAAAAAATGTTGCCGCTGGCATCATTCTTAGAACTCAGTTTAGTCAGACCTCAATATTTCCCTTTGGCACACCCTACAGGGCACATTTATGATCGGATTGTTTTGAGACTTGATATGCTTGTTTAGGGTGACCTCCAGATGGGAGCTATCAATTTTCTTCCATTTCTGTCCAAAAAAGTTGCCATTGGCAGTGACCTTTAAACTTAGTTTAGTCAGGCATCAATATATTCCTTTGGCATGCCATAAAGGGCACATTATGATCGGATTGCTTTGAAATTTGGTTGTTTTGGGTGACCTCTATGACCTTTGATGAACTTAGTGCAGTTATGCATCAATAGGGGGGCGCTGTGGCTCAGTTGGTAGAGATGCAGGCTGCAAGCCGAGAGGTCCTCAGTTCGAATCCCACCTGCGGCAACCACGTTGTGTCCTTGGGCAAGACAAGGCACTTCACCCCCATTGCCCACATGGGGGCACGGTGACATTGTGTACTAAGGTGTACTGCACGTCGATGGTGCACCTGTCTTCAACCAATGCTAACCCTGCTTGTGTGGAGTTGGTATGTTGGGGAGCTGACAGTTGCTTGCCATTGCTCAGTGGTTCTCTCCGGGTACTCCGGCTTCCTCCACCCGTAAAACTGTCACGGTCATGGTTGGCCATTGTGCAGAAAGATGTGACCTTAAACACCAATAAATAAATAAATAAATATGCATCAATATTTCCCTTTGGCACACCCTACAGGACACATTTATGATTGGGTCACTTTGAAACTTGGAATGTCAAAAAATTGTTGCCATTGTCATTGACCTTTGTACTTAGTTTAGCCACGCATCAGTATATTTCTTTGGCATGCCCTACAGAGCACATTTATGATTAGATTGCTTTGAAACTTGGTTTGCTTGTTTAGAGTGACCTCCAGATGAGAGCTATCGATATTTTTATACTGTACCAATGACCCAGACATAGCTGGTGCTAACTCTTAAAATATAGGGCCAAACACAAATTTTGCCCCCCAATCCCCAAAATTTGCATCTAAAACTAAAGAAAACATGTCCTGAAAGGCCCTCCACACCTCGCCCCCACTGCGCATGCGCAGTGTCAAGGACGTTCCGAAATTGGCGCCATTTATCATTCTAAGTTTGGCCCTTCATCAGTTAACATCTGACTGATCTTTGTGCTTTTAAATCTCAGTTTAAATGATGCCAGACACATAAATATTAGTGAAATGGTGATTCTAAGGAGGATAGAAAAGGAGGAGAGGAAAAGAATGTGTGACAGAATATTATCAGGGCTGTAACTTAAAATTTTTTAATGAAATTATGTTAAGTTACCTATTTTCAAGGCAGCAGCCATTTTGTTGTCATTCTGATTATTTGTTACACTGTTTTTTCAAGTGTTTTTCCTCTCTCCCTGTCCTTTAAGTTCCCCCTTGCTATTCTCCCATGCTTTTGGCATAGTTTCTGTAATTATTATTACTAAAATTTCTTGGGAGTTTTAGCTTAATAACAGAATGAATTCTGTTCTTTCCCCATGTTTACGTCTTCACCTACGGGTGGTTAGGCGTTGTGTTCTGCATCTACCATCTGATGTTCTGCAGTTTCTTCCCTGGAAGTCTCTGTTTTGCATCAGATGGTGTATTTTTGGTAACTGATTTCGGGCCTGGGTGCCTGGAGTCTTATTTTAGTGTTTTTACACTCATTGTTTACATTTACAACAGCCCTCTGTGTGAGGGGGGGATTTCTAAATAATAATATCTTTATGTTTTTTTAATCATAACTAGATACATTATTATTGTTCGTAAGTGTTGAATAAATTGTTTAAAATATTTTTAAAATTTTTGTCCACACTTAGGCTTGGGATCCATTGGGGCTCAACGTTACTTTTCAGAAACTTGGGCTTTTCTGAAAAAATATTTTTTCAAAATATTTTGATTTCAATTATTTTTTCTATATTAATGGATCATATTATTATTATGTATTTTGATTGCCAGGGGTTAGTGCGAGTACCAGGACTTATTTTCTTTTCACATTGAAAGGATATTGATCAATTGTTTTAAGAGGAAGTCTTCCTCTGACCTTATTATCATTCTATATGTGGTCAGTGTACTCGCATTAACTCCTGTTCTGTATCGTATGATTTCGATGACAATATGGGAAGCGTATGTCACGGTATGTTGTTGGGGATTTGGACACTCCGGTCCTTTCCCCGCAGGGTCACTCTACTTTATCAATTTCTATTTCAGACGATCAAGATTAGGGTGATGTATCTGTGATGTCTTCCAACAGTGTGCCTCCGTCGTCACAATTAATGAAGGGCTAGCGGAAAAGTGCTCATGTAATACGCCAATTGCCTAAGAGGACCCTAGTAGGTTCGACGGCCTTTGACGTCCGCTAGCTCGCCCGGTGTAGCGTCCATTCACCGAATGGTTCGGCAGCCGGGTTCGTCCGTTGCGGTCTAGAAGGAATTTTGGGGTGATGCGAGCACTATAAAATTAACTTAATGCACACCCAGTGACGGCGGATCGGAGGGAGAACGGAGGAAGCCTTTTAGTCCGGTTCATAGCTCGTTCCGGTCCACCCGGACGGCAAGCGAGAGAGGCCCCTCTCTCGTTCAACAACATCTGGCCCCAGATGTTGTGGTACAAATGTGTCGTTAGCGGAGCATACGTCCGTCGCTCGGGACGCTCCGTTGTATAGGCAGTCCGCTGAGACTGCTAAGGCTTCCTCTTCTCGTCAGCGCACACGACCGCACCTTGGCTGCGTGACCGCCGATATATTACCAGCTTCGCCGATCAAGGATTCTTCGGCGACCAGGTCACACCATCCGGCAGCCAGGGATTCGAGACCGATGGACTCCGGACGTTCGCATAGGAAGTATGCGGGAGCCATCTGATGCGGAGCTGCCCTCGGCGAAGCAGCGATAGACTGCGCCTCCGCAGGTCTCAACGCCGGACATTCTTGTGCACATAGCACAGCTTATTGCAGCATCCCTGCAGCCGACAGAAACGGTGTCGGATCGAGAATTATCCGACAGCGCTGGGTCGGTAGCCGGGGACTCGAGGCCTGCAGACTCCGGACGTTCGCATAGGAAGTGTGCGGGAGTCAACGTACACGGAGCTTCCAGCGGCAATGCATCGTAAGTCCGCTATTGCACAGGCCTCGGGAACGGACGTGCTTTCCTTAATAGCACAGTTTATCGCAGCATCCCAGCATCAACTGAATCTGTCGCATATATTTTATCCGACGATGCTGGGTCGGGACGCTCCGCGGAAGCGGGTACGGACGTCCGAAAGTTTCATCCGGTCCGACGGGATACCGAAAGGGATTCGGAGGATTTCAAGCTTTCCCTTTCGGAACAACATATGCTGCGATGCCGGATAAGAAACTGATAGCGTCGGTGGACTTAGAAAATTTTGGGTTCGGTTCAGGGACATCGTCCCTCAGTTCCGACATAGTCCAATAATGTCACACAAACTTTCGAATTATTGAACGACGCTATATATATTATTATTTTATGCTTGCTATCCAAGCATTTCTGGTTTCTTGTTCGAAGAGTTATGGAGATGTCTTTCAAAAGTGTGCCTCTGTCGTCATAGTTAATGAAGAGTTAGCGGCAATAAGTGCTCATGGAATATGTCTATCGCTTACGGAGTGACATTCGCTAGCTCACCCGGTGTAGCGTACATTCATCGAATGGTTCGGCTGCCGGGTTCGTCCGTTGCGGTCTAGAAAGGAGATTTGGGTGATGCAAGCACTTTAATTACTTTAGTACTCACCCAGTGACGGCAGATTGAGGACAGATCGGAGGAAGCCAACAACATAGGGGGCCGCATGTTGTGGTTCAGATATTTTACATTCGGAGCATATGTCCGTTGCTCGGGACGCTCCGTTATATTGACAGTCCGAGAGACTGTCTTTAATGCTTCCTCATCCTCACAGCAGGGCACACGACCGCACATTGGCTATGTGACCTCGAGTATCCGATCAGTTTCGGCATTCAGTGATTCCACAGCGAATAGGTCGCGCCATCCGGTAGCCAAGGGACACGAGGCCTATACACTCCGTTCGCTCGCATATTGGAAGTATGCACGGGGTAACGATCTCGGAGCTTCCTGCGGCAATGCATCGTAAGACCGCTGCTCCTCAGGCCTCAGTGACGGACGTGCTATCCGAGTTAGCACAGTTGTTTCGCAGCATCCCAGCAATTGACGGTTTCTCGGTCGAATCAGGAATTATCCGACGGCGCTGGGTCGGTGCGGTCCGCGGTTGCATCAAGCTACGGACGACCGAACGCTTTATAGGGTCCGACAGGATGGCGAAAGGGATTCGAAAGATTTCGAGTTTTCCCTTTAGTAGTATCGGAAGATGCCTTTCATATCTTCTGGCATTTCTTCCAGTGATTATTTTTCGGACTTCATTGCTGCGATCTTGGATAAGAGACTTATAGCGTCATTGGACTCGGATTTTTCGATCGGTACAGGGACTTTGTCCCTGACTTACCGACACAGTCCAATATTGTCATTACAACATGTGTTTTATTTTTCGACGCTATATATTATATATATATATACAAGCCTGCTACTAAGCATGATAGTTTAGTTTCTTGTCCACGTGGCTCATTTCTGCCATTTTATCTTTTTTACATATAGTTTATTTTGGCAGAGCAGGGCATACCGAGAGTTCATATGCGTCTAGACGGTGTGATTAAAGACTGCATATATTCTTTTTCGCCGTTTATGTCTTTTCCAATTTCAATGTTGGGAACGACATTATGTATAGTAGACTTAACTTAGACGCTTTATTATACGTAATCCGCCTTACTGAGGCGTTATCATTACGTCTTCAAGAAAAGATTTACGGGATATTATTCTCAATGTAATTTCTTTTGAGGGCAGTAGTTTGTTCACGTATAACTCCGCCCTTCAGTGGCTGATTGGAGTTGGTTAGACGTGATGCAGCCCTAGCTACATCCACGCGTGGATAGTAGGTTAAGAACTCTCTCAGAGTCGCTTCGTTCTCGGAGGAGCTTCTCTTCGACGGCAACTTTCCGGCAATCCATGAATTGCTTGATTTATACATTCTCTTGTCTATCTAGTGTTACAAGAGATTCAGACTGGGGCAAACATTCGGTGGTTGACTCAGAGAGTGCCGCCGCAGTTGCCGGACCCTAGTGTGGCTGTTATGACGGTTGCCAGTCAAACAGATTGGGATATATACTGATCCCTACGGATTCGAAGTGCCAGGGTCTTTGGGTTCCGCAGTCTTTTAGCTATCAGTTTAACTTCCGCGGAATAATGTTTTTTTAGGCTTGCTTTATGTCATTGCATGAACATTATTCAGAAACGCATTCCCAAATTCCTGTCCTTTAATTCGACAGTAGTGGCGTATCTCCGGAACCAGGGAGGCACTCTTTCGTTTTCCGTTATTCAATTTAATGGAAAGAATCCGTCTGTTGGTTATAGTACACCAAGTTCAGTTTTGGTCCGTCATATTCTGGGTCGTCTGATTGTTTTATCGCACTCCCGTTCTCTTACGGGTCGCTTGTTGCTGTCAGAATGGACTCTCAACAAACAAGTATTTAATCAGATTTGCTATCTATGGGAGCGCCCAATGATGTTTTATTTATGACACAGCTTGCTAATCAATTGCAGACGTATGTGTTGGCTTGTCCAGATCTCTGAGCTAATACTGTTAACGCTCTATTGATCTATAGGACGGAATGATAGGATACGCGTATCCTCCGGCGCTGTTGTTTTAGCAGGTATTGCTAAGATAAACAACCACTATACATTTCTGTTGATAGCATCTCTATCTTCACAGAGATCATGAGTAATTTACTCTCTTGTCTACTGTGGATCTTAACGTGAAATCTTCCTCTATGTGAGGATCTTTTTTCACTGGGTAAATCGTGTCATCTTTATCACAACCAGCAAGGTCGCAACCTTCATGTATTACGTTGTGTGGTCCGTATTGCATTGTAAGCACTGTACTGGACGAGCTTTGGACGCGATTTCTTACTATAGGAGATCCTCTTCTTCGCTATTCTATGCGACTAAAGTGGAGGCTCTTCCGTCGTGGTGTAGGGATCATTATGTTCATATGGTTGATCCCTCCATACTACGCATTGCTAGTTTTTAGTATACTTGTTTCACAAGATCTACTGCAGCCTGTTGTTTTTTAGGTTATAGGTTTATGTTACCTCATACCTATGCACTCTACGATAGTTTGCAATTGAGTCTTTTGTCTCTTTATCTAAGTCAGTTAGTAACTTTTTGATAAATAGACTTAGAATCTTTAGATTAAATTCCTATACGGATTTTAACTTCGGTTCTTATTTAGCTAAGTAATCATTTGAGCCTCTGGAAACAGTAGTTTTCAAATTCTGACCTTTTAGACAGTAATTCTGTTAGTTTCTCTTTTACTGTAGAGTCAGTGAGTTTCATGCACTATCGATGGATGATTTTCACTTTCATAGTTTCGGAATCAATACGTCCGTTACTATTTAGGTTGGATTGTTGCATAAGAGTTAGGCTCCTATTATCCGGAACCTATTATTTTAAGGTCCTTCCGTCTTCGTATGGGCATAGGCCTTTACTCTTTCCGGGTACAGTTTATGTATTTATAAACAGATATCTGTTTATTACAAGGGCGTAAGCTTCTTCTGTCTTTGATGTCTAGTAGAAGGACGTTACGCTCCATTTTATTGTTAATGGATTCTATTAACTAGCATACTGCTTATGGTATATCATTGGCTTAGCAGTTGTGCTTAAGATTTCGGCTCATGAAGTAAGAGTTCTTCTACTTCTTGGGCTTACATTAATAGTGTTGCTATTATAGATTTTTGAAGGCTGCTCATTGCGCTCAGCCATCCATTCATGAATTTTATCTCAGAAATATCGAGTCCATTTCTGGAGGCCTCTATTGTTAGGTCTATTATCTTCTGCTCAGAATGTCATTCACTTAACAGTTGCTACTATAGCTAGGTAGGCTGTCTGTTTCGGCAGTGTCTCCGTTCGGCTGCCCTCTTCGCTCTGGGCTATTTGACCCAGGGCAAGAAAAAGGGGGGGGGGGGAGGGTGTTCCCTTGGGTCACCTGTTTTTACTATGAAAACAAGGGGATACCTCCTCCGGAGTTAGTAATTCTGAGCTGCTATTGGGATGGTTGTTTAGTGAGAAGTTTAAGTTTATAAAATTCATTCAAGTCTTAGTTTTTAAAGTATAGCTTTTGAATATTGCATATGTCAACGGACATGATTATGCAATTCTCACACACTTTTAGGAGTATAAGAGTCTCTATTCTCTAGACTTACTTTATTATTGGCTTACTTTAAAAATTATTAGTATAAGGATTATTGGATATTATTAGAGTACATGGATGTATGAAGCTCAATTTTTGGAAGGTGTTGTATCTTTCTAATTTATCATAAATAAGAAAGATACATGTAAGGCCTATTACTTCTTTTCCCTACAGGGGATGACTCTATTTTATTTTATTGAGCGTATTCCATTTTGCTCTATGTCCTTGGCCCTCCAGCCTTTTTACTATTCAGCTATGTCTGGGTCATTGGTACAGTATAAAAATGTTAAAAAATTTATAGTAATTTATATATTTTTTATACTTACCAATGACCCAGACGGGGATGGCCCTCCCAGGAGTTGGGAACTCTTGCCTCCCCGCTGAGTACATAGCGCTTACCAGGCACTGGTTTTTAGAATGATAAATGGCGCCAATTTCGGAACGTCCTTGACACTGCGCATGCGCAGTGGGGGCGAGGTGTGGAGGGCCTTTCAGGACATGTTTTCTTTAGTTTTAGATGCAAATTTTGGGGATTGGGGGGCAAAATTTGTGTTTGGCCCTATATTTTAAGAGTTAGCACCAGCTATGTCTGGGTCATTGGTAAGTATAAAAAATATATAAATTACTATAAATTTTTTAACTTTCTTCCATTTCTGTCAAAAAATGTTGCCATTGGTCAATGATTGATGAACCTTTGATGAACTTAGTGCAGTTATGCATCAATATTTCCCTTTTGCACACCCTGCAGGGTGCATTTATGATTGGATTGCTTTGAAACTTGGTTTGCTTGTTTGGGGTGACCTCTAGATGTCAGCTACCAATATTTTTATACTGTATCAATGACCCAGACATAGCTGGTGCTAATTCTCAAAATCTAGGGCCAAACCCAAATTTTGCCCCTCAATACCCAAAATTTGCATCTAAAACCGAAAATAACATGTCCTAAATGGTCCTCCATACTTTTCCTCCACTGCGCATGCGCAGTGTCAAGGAGGTCTCGAAATTTGCGCCAATTATCATTCTTTGTTTGGCCCTTCATCAGTTCACATCTGACTGATATTTGTGCTTGTAAATCTCAGTTTAAATGATGCCAGACACATAAATATTAGAGAAATGGTGGATCTAAAGAGGAAATAGAAGGAGGAGAGGAAAAATTAGTGGCAGGAAATAATCAGGGCTGTAACTTAAAATATTTTTATACTGTACCAATGACCCAGACTTAGCTGGTGCTAACTCTAACAAAACCAGGGCCAAACACAAATTTTGCCCCCCAATCCCCAAAATTTGCATCCAAAACAAAAAGAAATCATGTCCTAAAGGACCTCCATACTACGCCTCTACTGCGCATGCGCAGTGACGCAGACGTCCCGAAATTGGCGCCAATTATCATTCTCTGTTTGGCCCTTCATCAGTCAACATCTCACTGATCTTTGTGCTTGTAAATCTCAGTTTAAAGGATGCCAGACACGTAATTTTTGGAGAAAATGTGATTCTAAGGAGGATAGAAGGAGGAGAGGAAAAAGAAGTGACAAAAAATAATCAGGGCTGTATTTAAAATTTTTTGATGAAATTATGTTAAGTTGCCTATTTTCGAGGCATGGGCCTCTTGTTGTCATTCTTGCTAATTGTTGCACTGCTTATTCAGTGTTTCCTCTCCCCTAGCCTTCTAAAGTCCCCCCTTGCAATTCTCCCATGCTTTTGGCATATTTTTGGGAAATTTCATTTCTAAAATTTCCTGGGAGAGTTGCTTGGTTACAGAATGTTTTCTGTTATTTTTCCCATAGTTACGTTTTCACCCATGGGTGTATAACATTTGTGTTCTGCATCTTCCATCTGATGTTCTACAGATTCTCCCCTGGGAGTCTCTGTTTTGCATCAGATAGAGTGTAATTGATGACTGATTCCGGGCCAGTTTTTTCAGTGCCTGGAGTCATGTTTTCTGGTGTTTTTACACTGTTTGTTTTCATTGGCAACAGCCTTTTTTGAGGGGGGCTGTTTGCCTTTGCTGTAGTTTATCTCACTATAAGATACATTTATATTATCCGAAAGTGTCTCATTAATTATTTAATATAAATTTAAAATTTTTGACCACACTTTGCCATCGGATCCATCGGGGCTCAACGTTACTTTTCAGCAACTTGGGCTTCGCTGAAAAAATATTTTTTCAAAATTATTTTGTTTTGCAATTGTTTTTTCATTTATTAATGGATCATGTTATTATGTATCTTTGTGTCAGGGGTTTTTGCGAGTAACTAGGACTTATTGTTGTTCTTTCACAATGAAGGGACATTGTTCAAATTGTAATAGGAAGAAATCTTCCTCTGACTTTCACTATCATTGTATTAATTGTAGTCAGTGTTCTCGCATTAATCCCTGTCCTATATGTGAACATTGGGATGAGAAACATTGGAAACGTGTGTCACGATATGTTGTTTCTGGAGAAAGGGTGATTCCGGCTCTTTCTCCGCAAGGTCACTCTACTCTCTCAGTTTCTATTTCAGAGGAACCAGAACAGGGTGATGTTTCCATGTTATCTTCTTCAAGTGTGCGTCCGTCGTCACAAATGAATTCAGAGCTAGCGGCAAAAGTGCTCATGGAGATTAGACAAATGTCGTCCGCTAGCTCGCCCGGTGTAGCGTCCATTCACCGAATGGTTCGGCAGCCGGGTTCGTCCGATGCGGTCCAAGAGGAAATTTTGGGTGATGCGAGCACTATAAACATAATAGATGCACACCCAGTGACGGCGGATAGTAAGCGAGAACGGAGGAAGCCTTTGAGTCCGGTTCCTAGCTCGTCCAGGTCCAGCCGGGCCGCAAGCGAGAGAGGCCCCTCTCTTGTACAACAACATCTGGGACCAGATGTTGTGGTACAAAATGTGTCTTTAGCGGAGCATACGTCCGTCGCTCGGGACGCTCCATTGTATAAGCAGTCCGCAGAGACTGTTAAGGCTTCCTCTTCTCGTCAGCGCACACGACCGCACCTTGGCTGCGTGACCGCCGATATATTACCAGCTTCGCCGATGAAGGATTCTTCGGCGACCAGGTCACACCATCCGGCAGCCAGGGATTCGAGACCGATGGACTCTGGACGTTCGCATAGGAAAAGTATGCGGGAGCCATCTGATGCGGAGCTGCCCTCGGCGAAGCAGCGAAAGACTGCGCCTCCGCAGGTCTCGACGCCGGACATTCTTGTGCAGATAGCACAGCTTATCGCAGCATCCCAGCAGCCGACAGAAATGGTGTCGGATCGAGAATTATCCGACGACGCTGGGTCGGTACGCTCCGCCGAAGCATCGGGGGCGGACGACCGGGAACATCATGAGGTCCGACCGGATGGTGAAAGGGATACGGATGACTTGGAGCTATCCCTTTCGGAACAACATAAAGCTGCCGTGGACTTCATCCGGCACTTTCTCCCTCAAGTTGTTCCGTCGGGCCAGACTGCTGCGCTTCCGGACAAGAGAATTACAGCGTCATTGGACTCTGAATTTTTTTAGCGGTTCAGGGACATCGCTCCCGAGTTTCCGTCGCAGTCCAATAATGTTGCAAGAACATTTGAATTATTGAACGACGCAATATTTAAACTTGCTTCCAGGACGGGGAAAGCAGGTTTCTTGTCCGCTAATACTCTCAACCTGCCTTTCATTAATGCAAGGAATAAATTCGATACGGCAGGACAGGGTATACCGAGAGTTCCTCTGCGTATGGACGACGAGGCGGAAGACTTAGAGCTATCATTACCGTCGTCAGCTTCTATTCCAACCGCGGTGTTGGAAACAGCTATTGCGTCTAACAGAGCCAATTTAGATGCCTTATCTTACGCAGATCACCTTACTAAGGCGTTATCACTGCGCCTTCAGGGGAAAGAGTTTCAGGATATACAATCCTCTTTAAGACTTCTTTCAAGGGCAGTAGCTTATTCCACGTGTAACTCCGCCCTTTCAGTGGCAAATCTGGAGTTGGTTAGACGTGACGCAGCCCTAGCTACATCCACACTAGTGGATTCTAAGGTGAAGAACTCTCTTAGAGTCGCTTCGGTCTCAGGCGAACTTCTCTTTGACGGCAAGCTTTCCGCTATTTATGATAAAATTAAAAAGAAAGCTAATGATTCTCTGTTGTTCAGATCTGCTCCTAAGAAGTCGGATACAGCAGACACGAATAAGACAGGCACTTCTGGGTCTAATGTGCCCAAGAGAGGTTCCTATAGAGGTTCCGGTGCGTCCTCTTGGTCTTATTCGAGAGACCGTCAGGATAGCGACTCTCGTTCGGGACGTCCTTCAGGCCGGGACAATCGGTCGGACGCCCCGAGGTCGACGAGGCGAGGTGCGGGTCGTGGAAGACGTGGTTTCTCCTACCGCAGGCCTCGCAGGTCCAGGAGGTGATGGCTTAAACCTCTATCGCGTTCCGGTTGGTGGAAGGTTGTCGAGCTTTTCACAAGAGTGGGCGTCGATTACGGACGACCCTTGGGTGAGAGGAGTGACTTCGGAAGGTCTAAAGATATCCCTCAAACGAAAGCCTCCATTAACTCGAAGTCCAAAGTGGACTCATCTTCCGTCAAATCCACAGAAAAGAGACGCTCTGTTATCAGAGGTGCAGTCTCTTTTAATGAAGAACGCGGTAGAGGTCGTAGAAAACCAGGAATCTCCGGGATTCTACAGCCATCTGTTTCTGGTTCCGAAACCAGACGGCTCGTTCCGTCCAGTCATAGATTTGAGCTGGATAAACAAGCTGATCGTCGCTCCGAAGTTTTATATGGAGACGATTCGATCGGTCAGAGCGAGTATTCGGGTGAACGATTATGCAACGAGCATAGATCTCAAACATGCATACTTTCACGTCATGGTACATCCGACATTCCGAAAGTATCTACGCTTCGCAGTCCTAGGAGTGGTGTATCAATTCCGGGCGATGTGCTTCGGATTGAATCTAGCACCCTGGGCTTTCACTCTGGTAATGAACTCGGTAATGATCTACTTCCGAGCTCATTCGTCTGCGGTAACGTCGGCCTACCTGGACAACATTCTTCAGAGGTACGGCAATGAGTTAACGCTTCAGAACGATGTTCAGAATCTTCTTCTATTGCTCCGACGTCTCGGTTTTATAGTAAACGAGGAGAAGTCGGATCTAGTGCCGTCCAAGTCATTCACTCATCTGGGAATGAGCTTCGAGACGCACAACAATCTCGTTCGTCTGCCGTTAACCAGAGCGAAATTAGTCCGTTGTTACGCTCGCTATTGTCTGCACGCAGACAAAGTCACGGCGAGAGAATTTATGAGACTGATAGGTCTGTGCGGAGCCGCCGCGGATCTCATTCCGATGGGGCGGTTACGCACACGTCCTCTTCAAATTTTCCTGACTCAGAATTGGAGTGTGAAAATTCATTCGCTCGATGTAGACGTTCTCTTGTCAGATCAAGTGAAACAAGAGATACAGACTTGGGCAAACATTCAGTGGTTAACTCAGGGAGTTCCGCTGCAGTTGCCGGATCCGAGTTTTACCGTTATGACGGATGCCAGTCAAACAGGTTGGGGTGCATCATTAATCCCAACGGATTCGAGATGCCAGGGTCTTTGGGATCCGCAATTCCTGTGCAAGCACATAAACATCAAGGAAATGATGTCAATTTGGCTTGCATTACGTCACTGGATGGACATTATTCACGATGCTCATGTCCAAATCCTATCCGACAATACGACAGTAGTGGCGTATATACGGAATCAGGGAGGCACTCATTCAGTTCCGTTGTTCAATCTAACGGAAAGAATCCTTCTGTTTGCGTTAGAATATCATGTTCTTCTTTCGGTCCATCACATACCGGGTCGTCTGAATGTGCTAGCAGACTCCCTTTCACGAAAGGGTCGCTTGTTGCCGTCGGAGTGGACTCTCAACAAACAAGTATTCAATCAGATTTGCTACCAATGGGAACGGCCAATGATAGACTTATTTGCGACACATCTCAACAATCAGTTGCAGACGTATGTGTCTCCGTGTCCGGATCCAAGAGCTTTTGCAGTAGACGCTCTGTCGATCCCTTGGGACGGAATGATAGGATATGCGTATCCTCCAGCGCCGTTAATTCAACAAGTATTGCTAAAGATAAAACAATCTCAATGCAAGATTCTGTTGGTAGCATCTCTGTCGCCACAGAGACCGTGGATAAATCTACTCAGGTGTCTGTTGTGGGACCTACCGCGGAAGCTTCCTCCACGGGAGGATCTTCTTTCGCAGGGGAAATCGCGCCAACTCCATCACAACCCGCAAGATCTCAACCTTCACGTTTTTCCGTTGTGCGGTCCTTCTTGCATGGCAAGCACTTTACAGGACGAGCAGTGGACGCGATTTCTAACTGTAGGAGGACCTCCTCTTCGCTAAACTATGCGGCTAAGTGGAAGGTTTTTCGTCGTTGGTGTAGGGATCATTCTGTAGATATATTCGATCCCTCTATACCAGACATTGCAAACTTTCTAGTATACTTGTTTGACGAAATCAAACTGCAGCCTGTTACTATAAAGGGTTATAGATCTATGTTATCTGATACCTATGCACATCATGATAGTTTACAAATTGGATCTAATGTCTCTTTATCGAAGTTGGTTAGAAACTTTTCGATAAATAGACCCAGAACTCTTAGATTAATTCTTAAGTGGAATTTAGCTTGGGTTCTCCTTAAATTGAAGGAAAAGCCATTTGAACCTCTTGGGACAGTAGATTTCAAATTCTTATCTTATAAGACAGCTTTTCTCTTAGCTTTCTCTTCTGCCAGAAGAGTCAGTGAGCTTCATGCACTATCGGTGGATGATCCTCATTATCGTAGTGTTGGGAACACTATCACCTTCACTACTAATGTGGGTTTTTTAGCTAAGAATCAGGCTCCTAATAAATATCCGGAACCTATTGTTATTAAGGCTCTTCCGTCTTCAGACGGGCGTAGGCCTTTACTCTGTCCTGTTAGAGCACTACGTATCTATAAACAGAGATCTCAGTTCATCAGAAAGGGACGGAAACGTTTCTTTCTGTCTTTGATGCCTAATAGAAAGGACATTTCAGTCCATTCTATTGCTAGATGGATTCAGTTAACTATCCGTACTGCTTATGAAGATTTATCTTCTTCTCAGCAGTCTGTGCTTAAGATTTCTGCTCATGAAGTAAGAGCTCTTTCTACTTCCTGGGCTTATGCTAATAGTGTTGCTATTACAGATTTAATGAAGGCTGCTTATTGGTCTCAGCCATCCACATTTACGAATTTTTATCTCAGAAATATTGAGTCCATTTCTGGAGACCTGCATTGTTTAGGTCCGTTATCTGTTGCTCAGAATGTCGTCCACTAAACAGTTGCAACTATAGTTATGCAGGCTTTCTGTTCCGGCAGTGACTCCGTCCGGCTGCCCTCTTCGCTCTGGGCTATTTGACCCAGGGCAAGGGGAAGGGGGGGGGGGGGGGGGGGGGGGGGCGGGTGTTCCCTTAGGTCACCTGCTTTATAGTGAAAAGCAAGGGAATGCCTCCTCCAAGTCAGTATTTCTGAGTCGCTTCCGGGATGGTTTTAAAGTGTAATATTAATGTTTAAATTCATTCATGTCTTATTTTTAAAGTGTAGCTCGGTGTGAAGCATTTGTATATGTCAAGTGTCAAACGGGCTTTAATATACAATACTCGGACACTTTTAAATGTCTATAAAGAGTCTCAATTCTCTGGACTACTTTATTTATTGGCTTGCTTTAAAAATAATTAGTATAAGGGTTATACTGGATGTTAATAGAGAACATGAATGTTATTGTGCTCAATTATTAAGGGTAGTGTATCTTTCTAATTTAATATTAAATAAGAAAGATACATGTAAAGCCTAATACTCCTTAAGGGGTTACCTCTTTACTATATAGTTGAGCTTATTGGATTTTCCTCTATGTCCTAGGCCCTCCAGCCTGTTTACTATTCAGCTAAGTCTGGGTCATTGGTACAGTATAAAAATGTTAAAAAATTTATAGTAATTTATATATTTTTTATACTTACCAATGACCCAGACGGGGATGGCCCTCCCTGGAGTTGGGAACTCTTGCCTCCCCGCTGAGTACATAGCGCTGACCAGGCACTGCCAGTAAGAATGATAATTGGCGCCAATTTCGGGACGTCTGCGTCACTGCGCATGCGCAGTAGAGGCGTAGTATGGAGGTCCTTTAGGACATGATTTCTTTTTGTTTTGGATGCAAATTTTGGGGATTGGGGGGCAAAATTTGTGTTTGGCCCTGGTTTTGTTAGAGTTAGCACCAGCTAAGTCTGGGTCATTGGTAAGTATAAAAAATATATAAATTACTATAAATTTTTTAACTTTTTTATGAAATTATGTTATCTTCCCTAATTTCAAGGCATGGGCCTGTTGTTGTCATTCTTGCTATAAAGTTACACTGCTTGATCAGTGTTTCCTCTCTCCCTTTCCTTAAGTCCCCCCTTGCTATTCTCCCATGCTTTTGGCATATTTTCTGTAATATTATTACTAAAATTTCTTGGGAGTTTTAGCTTGGTAACAGAATGAATTCTGTTTTTTCCCCATGTTTACGTCCTCACCCATGGGTGTTTAGGCATTGTGTTCTGCATCTACCATCTGATGTTCTGCAGTTTCTTCCCTGGAAGTCTCTGTTTTGCATCAGATAGTGTTGTAATTGGTAACTGATTTCGGGCCATGTTTATCAGTGCCTGGAGTCATGTTTCCGGTTTTTATTCACTTCTTGTTTACATTGACAACGGTTTCTGTTGAGAGTGATTTCCTGTCTTTGTATTAGCTTAATCATAACAAGATACATTATTATTATGCGTAAGTGTTGCATTAATTTGTTTGAAATATTTTTAAAAAATTTGTCCACACTTAGGCTTTTTTGGGATCCATTGGGGCTCAACGTTACTTTCAGAAACTTGGGCTTTTCTGAAAAAATATTTTTTCAAAAAAATGTTTTGATTTCATTTATTTTTTCTATATGTTAATGGATCATGTTATTATGTATCTTTGTTTTCAGAGGTTGGTACGAGTACTAGGACTGTTTGTGTTCTTTTCACAATGAAAGGATATTGTTCAAATTGTAATAAGAGGAAATCTTCCTCTGACTTTCATAATCATTGTATTAATTGTAGTCAGTGTACTCGCACTAACTCCTGCTCAGTGTGTGTCAATTGGTTTCTTGTCCGCAAATGCTTTACATCTGCCTTTCATCAATTCAAGGAATAAATTTGAAACGGCAGGACAGGGCATACCGAGAGTTCCTCTGCGTTTAGACGACCAGGCTGAAGACCTAGAATTGTCTATACCGTCGTCTATGTCAATTCCAACCACGACGTTGGAAACGACAATAATGTCTAATAGAGTTAACTTAGACGCTTTATCATGCGCAGATCATCTTACTAAAGCATTATCATTACGTCTTCAAGGGAAAGAATTCCAGGATATACAATCCTCCTTAAGAGTTCTTTCGAGGGCCATAGCTTATTCCACGTATAACTCCGCCCTTTCAGTGGCAAACCTGGAGTTGGTCAGATGTGACGCGGCCCTAGCTACATCCACGCGCGTGGATGGTAAGGTGAAAAACTCTCTCAGAGTCGCTTCGGTCTCCGGAGAGCTTCTCTTCGATGGCAAGCTTTCAGCAATCTATGATCAGATAACTAAGAAAGCTTTGGATTCTCTGCTATTCAAATCCGCTTCTAAAAAGTCGGATACAGCAGAAAAGAGTAAGACAGGCACTTCTGGGACAAGTACGCCCTAGGGAACTTCCTATAGAGGTTCCTATGCATCCTCTAGGTCTTATTCTAGAGACCGTCAAGGCAGCGACTCACATAGGGGACGTTATACTGGCCGAGATAACCGGTCAGACGTCCCTAGGTCGACGGGGCGAGGTGCGGGTCGTGGAGGACGTAGTTTCTCCTTCCGCAAGCCTCGCAGGTCCAGGAGGTGATGGTATGAACCTCTATTGTGTTCCGGTAGGTGGAAGATTGTCGAGTTTTATAAACAATTGGGCGTCAATTACGGACGACCCCTGGGTTCTAGGGGTAATTTCGGAAGGACTAAAAATATCCTTCAAACGAAAGCCTCCATTAACTCGGAAGTCCAAAATGGACTCAGCTTCCGTCAAATCCGCAGAAAAGAGACGCTCTTCTATCAGAAGTACAGTGTCTTCTGGAGAAGAATGCGGTAGAGGTCGTAGAAGACCAGGAATCACCGGGTTTCTACAGCCATCTGTTTCTGGTTCCGAAACCAGACGGCTTGTTCCGTCCAGTCAAAGATCTGAGCTGGATAAACAAGCTGATCATCGCTCCAAAGTTCTATATGGAGACAATTCGATCAGTCAGAGTGAGTATTCGGGTGAACGACTATGCTACAAGCATAGATCTCAAGGATACGTACTTTCACGTCATGGTACATCCAACATTCAGAAAGTATCTACGCTTCGCAGTCCTAGGAGTTATATATCAGTTCCAAGCGATGTGCTTCGGTTTGAACCTAGCGTCCTGGGCTTTCACTCGAATAATGAACTCGGTAATGATGCATTTCCGAGCTCATTCGTCTGCGGTAACGTCGGCCTACCTGGACGACATTCTTCAAAGGTACGGCAATGAGTTAATGCTTCAGAACGATGTGCGGAATCTGCTTTTATTACTCCGACATCTCGGTTTTATAATAAACGAGGAGAAGTCGGATCTGGTGCCGTCCAAGTCATTCACCCACTTGGGAATGAGCTTTGAGACGCACAACAATCTCGTTCGTCTACCGTTAACCAGAGCGAAATTAATCTGTTGTTACGCTCGCTATTGTCTTCACTCAGACAAAGTCACAGCGAGAGAATTCATGAGACTGATAGGTCTGTGCGGAGCTGCTGTGGATCTCATTCCGATGGGGCGGTTACGCACTCGTCCTCTCCAAATTTTCTTGACTCAGAATTGGAGAGTAAAGATTCATTTGCTCAATATAAACGTTCTCTTGTCAAATCAAGTGAAACAAGAGATTCAGACTTGGGCAAACATTCAGTGGTTGACTCAGGGAGTTCCACTGCAGTTGCCGGATCCGAGTTTCACTATTATGATGGATGCCAGTCAAACAGGTTGGGGTGCAACATTGATCCCAACGGATTCGAAGTTCCAGGGTCTTTGGGATCCGCAGTTTCTTGGCAAGCACATAAACATCAAAGAAATGATGTCAATTTGGCTTGCACTATGTCATTGGATGAACATTATTTAGAAAGCACATGTCCAAATCCTGTCCGACAATACGACAGTAGTAGCGTATATTCGGAACCAGGGAGGCACTCATTCCATTCCGTTATTCAATTTAACGGAAAGAATCCTTCTGTTTGTACTAGAACACCAAGTTCTACTTTCGGTCCGTCATATTCCGGGTCGTCTGAATGTATTAGCAGACTCGCTTTCACGGAAGGGTCGCTTGTTGCCATCAGAATGGACTCTCAACAAACGGGTATTCAATCAGATTTGCTACCAATGTGAGCGGCCAATGATAGACTTATTTGCGACACAGCTCAACAATCAGTTGCAGACGTATGTGTCACCATGTCCGGATCCTCGAGCATATGCAGTAGACGCTCTATCGATCTCGTGGGACGGAATGATAGGATATGCGTATCCTCCAGCGCCATTGATTCAGCAGATATTGCTAAAGATAAAACAATCTCAATGCAAAATTCTGTTGGTAGCATCTCTGTCTGCGCAGAGACTGTGGATAAATCTACTCAGGTGTCTGCTGTGGAACATACCGTGGAAGCTTTCTCCCCGAGAGGATCTTCTTTTGCAGGGGAAATCGCGTCAACTACATCACAACCCGCAAGGTCTCAACCTTCACGTATTTCCGTTGTGCGGTCCTTCTTGCACGGCAAGCATTTTACAGGACGAGCAGTGGACGCAATTTCTAACTGTAGGAGGACCTCCTCTTCGCTAAACTAAGCGGCTAAGTGGAAGGTCTTTTGTCGTTGGTGTAGGGATCATTCTGTTGATATTTTTGATCCCTCCATTCCAGACATTGCAAACTTTCTAGTATACTTGTTTGATGAGATCAAACTGCAGCCTGTTACTATTAAAGGTTATAGGTCTATGTTATCTGATACCTATGCACACCATGATAGTTTACAAATTGGATCTAATGTCTCTTTATCTAAATTAGTTAGAAACTTCTCGATAAATAGACCTAGAACCCTTAGATTAATTCCTAAATGGAATTTAGTTTGGGTTCTTCTTAAACTAAAAGAAAAGCCATTTGAGCCTCTTGAGACAGTGGACTTCAAATTCTTATCTTATAAGACAGCATTTCTCTTAGCTTTCTCTTCTGCTAGAAGAGTCAGTGAGCTTCATGCACTATCTGTGGACGATTCTCACTATTGTAGTGTCGGGAACACTATTACCTTTACTACTAATGTTGGATTTTTGGCTAAGAATCAGCCTCCTAATAAATATCCGGAACCTATTGTTATTAAGGCCCTTCCATCTTCAGATGGGCATAGGCCTTTACTCTGTCCGGTTAGAGCTTTACGTATTTCTAAACGAAGATCTCAGTTTATCAGAAAGGGACGAAAACGCTTCTTTCTGTCTCTGATGCCAAATAGAAAGGACATTATGGTCCATTCTATTGCTAGATGGATTCAATTAACTATCTGCACTGCTTATGACAATCTATCTTCAACTCAGCAGTCTGTGCTTAAGATTTCGGCTCATGAAGTAAGAGCTCTTTCTACATCTTGGGCTTATGCAAATAGTGTTGCTATTACAGATTTAATGAAGGCTGCATATTGGTCTCAGCCATCCACATTCATGAATTTTTATCTCAGAAATATTGAGTCCATTTCTGGAGACCTGCATTGTTTAGGTCCGTTATCTGTTGCTCAGAATGTTGTCCACTAAACAGTTGCAACTATAGTTATGCAGGCTTTCTGTTCCGGCAGTGACTCTGTCCTGCTGCCCTCTTCGCTCTGGGCTATTTGACCCAGGGCAAGGGGAAGGGGGGGGGAGGGTGTTCCCTTAGGTCACCTGCTTTATAGTGAAAAGCAAGGGGATACCTCCTCCGGAGTCAGTAATTCTGAGTCGGTACCGGGATGGTTTTAAAGTGTAAAGCTAATGTTTAAATTCATTTATGTCATATTTTTAAAGTGTAGCTCGGTGTGAAGCATTTGTATATGTCACATGTCAAACGGGCGTTAATATACAATCCTCGGAACTTTTAATCAGTATAAAGAGTCTCAATTCTCTGGACTTACTTTATTTATTGGCTTACTTTAAAAATAATTAGTATAAAGGGTTATACTGGATGTTAATAGAGAACGTGGATGTTATTATGCTCAATTATGAAGGAGTTGTGTCTTTCTAATTTGTCATAAATAAGAAAGATACATGTAAAGCCTAATCCTCCTTTTCTCCTCGAGGGGATAACTCTACTATATATATAGTTGAGCTTATTGGATTTTCCTCTCTGTCCTAGGCCCTCCAGCCTTTTTTCTATTCAGCTCTGTCTGGGTCATTGGTACAGTATAAAAATGTTAAAAAATTTATAGTAATTTATATATTTTTTATACTTACCAATGACCCAGACGGGGATGGCCCTCCCAGGAGTTGGGAACTCGTACCTCCCCGCTGAGTACATCGAAAAAATGCTGAGTCAGCATTTTTGCAAATATTAAATAGAAAATTCTTCTCCAGAACCACTCATCAGAATCTTTTGATATTTGGTATACAGCATCCATGAAGGGTCAAATACAAGTGTGTTCAAATTCAGCTCCTCATTTCATATTTGGGCACAATACATGAGCCTGAATCTTAACTTAGGGCAATATGGGGAATAAGCTTTAAAAAATGCTGAGTCAGCATTTTTGCAAATATTAAATAGAAAATTCTTCTCCAGAATCACTCATCAGAACATTTTGATATTTGGTATACAGCATCCATGAAGGGTCAAATACAAGTGTGTTCAAATGCAGCCCCTCGGTTCATATTTGGGCACAATACATGAGCCTGAATTGTAACTTAGGGCAATATGGGGAATAAGCTTTAAAAATTTTCTTCCAAACAGCAGGTCAGAATCTTTTAATTTTTGGTATACATCATTATTACAAGGATCAGAGTCAAGTTTGTTCAAATCAAGTCCCTCAGTTAATATTTGGGCTTCCTATAGGGGCCCGAATTTTAACTTAGTGCAATATGGGGAATAACTTTTAAAAATCTTCTTCAGATCCACCAGTCAGCATCTTTTAATATTTGGTATACAACATCTCTAGGGGGGGGGGGGGGGGGGGGGGGTAGATTCAAGTTTGTTCAAATTGAGTCCTTGGGTTAATATTTGAACTTGCCATGGGAGCCCAAAGTTTACCTTAGTGCAATATGAGGATGAGGAAATTTCTTTAAAAATCTTCTTCTTCTGATCCACCAGTCAGAATCCCTTCATATTTGGCATACAATATCTTTGTGTGTGTGTGTGTGTGGGGGGGGGGGGGGGGGGGGACACCAGAGTTATGATTAATTTCATGAATTCATTCCTCTGTTTTGTTGATGAATCATGACTAACTAAATGCGACACAAAATACTTCTTTGAACAACTTTGTCAGGTGAGTGATTAACTGGTAGAGTGCTGAAAGCCCATATTTGGGCTTTACTCTGAGGTGAAGGTACTGCAACTTGAAGGCTTCATACTCAATGGAGGTGTTTCATATTATCTTTGAAGTAATATTATTTAGTCTGTAGGGACTTATCTTGTTACAATTTATGGGAGAGTGCCTGTAGGCACTCTCCCATAAATTGTAACAAGGAAAAGACATGTGAACAAATTTTGATGGCCAAAAATAAATCAGCACTCTACCAGTTAAGGCCCCTTGGGGCCGCTTGTTTAACTATAATGTGAGACCTCTAGATAAGAGCTATCAATAAGCATTCATTTCTGTGCATAAAGTTGCCATTTACAATATCCTTTGAACCAAATGCATTTGTGTATCAACATTCTTCCGTAGCCAGCTGTACAGTTTACATTTAAAAATGCATTAATTGCTCTGACGTTGGGTACACACAATGCTTTTATGCTGAACTTTCACCAAATAACATTGGAATCAATGATCTTCAATTTTGCCATTTCCCTTATAACTTACCAAGTTCAAGTTTTTTGTCAAGTTGTACTACAGTGTCTTTGACACTTTCATTTACACTTCATAAGACTTTTTATTCAATTAACAGGCATTTACTCAACAAGTTATATTCAGTTAACAGGTCAAATTTGTGCAGAATGTATTTCAAATTATTTAATGTAATGTTAAATACAGGGTTTTTCAAATGGCTCGGAGCCTTTTTCAACTTGGCTTTGTGTGTACAGATGGAGATATAGAGTGCAAATATTGCAGTTTTGTAGTGAAGGAGATCAGAAACATGTTCTGCTGCAGTACCCAGACTATTTACAAGTGGACAGAAATTTGCTGACCAAGAAAATTAACACAGTTTGTAATACGCTTCTGGGATGAGAAGGAGGGAAAATGTTGGTGCAGAATACCAAGAGTTGCATACTGATAAAAGTTTTGCTGGCCTCCTTGTTGGAGAGTTGTTACAAAAGATATATTTTTATACCTTCAGCTGTAATTCATTTAAGGTAAATCCAATCCATTGTCACCGTTTTATGTGGTTCTGATAAACAATTTTTTTTCTTACCCTGCAGATAGAGGCAGCTGTTGATAAGTCACTGAAAGGTCTAGCTGATAAAAGGACAGAAGAAGCTAGGGTAATTTAGTAGTACTTAAACCTTTACCTAACAAATCGCCTGCATCCGCCCGCATTATATGCAAATTCAACAGTTGAAAAAATATTATTTTTTAAAACATTTCAACAAAACAATATCATGTGACCCCTCTTTGGAACGAGCTCATTGATATGGTTTTGTTGAAATTGTTTGAAAAATTTAAAAAAATGATATTTAAAATAATAAATTTTTATATCGTCTGCGTTGGGTAAAGGGTTTAGTAGAGTTCTCTAATAAAATTACATCATATCATTACAAGGATCTCTAGTAAGATTACATCATATCAAATTCTGTGGAACCCTGTTAATTTAGTGGCCATTTTGCCAGTGAAAGATATTCATTTAACACCAGTATTCTATTAGCCCTTTACCCAACAAATCGGCCACAGCCGCCTGCGTAATATGCAAATTCAGCAGCTGAAAAAATATTATTTTTAAAAAAATTTCATCAAGTCTATATCATATGACCCCTCATTGGAACAAGCTCGTCAAGCTCGTTCCAATGAGGGGTCACATGATATGGTTTTGTTGAAATATTTTGAAAAATTTTTTAAAATATTTAAAATAATAAATTTTGGTATCGTCTGTGTTGGGTAAAGGGTTAACAGAGTTGAGACATTTTCTTTTTGCCATACTGCAAAGAAAAATGCGGAGCTCTGATTGGTCACCTTGCCAGGGTACATAGAGCTATGTTTGTGTTATCGTCAGGGTACATAAAATCATGTGACATTCTTCATACTGAAGGAAGATAAATCCATTTGAAAACTGAACTGAGAAGATAATTACCTCCATAAATAAAGTTACAAGTAGTTTAACTCTTTGCATGTTTCTGGCAAATATTCCTCTCCAGTATAGAATTTCTCTTGTCATTGAAATATGTATTATTTTGGTACGTTTAATCACATTTTCCGGTGTAAATTGAATGGATTTTTTTACCACTGATTTCTTGTGTTATATTTAGATTAATTTTTCATCAAATCTTGTCATGGCTGCTGTATACCAAGGTTGCCTTTAATATGCAGAAATGCTTACATACAGGTTTGAAAGGTACCCTGCCCTCATCACTCAGATTTGCTTCTGGTGTCCCTACCCACATTCTTACATACTACTACATTTGAAAATTGAAGCCAGCAGACAAATTTTCTATTCATGGGCCATTAGGTAGTCTTCTTGGTGGACTCTGTACTGTGGATTTGCTTGTTTTGGTCCACAGTTTTCCACCAGCCCAGTAACAAAGGGTATGGGTTGATGTGACTGATTTTGTTATGAGTTTCTAAGTTACAATGTTTGCACTGTATTAATATGAATGTTTTGTGTGTGTGTGTCGGGGGGGGGGGGGGGGGGGGGTTGTATCAAAAACATCTGGGTAACATATTAATTTTCACCATTTTTTTGCAGGCAAAGAAACATTCATTTACTTCAGCCAGAGATTATGAGAAAGTACAAGATACAGTAGGAGATGCTCTGTCAGGGAAAGGAAAATACACTGACAAGGATGTTTCAAAGGTGAGTTGTTCTCCCTTTACAAACTGATTCTGATTTTGTTTAAAATGACATTTGGTAATGCAATATTGTGTTTCATTACCACTCATTGGAAAATTCATTCAATTTCTAATTAGACTAATTAAAGTAATGACCAACAAATTTACAATGAAAATCCCATGTTTGAAATTCCATAAATATCAAATAAATATACTTACCAAAATGAAAGTTGTTGTGTATAGAACACCAACAAATACAGGTACATGCTGTTGACTTGTACAGTTAAGGGCTTGAATACATGCTTTCTGAAAGTATAGTACTGTATTCGTAACAGAACTATTAATAAAATAATACTTCATAAGAACAACTCTGGGCCATATTTGATTCAGATATCCAATAACAGAGAACTAGGAATTCAAAACTAAAATGTTTTGGTTGAAATTTTGGGGAAAATTTTAAAAAATGATATTTAAAATAAATTTTGATATCATCTGTGTTGGGTAAAGGGTTAAAAGTCAAGCAAGAATAAAGAAGTACAGTTGGAACATGGCTTGAACATAATTTTCCCAAGTGAAGTTTGAAAATCTTTTAGTGAATAATGGTTTTCATTTTATATATGTGTAGAACAGAGACATCTGGCCAGGTGACTTCGGCACAGAAGTCACCTTGGACCAGCAACATTTACCCTGCTTTCATTAAAAATCAACTCTGAAGTACCTTGAGAAAATTTGGACTGAGGTGATTTTGCACAACACTTAAAAACTTGAAACATCTAGCCGACATTTTATTGTAAGTATTAAATGGTGTTTGAGTTATTTTTCATAGTAACTAAAAACAAATCAAGACAAAAAAAATGACAAATAATGAAAAAATACAAACTCAGCATGTTATTGCTTACAGAGAAAATAGGTGACAACCATTTAAAAATGATGTCACTCTTTCTTGATAAATTCGGTCTTTTGATTGGTCAGAATGCCTTGAACAATAGCCATGGCAAAGGATGCACCCACATCCAAGGTATATGAGAGCATGCAACATCCAGGGTATAAGCGCATGCGAAACATCGGGTGTATATGGTTTAAACGAAAGCTTTCTGTTTTTGCTCGCCTCGAAATAAAAATCAAACCAAAAATAGTCACAAATATCAGATTTCCGACAATTCAGTCATAAAAATAAAAGAGCAAATGATTCGTCCCCCGAGTACCAATGTGTTCTATGTGCCAGTAGGCACTTAGAACACATTGGAACTCAGGGGATGATATGCCAACAAAATACTGTTCACTCGTTTCCTTAATGACCCAAGGGATGTAACTCTACCTGTTGTCCAAAGAAAATAAAGTCTTTATGTTGAGGTACCTGCACTTAAATCCAAAGCCCAAATATGGGTTTCCAGCACTATACCAGTTAAGAAAACAGTTAAGAAAATTGTGTCAAAATTCTTGACTTTTTAGCTCAACTTTGGTGAAGCCAAATTTGAGGTATTGTCATGGCCTGTCGTCTGTCTGTCTGTCTGTCTATCCATCTGTCGCGCCATACACACGGCTTGGGCTAGAGGCCATATTTATGAACCGATCTTTACGAAACTTCTTGGGTACCTTTGTTATCGCCGTGAGACGAGAACGAGTGTTTTGGGGCCCGATCCGAAATTCAAGACTGCCGCTGGCTGCCATTTTGTACGCAGAACTTCCATATGAAAGCTCTGATTTGAATAATTTTTTGTATGAATGTTTAGTACCATGGGATACATCACATATAATACAGGTTTTTTTCTCGTGCATAAATTTTGCAAATTAGACTAACTTTGATTTATTTAGTGTTACTTTCAGCACTGTAAGTGCAAATGCCAATACGGCTCGGGCTGAAGACCGTATTTATGAACCGATCTTTACGAAACTTCTTGGGTACCTTTGTTATCACCGTGGGACGAGACAAGTGTTTTGGGGTCCGGTCTGAATTCAAGATGGCTGCTGGCAGCCATTTTGTACAAAATTAGGTGCAATCAGATTTTTGCGCAGAACTTCCATATGAAAGCACTAGTTTGAATAATTTTTTGTGTGAATGTTTAGTACCATGGGATACATCACATATAATACGGGTTTTTTTCTCGTACATAAATTATGCCAATTAGACTAACTTTGATCAATTTAATGTTACTTTCAGCACTAACTGCAAATGCCAATACGGCTCGGGCTAGAGGCTGTATTTATAAACCGATCTTTACAAAACTTCTTGGGTACCTTTGTCATCACTGTGGGACAAGAACGAGTGGTTTTGGGTGCAGTCCGGAATTCAAGATGGCCACCAGCAGCCATTTTGTACTTTAGTTAGTGCAATCAGTTTTTTGTACAGAACTTCTGTATGAAAGTTCTGATTTGAATAAATTTTTGTATGATTGTTTAGTAACATGGAACACATCACTTATAATACAGGTTTTTTTCTCGTGCAAAAATTATGCAAATTAGATGAACTTTGATTTATTCAGTGCTACTTATACACAGTAACTGCACGTGTCAATACGGCTCGGACTAGAGGCTGTATTTATGAACTGATCTTCATGGAACTTTTAAACTTTTTGGGCACCTTGGGACGAGAACGACTGTTTGAACTTTCTGGATGTGGTCCAAAATTTGAGATGGCTGCCAGTGGCCATTTTGTACCGAAATTAGGTCCAATCAGTTTTTTGTACATAATTTCAAAAATCCCGGAAAACAACAGTCAAATATTTTGTTCCTGTTATAACTTACGAAAAACGTTCGGAGTCAAATCACATGCATTTCAAACTCTGCTAAAAACTCACGAAGCAGTAAAATATGGATTTAAGTTAAATTTATTTAAGAAAAGGGTATTTTATGATATATATTCAACTGTGTTCATGTTTATTTCTGGGTTTTTTCTTCGGAGATTCGTGATCAATGTGCGAGTGTCAAAGTGAAAATAGGTGACTTACTTTCAAAAAATTGAAAACTCCACCTTCATTTAATTGCAGTTTTTGGAAATTAAAATATATGAAAAGGAATTAAATAATATATATTTATTTATTCCTTCATAGAATAGCTTTAATTCTCATCCCTTTTCCAAAATCAAAACGTAAACAACAACTATTTTGCACAGTTTAAAAGTAGGTTAAAGTCGCTTAGGATGCCGAAAAATTATGTCTGCATATTTAAACACAATGGACTTATTTTCTAACACCACATTTATTCTGTTGTGCTGACTACACAACTGTTAACTGTTGGCCATCTGTACCCAGAAAATTTTGAATGGAATTAAAAAAAAAATGCTTCAATGATGAAAAGGAAAGTTTTGTGTAGGGCACAAACGTCCCACGTGCATGAAGTTTGATAAAGATACTTTCCAATTACTAATTTTCTTGAAGTAACTGATCATTAGCACATCTTTTCCTGTTAACATTTCCAGACTTGGGAAATTATTAGCTTAGTAGACTTTGATAAGAGCAAACCACAGGTGGAGGTGCTCTGTGGGACAGTGTGGGTGGGTGGTGGTGGGGAGGTTTGGGGGGAGGGGGGATCCGGGGGGGGGGGGGGGCGTGGGGGTCAAATCAACAGTTATTTATGATTTTTTAGCATAGCATGAATGCATCAGCATAGTTGACAACTAGTTCTGGATATAACCTGGTGTTAATAGTGGTCCATGAGCTGAAAATTCACAAGTTTTTTCTTTTAATTTGTCCCCTCGCGAACTTTTCCCTGAAATCCATCCCATTTCCCTGAAAATCACCCTCAGGTTCCCTGAAAAATTTTTCTGGAGGTTAACATGTCTGGTCTGTATTTATGAACCGATCTTCACAAAACTTCTTGAGGTACCTTTGTTATCACCTTGTGACAGGAAAGAGTGTTTTTGGGTGCCTTTGTTATCTCTGCGCTATGAGAACAATTATTTTGGGGTTCAGTCAGACCCACTCTGGGACTCAAAGATTTCTTTTCTGGTTTAGCATCTAACTGTCACCCCACCTTTACAATACTTTTACCTATATATTTGTTACAGGCTACAGCCAGCATTTATGTACAGACCATTACAATACTTTACATGTACCTTTGTTATCAGGTCATTACCCAGATATTTGTCATTACTGTGCCATATACTATACATGTACATGTCTTAAACACGTTGAGCTACAGTATCATTGACACTTTCATTTGTTATTTTTTGGAAAAACAAAATCCGCCAAAGTGGCCATTTTAGGCAGCCAACCATGACGGAAATATGACATTCTTATCTTCTCATTAAACAGTTAACCTGCCATTTCAAGAAAATTTCTCCCAAAATGCAACCTGTAGAGTGTTGAAAAAATCCATTATGGCTGCCGTAACATCCATTGTTTGAAGCAGAATGTGACCAACACAGAATTTTCTCATCTTCATCATTCTAAGGAAGCCAGCTGAGTTTCAGGAAAATTAATACAGTACTCTATTAGTTAACCCTTTACCCAATGTAACAATCAAAAATGGCCAGTGCAATGGCCATGTTCACAAGAATCGCCATTTAATATTTTTATACTGTACCAATGACCCAGACATTGCTGGTGCTAACTCTTAAAATATAGGGCCAAACACAAATTTTGCCCCCCAATCCCCAAAATTTGCATCTAAAACTAAAGAAAACATGTCCTGAAAGGCCCTCCACACTTCGCCCCTACTGCGCATGTGCAGTGTCAAGGACGTTCCGAAATTGGCGCCATTAATCAGAATAAGTTTGGCCCTTCATCAGTTAACATCTGACTGATCTTTGTGCTTATAAATCTCAGTTTAAATGATGCTAGACACATAAATATTAGTGAAATGGTGATTCTAAGGAGGATAGAGAAGGAGGAGAGGAAAAGAATGTGTGACAGAATATTATCAGGGCTGTAACTTAAAATTTTTTAATGAAATTATGTTAAGTTACCTATTTTCAAGGCAGCAGCCATTTTGTTGTCATTCTGATTATTTAGTTACACTGTTTTTTAAGTGTTTTCCTCTCTCCCTGTCCTTTAAGTTCCCCCTTGCTATTCTCCCATGCTTTTGGCATAGTTTCTGTAATTATTATTACTAAAATTTCTTGGGAGTTTTAGCTGAATAACAGAATGAATTCTGTTCTTTCCCCATGTTTACGTCTTCACCTACGGGTGGTTAGGCGTTGTGTTCTGCATCTACCATCTGATGTTCTGCAGTTTCTTCCCTGGAAGTCTCTGTTTTGCATCAGATAGTGTATTTTTGGTAACTGATTTCGGGCCTGGGTGCCTGGAGTCTTATTTTAGTGTTTTTACACTCATTGTTTACATTTACAACAACAGCCCTCTGTGTGAGGGGGGGATTTCTAAAAAATAATATCTTTATGTTATTTTAATCATAACTAGATACATTATTATTGTTCGTAAGTGTTGAATAAATTGTTTTAAATATTTTTAAAATTTTTGTCCACACTTAGGCTTGGGATCCATTGGGGCTCAACGTTACTTTTCAGAAACTTGGGCTGTTCTGAAAAAATATTTTTTCAAAATATTTTGATTTCAATTATTTTTTCTATATTAATGGATCATATTATTATTATGTATTTTGATTGCCAGGGGTTAGTGCGAGTACCAGGACTTGTTTTCTTTTCACATTGAAAGGATATTGATCAATTGTTTTAAGAGGAAGTCTTCCTCTGACTTTATTATCATTCTATATGTGGTCAGTGTACTCGCATTAACTCCTGTTCTGTATCGTATGATTTCGATGACAATATGGGAAGCGTATGTCACGGTATGTTGTTGGGGATTTGGACACTCCGGTCCTTTCCCCGCAGGGTCACTCTACTTTATCAATTTCTATTTCAGACGATCAAGATTAGGGTGATGTATCTGTGATGTCTTCCAACAGTGTGCCTCCGTCGTCACAATTAATGAAGGGCTAGCGGAAAAGTGCTCATGTAAATACGCCAATTGCCTAAGAGGACCCTAGTAGGTTCGACGGCCTTTGACATCCGCTAGCTCGCCCGGTGTAGCGTCCATTCACCGAATGGTTCGGCAGCCGGGTTCGTCCGTTGTGGTCTAGAAGGAATTTTGGGGTGATGCGAGCACTATAAATTAACTTAATGCACACCCAGTGACGGCGGATCGGAGGGAGAACGCAGGAAGCCTTTTAGTCGGTTCATAGCTCGTTCCGGTCCATCCGGACGGCAAGCGAGAGAGGCCCCTCTCTCGTTCAACAACATCTGGCCCCAGATGTTGTGGTACAAAATGTGTCGCAAGCGGAGCATACGTCCGTCGCTCGGGACGCTCCGTTGTATAGGCAGTCCGCTGAGACTGCTAAGGTTTCCTCTTCTCGTCAGCGCACACGACCGCACCTTGGCTGCGTGACCGCCGATATATTACCAGCTTCGCCGATCAAGGATTCTTCGGCGACCAGGTCACACCATCCGGTAGCCAGGGACACGAGGCCTGCAGACTCCGGACGTTCGCATAGGAAGTGTGCGGGAGTCAACGTACACGGAGCTTCCGGCGGCAATGCATCGTAAGACCGCTACTGCACAGGCCTCGGGAACGGACGTGCTTTCCTTAATAGCACAGTTTATCGCAGCATCCCAGCATCAACTGAATCTGTCGCATATATTTTATCCGACGATGCTGGGTCGGGACGCTCCGCGGAAGCGGGTACGGACGTCCGAAAGTTTCATCCGGTCCGACGGGATACCGAAAGGGATTCGGAGGATTTCGAGCTTTCCTTTCGGAACAACATATGCTGTTGTGTATGTCATCTGACTTGGTCTTCTACAGCTTCTTTCGTCGGACCAGAATGCTGCGATGCCGGATAAGAAACTGATAGCGTCGGTGGACTTAGAAATTTTTGGTTCGGTTCAGGGACATCGTCCCTCAGTTCCGACATAGTCCAATAATGTCACACAAACTTTCGAATTATTGAACGACGCTATATATATTATTATTTTATGCTTGCTATCCAAGCATTTCTGGTTTCTTGTTCGAAGAGTTATGGAGATGTCTTTCAAAAGTGTGCCTCTGTCGTCATAGTTAATGAAGAGTTAGCGGCAATAAGTGCTCATGGAATATGTCTATCGCCTACGGAGTGACATTCCCTAGCTCACCCGGTGTAGCGTACATTCATCGAATGGTTCGGCTGCCGGGTTCGTCCGTTGCGGTCTAGGAAGGAGATTTGGGTGATGCGAGCACTTTAATTACTTTAGTACTCACCCAGTGACGGCAGATTGAGGACAGATCGGAGGAAGCCTGTTAGTCCGGTTCCTGGCTTGTCCAGGTCCGTCCGGGCTGTGAGCGAGAGAGGTCCCTCTCTCGCCCAACAACATAGGGGACCGCATGTTGTGGTTCAGATATTTTACATTCGGAGCATATGTCCGTTGGTCGGGACGCTCCGTTATATTGACAGTCCGAGAGACTGTCTTTAATGCTTCCTCATCCTCACAGCAGGGCACACGACCGCACATTGGCTACGTGACCTCGAGTATCCGATCAGTTTCGGCATTCAGTGATTCCACGGCGAATAGGTCGCGCCATCCGGTAGCCAAGGGACACGAGGCCTATACACTCCGTTCGCTCGCATATTGGTAGTATGCACGGGGTAACGATCACGGAGCTTCCAGCGGCAATGCATCGTAAGACCGCTTCTCCTCAGGCCTCAGTGACGGACGTGCTATCCGAGTTAGCACAGTTGTTTCGCAGCATCCCAGCAATTGACAGTTTCTCCGTCGAATCAGGAATTATCCGACGGCGCTGGGTCGGTGCGGTCCGCGGTTGCATCAGCTACGGACGACCGAACGCTTTATAGGGTCCGACAGGATGGCGAAAGGGATTCGAAAGATTTCGAGTTTTCCCTTTAGTAGTATCGGAAGATGCCTTTCATATCTTCTGGCATTATCTTCCAGTGATTATTATTTCGGACTTCATTGCTGCGATCTTGGATAAGAGACTTATAGCGTCATTGGACTCAGATTTTTCGATCGGTTCAGGGACATTGTCCCTGACTTACCGACGCAGTCCAATATTGTCATTACAACATGTGTTTTATTTTTCGACGCTATATATATATATATATACAAGCCTGCTACTAAGCATGATAGTTTAGTTTCTTGTCCGCGTTGCTCATTTCTGCCATTTTATCATTTATACAAATAGTTTATTTTGGCAGAGCAGGGCATACCGAGAGTTCATATGTGTCTAGACGGTGTGATTAAAGACTGCATATATTCTTTTTCGCCGTTTATGTCTTTTCCAATTTCAATGTTGGGAACGACATTATGTATAGTAGACTTAACTTAGACGCTTTATTATACGTAATCCGCCTTACTGAGGCGTTATCACTACGTCTTCAAGAAAAGATTTACGGGATATTATTCTCAATGTAATTTCTTTTGAGGGCAGTAGTTTGTTCACGTATAACTCCGCCCTTCAGTGGCTGATTGGAGTTAGTTAGACGTGACGCAGCCCTAGCTACATCCACACGCGTGGATAGTAAGGTTAAGAACTCTCTCAGAGTCGCTTCGTTCTCGGAGGAGCTTCTCTTCGACGGCAACTTTTCGGCAATCCATGAATTGCTCGATTTATACGTTCTCTTGTCTATCTAGTGTTACAAGAGATTCAGACTGGGGCAAACATTCGGTGGTTGACTCAGAGAGTGCCGCCGCAGTTTCCGGACCCGAGTGTGGCTGTTATGACGGTTGCCAGTCAAACAGATTGGGATATAATACTGATCCCTACGGATTCGAAGTGCCAGGGTCTTTGGGTTCCGCAGTCTTTTTAGCAATCAGTTTAACTTCCGCGGAATAATGTTTTTTAGGCTTGCTTTATGTCATTGCATGAACATTATTCAGAAACGCATTCCCAAATTCCTGTCCTTTAATTCGACAGTAGTGGCGTATCTCCGGAACCAGGGAGGCACTCTTTCGTTTCCGTTATTCAATTTAATGGAAAGAATCCGTCTGTTGGTTATTGTACATCAAGTTCAGTTTTGGTCCGTCATATTCCGGGTCGTCTGATTGTTTTATCGGACTCCCGTTCTCTTACGGGTCGCTTGTTGCTGTCAGAATGGACTCTCAACAAACAAGTATTCAATCAGATTTGCTATCTATGGGAGCGCCCAATGATGATTTATTTATGACACAGCTTGCTAATCAATTGCAGACGTATGTGTTGGCTTGTCCAGATCTCTGAGCTAATATTGTTAACGCTCTATTGATCTATAGGACGGAATGATAGGATACGCGTATCCTCCGGCGCTGTTGTTTTAGCAGGTATTGCTAAGATAAACAACCACAATACATTTCTGTTGATAGCATCTCTATCTTCACAGAGATCATGAGTAATTTACTCTCTTGTCTACTGTGGGTCTTAACGTGAAATCTTCCTCTATGTGAGGATCTTTTTCACTGGGTAAATCGTGTCATCTTTATCACAACCAGCAAGGTCGCAACCTTCATGTATTCCATTGTGTGGTCCGTATTGCATTGTAAGCACTGTACTGGACGAGCTTTGGACGCGATTTCTTACTATAGGAGATCCTCTTCTTCGCTATTCTATGCGGCTAAAGTGGAGGCTCTTCCGTCGTGGTGTAGGGATCATTATGTTCATATTGTTGATCCCTCCATACTACTCATTGCTAATTTTTAGTATACTTGTTTCACAAGATCTACTGCAGCCTGTTATTATTTAGGTTATAGGTTTATGTTACCTCATACCTATGCACTCTACGATAGTTTACAATTGAGTCTTTTGTCTCTTTATCTAAGTCAGTTAGTAACTTTTTGATAAATAGACTTAGAATCTTTAGATTAAATTCCTATACGGATTTTAACTTCGGTTCTTATTTAGCTAAGTAATCATTTGAGCCTCTGGAAACAGTAGTTTTCAAATTCTGACCTTTTAGACAGTAATTCTGTTAGTTTCTCTTTTACTGTAGAGTCAGTGAGTTTCATGCACTATCGATGGATGATTTTCACTTTCATAGTTTCGGAATCAATACTTCCGTTACTATTTAGGTTGGATTGTTGCATAAGAGTTAGGCTCCTATTATCCGGAACCTATTATTTTAAGGTCCTTCCGTCTTCGTATGGGCATAGGCCTTTACTCTTTCCAGGTACAGTTTATGTATTTATAAACAGATATCTGTTTATTACAAAGGGCGTAAGCTTCTTCTGTCTTTGATGTCTAGTAGAAGGACGTTACGCTCCATTTTATTGTTAATGGATTCTATTAAGTATCGGTACTGCTTATGGTATATCATTGACTTAGCAGTTGTGCTTAAGATTTCGGCTCATGAAGTAAGAGTTCTTCTACTTCTTGGGCTTACATTAATAGTGTCGCTATTATAGATTTTTGAAGGCCGCTCATTGCGCTCAGCCATCCACATTCATGAATTTTATCTTAGAAATATCGAGTCCATTTCTGGAGGCCTCTATTGTTAGGTCTATTATCTACTGCTCAGAATGTCATTCACTTAACAGTTGCTACTATAGCTAGGTAGGCTTTCTGTTTCGGCAGTGTCTCCGTTCGGCTGCCCTCTTCGCTCTGGGCTATTTGACCCAGGGCAAGAAAAAAAGGGGGGGGGGGAGGGTGTTCCCTTGGTTCACCTGTTTTACTATGAAAACAAGGGGATACCTCCTCCGGAGTTAGTAATTCTGAGCTGTTATTGGGATGGTTGTTTAGTGAGAAGTTTAGGTTTTTAAAATTCATTCAAGTCTTAGTTTTTAAAGTATAGCTTTTGAATATTGCATATGTCAACGGACATGATTATGCAATCCTCAGACACTTTTAGGAGTATAAGAGTCTCTATTCTCTAGACTTACTTTATTTATTGGCTTACTTTAAAAATTATTAGTATAAGGATTATATTGGATATTAATAGAGTACATGGATGTATGAAGCTCAATTTTGGAAGGTGTTGTATCTTTCTAATTTATCATAAATAAGAAAGATACATGTAAGGCCTATTACTTCTTTTTCCCTACAGGGGATGACTCTATTTTATTTTATTGAGCGTATTCCATTTTGTTCTATGTCCTTGGCCCTCCAGCCTTTTTACTATTCAGCTATGTCTGGGTCATTGGTACAATATAAAAATGTTAAAAAATTTATAGTAATTTATATATTTTTTATACTTACCAATGACCCAGACGGGGATGGCCCTCCCAGGAGTTGGGAACTCTTGCCTCCCCACTGAGTACGTAGCGCTTACCAGGCACTGGTTATTAGAATGATTAATGGCGCCAATTTCAGAATGTCCTTGACACTGCGCATGCGCAATAGGGGCGAAGTGTGGAGGGCCTTTCAGGACATGTTTTCTTTAGTTTTAGATGCAAATTTTGGGGATTGGGGGGCAAAATTTGTGTTTGGCCCTATATTTTAAGAGTTAGCACCAGCTATGTCTGGGTCATTGGTAAGTATAAAAAATATATAAATTACTATAAATTTTTTAACTTTCGTATTTTTTTATTTTTTGTCTCAAAAACGTAGCTTATGGCCCCTCTTTGGAACGATCTCATTGAGTTCGTTCCAGTGAGGGATCATAACCTATCTTTTTGAGACAAAAAATGAAAAAAAATTAGTTTTTCAAGAATTCTGTTTGCAAGTGTCGTCTGCTTTTCATGTTAGGTGAAGGGTTAATGAACACAAAAATAAAATGTCTATTATTAGCACAGTTCATTTGATCTTCATAGCCGGGTGTACATTGTGATGTCTTCACTGCCTACCCCTTCACTGTTCAACCAACTGTACAACTGACCATATGTATAACTAGGGTCTTCAAAATACATCACCTGTAAGGCAAGTGAAAACAGAATCTCTTCACTTTAGAGTAATCCCCAACTACTGACAAGTAATAAATATTAAACAAAACAAAAACCCAAAAGAGGAAAAATAGAAAGAGAGTAATCAACATTTGGAAAAGGGTTTAAGATAAATTTGTTTATAACTCTAAATTGAACCCAGATGATTTTAGAAGAGTGACAAAAAGTTATTTTAGAAAATTTTTCATAACCTTTGTACGAACTTAACACAGGATTATCCAATATGTACATCGCTTTCTTTGCATACAAGAAAGTGAATTTATCTCTTTGATGGTGTTGAGTTGTACATGTATTGTGCATGCAATATCGTTATAGATAAAAAATATAACAATGTTAATTTCCTGAAAAACTTCTTACTTTGTGTTTCCAACATTTACTTGGCATTGTACATTCCATGTGCTGATACCCAACTCATTGCCCATTGCTCTAGAAAGCAGGTGTTATTCCTGCACAGAAGACAGATTTTACAAGGGGCGTATTTTACACCACATCAAACTCTTCGGACATCTTGACATACTGGGGGCACGGTGGCGTTGCGGTAACCAGTTCACGTCAGATCACCGTAGTTAAGCGACGTCAAGCCTGGTTAGTCCTCGGGTGGGTGACCATCTGAGCGATTGATTCGGACTCCCGCATTGTGTCCTTGGGCAAGGCACGTAACCCCGATTGTCCACATGGGGACACAATGACGCTGTGTACTAAGGCATACTGCACGTCGATGGTGCCCATGTCTTCAACCAATCTAACCCTGCCTGTGCTGCAGTGCGGAGTTCCGATATTTGGGAGCTGACAGCTGCTCGGTGGTTGTCTCCGGGTGCTCCGGCTTCCTCCACCCGTAAAACTGTCATGGTCATGATTAACCATTGTGCATAAGTATGTGACCTTAAACACTAATAAATAAATAATAAATAAATAAATCTTGACATACTTCAAACTTTTAAAAAAGTTTTTCCCAGCTGTTTTGCAAATCTACCCAAATTTGTACTTATATTTTTAATAACAGAAATAGCCACCAAATGGTCAGGCATGATTGGGCACCAGGTGAAGAGAAACAGCAATACGAATTTTAGCAAACACACCCAATAGACAAGATAAGGATGTAATTTAGACTGTTTCCCAAAAGGTTATTTTCATTTTTTATCGATCCATTTCATCAGTACTGCTTCAAACAAAACAAATGGACTATTCAGCTTTGGGTTAAACATCGGAATTAAAATTTGTTTATTTAAATGAATTTTAATGCATGGGATGTGTAATAAACATGGACCGCAATGTGTGTTTGAATCTGTGGGTGTTTTACATGACTCGTTGGAATGGCATAGTCATATTTCTCTCGCGAAATGTAAATATGCCATTCCATCTTGTTATTTAAAACACCCACCACTTCAAACGCACATTGCGTTCTGTCTAGAACTAGAGCAATATTTTTATACTGTACCAATGACCCAGACTTAGCTGGTGCTCACTCTAACAAAACCAGAGCCAAACACAAATTTTGCCCCCCAATCCCCAAAATTTGCATCCAAAACAAAAAGAAATCATGTCCTAAAGGACCTCCATACTACGCCTCTACTGCGCAGACGTCCCGAAATTGGCGCCAATTATCATTCTCTGTTTGGCCCTTCATCAGTCAACATCTCACTGATCTTTGTGCTTGTAAATCTCAGTTTAAAGGATGCCAGACACGTAATTCTTGGAGAAAATGTGATTCTAAGGAGGATAGAAGGAGGAGAGGAAAAAGAAGTGACAAAAAATAATCAGGGCTGTACTTAAAATTTTTTGATGAAGTTATGTTAAGTTGCCTATTTTCGAGGCATGGGCCTCTTGTTGTCATTCTTGCTAATTGTTGCACTGCTTATTCAGTGTTTCCTCTCCCCTAGCCTTCTAAAGTCCCCCCTTGCAATTCTCCCATGCTTTTGGCATATTTTTGAGAAATTTCATTTCTAAAATTTCCTGGGAGAGTTGCTTGGTTACAGAATGTTTTCTGTTATTTTCCTCATAGTTACGTTTTCACCCATGGGTGTATAACGTTTGTGTTCTGCATCTTCCATCTGATGTTCTACAGATTCTCCCCTGGGAGTCTCTGTTTTGCATCAGATAGAGTGTAATTGATGACTGATTCCGGGCCAGTTTTTTCAGTGCTTGGAGTCATGTTTTCTGGTGTTTTTACACTGTTTGTTTTCATTGGCAACAGCCTTTTTTGAGGGGGGCTGTTTGCCTTTGCTGTAGTTTATCTCACTATAAGATACATTTGTATTATCCGAAAGTGTCTCATTAATTATTTAATATAAATTTAAAATTTTTGACCACACTTTGCCATCGGATCCATCGGGGCTCAACGTTACTTTTCAGCAACTTGGGCTTCGCTGAAAAAATATTTTTTCAAAATTATTTTGTTTTGCAATTGTTTTTTCATTTATTAATGGATCATGTTATTATGTATCTTTGTGTCAGGGGTTTTTGCAAGTAACTAGGACTTATTGTTGTTCTTTCACAATGAAGGGACGTTGTTCAAATTGTAATAGGAAGAAATCTTCCTCTGACTTTCATGATCATTGTATTAATTGTAGTCAGTGTTCTCGCATTAATCCCTGTCCTATATGTGAACATTGGGATGAGAAACATTGGAAACGTGTGTCACGATATGTTGTTTCTGGAGAAAGAGCGATTCCGGCTCTTTCTCCGCAAGGTCACTCTACTCTCTCAGTTTCTATTTCAGAGGAACCAGAACAGGGTGATGTTTCCATGTTATCTTTTTCAAGTGTGCGTCCGTCGTCACAAATGAATTCAGAGCTAGCGGCAAAAGTGCTCATGGAGATTAGACAAATGTCGTCCGCTAGCTCGCCCGGTGTAGCGTCCATTCACCGAATGGTTCGGCAGCCGGGTTCGTCCGATGCGGTCCAAGAGGAAATGTTGGGTGATGCGAGCACTATAAACATAATAGATGCACACCCAGTGACGGCGGATAGTAAGCGAGAACGGAGGAAGCCTTTGAGTCCGGTTCCTAGCTCGTCCAGGTCCAGCCGGGCCGCGAGCGAGAGAGGCCCCTCTCTTGTACAACAACATCTGGGACCAGATGTTGTGGTACAAAATGTGTCTTTAGCGGAGCATACGTCCGTCGCTCGGGACGCTCCGTTGTATAAGCAGTCCGCAGAGACTGTTAAGGCTTCCTCTTCTCGTCAGCGCACACGACCGCACCTTGGCTGCGTGACCGCCGATATATTACCAGCTCCGCCGATCAAGGATTCTTCGGCGACCAGGTCACACCATCCGGCAGCCAGGGATTCGAGACCGATGGACTCCGGACGTTCACATAGGAAAAGTATGCGGGAGCCATCTGATGCGGAGCTGCCCTCGGCGAAGCAGCGAAAGACTGCGCCTCCGCAGGTCTCGACGCCGGACATTCTTGTGCAGATAGCACAGCTTATCGCAGCATCCCAGCAACCGACAGAAACGGTGTCGGATCGAGAATTATCCGACGGCGCTGGGTCGGTACGCTCCGCCGAAGCATCAGGGGCGGATGACCGGGAACATCATGAGGTCCGACCGGATGGTGAAAGGGATACGGATGACTTGGAGCTATCCCTTTCGGAACAACATAAAGCTGCCGTGGACTTCATCCGGCACTTTCTCCCTCAAGTTGTTCCGTCGGGCCAGACTGCTGCGCTTCCGGACAAGAGAATTATAGCGTCATTGGACTCTGAATTTTTTGAGCGGTTCAGGGACATGGCTCCCGAGTTTCCGTCGCAGTCCAATAATGTTGCAAGAACATTTGAATTATTGAACGACGCTATATTTAAACTTGCTTCCAGGACGGGGAAAGCAGGTTTCTTGTCCGCTAATACTCTCAACCTGCCTTTCATTAATGCAAGGAATAAATTCGATACGGCAGGACAGGGTATACCGAGAGTTCCTCTGCGTATGGACGACGAGGCGGAAGACTTAGAGCTATCATTACCGTCGTCAGCTTCTATTCCAACCGCGGTGTTGGAAACAGCTATTACGTCTAACAGAGCCAATTTAGATGCCTTATCTTACGCAGATCACCTTACTAAGGCGTTATCACTGCGCCTTCAGGGGAAAGAGTTTCAGGATATACAATCCTCTTTAAGACTTCTTTCAAGGGCAGTAGCTTATTCCACGTGTAACTCCGCCCTTTCAGTGGCAAATCTGGAGTTGGTTAGACGTGACGCAGCCCTAGCTACATCCACACTAGTGGATTCTAAGGTGAAGAACTCTCTTAGAGTCGCTTCGGTCTCAGGAGAACTTCTCTTTGACGGCAAGCTTTCCGCTATTTATGATAAAATTACAAAGAAAGCTAAGGATTCTCTGTTGTTCAAATCTGCTCCTAAGAAGTCGGATACAGCAGACACGAATAAGACAGGCACTTCTGGGTCTAATGCGCCCAAGAGAGGTTCCTATAGAGGTTCCGGTGCGTCCTCTTGGTCTTATTCGAGAGACCGTCAGGATAGTGACTCTCGTTCGGGACATCCTTCAGGCCGGGACAATCGGTCGGACGCCCCGAGGTCGACGGGGCGAGGTGCGGGTCGTGGAAGACGTGGTTTCTCCTACCGCAGGCCTCGCAGGTCCAGGAGGTGATGGCTTAAACCTCTATCGCGTTCCGGTTGGCGGAAGGTTGTTGAGCTTTTCACAAGAATGGGTGTCGATTACGGACGACCCTTGGGTGAGAGGAGTGTCTTCGGAAGGTCTAAAGATATCCTTCAAACGAAAGCCTCCATTAACTCGAAGTCCAAAGTGGACTCATCTTCCGTCAAATCCGCAGAAAAGAGACGCTCTGTTATCAGAGGTGCAGTCTCTTTTAATGAAGAACGCGGTAGAGGTCGTAGAAAACCAGGAATCTCCGGGATTCTACAGCCATCTGTTTCTGGTTCTGAAACCAGACGGCTCGTTCCGTCCAGTCATAGATTTGAGCTGGATAAACAAGCTGATCGTCGCTCCAAAGTTTTATATGGAGACGATTCAATCGGTCAGAGCGAGTATTCGGGTGAACGATTATGCAACGAGCATAGATCTCAAAGATGCGTACTTTCACGTCATGGTACATCCGACATTCCGAAAGTATCTACGCTTCGCAGTCCTAGGAGTGGTGTATCAATTCCGGGCGATGTGCTTCGGATTGAATCTAGCACCCTGGGCTTTCACTCGGGTAATGAACTCGGTAATGATCTACTTCCGAGCTCATTCGTCTGTGGTAACGTCGGCCTACCTGGACGACATTCTTCAAAGGTACGGCAACGAGTTAACACTTCAGAACGATGTTCAGAATCTTCTTCTATTGCTCCGACGTCTCGGTTTTATAGTAAACGAGGAGAAGTCGGATCTGGTGCCGTCCAAGTCATTCACTCATCGGGGAATGAGCTTCGAGACGCACAACAATCTCGTTCCTCTGCCGTTAACCAGAGCGAAATTAGTCAGTTGTTACACTCGCTATTGTCTGCACGCAGACAAAGTCACGGCGAGAGAATTTATGAGACTGATAGGTCTGTGCGGAGCCGCCGCGGATCTCATTCCGATGGGGTGGTTACGCACACGTCCTCTTCAAATTTTCCTGACTCAGAATTGGAGTGTGAAAATTCATTCGCTCGATGTAAACGTTCTCTTGTCAGATCAAGTGAAACAAGAGATTCAGACTTGGGCAAACATTCAGTGGTTAACTCAAGGAGTTCCGCTGCAGTTGCCGGATCCGAGTTTTACCGTTATGACGGATGCCAGTCAAACAGGTTGGGGTGCATCATTAATCCCAACGGATTCGAGATGCCAGGGCCTTTGGGATCCGCAATTCCTGTGCAAGCACATAAACATCAAGGAAATGATGTCAATTTGGCTTGTGTTACGTCACTGGATGGACATTATTCACGATGCTCATGTCCAAATCCTATCCGACAATACGACAGTAGTGGCGTATATACGGAATCAGGGAGGCACTCATTCAGTTCCGTTGTTCAATCTAACGGAAAGAATCCTTCTGTTTGCGTTAGAACATCACGTTCTTCTTTCGGTCCGTCACATACCGGGTCGTCTGAATGTGCTAGCAGACTCCCTTTCACGAAAGGGTCGCTTGTTGCCGTCGGAGTGGACTCTCAACAAACAAGTATTCAATCAGATTTGCTACCAATGGGAACGGCCAATGATAGACTTATTTGCGACACATCTCAACAATCAGTTGCAGACGTATGTGTCTCCGTGTCCGGATCCAAGAGCATTTGCAGTAGACGCTCTGTCGATCCCTTGGGACGGAATGATAGGATATGCGTATCCTCCAGCGCCGTTAATTCAACAAGTATTGCTAAAGATAAAACAATCTCAATGCAAGATTCTGTTGGTAGCATCTCTGTCGCCACAGAGACCGTGGATAAATCTACTCAGGTGTCTGTTGTGGGACCTACCGCGGAAGCTTCCTCCACGGGAGGATCTTCTTTCGCAGGGGAAATCGCGCCAACTCCATCACAACCCGCAAGGTCTCAACCTTCACGTTTTTCCGTTGTGCGGTCCTACTTGCATGGCAAGCACTTTACAGGACGAGCAGTGGACGCGATTTCTAACTGTAGGAGGACCTCCTCTTCACTAAACTATGCGGCTAAGTGGAAGGTTTTTCGTCGTTGGTGTAGGGATCATTCTGTAGATATATTCGATCCCTCTATACCAGACATTGCAAACTTTCTAGTATACTTGTTTGACGAAATCAAACTGCAGCCTGTTACTATAAAGGGTTATAGATCTATGTTATCTGGTACCTATGCACATCATGATAGTTTACAAATTGGATCTAATGTCTCTTTATCGAAGTTGGTTAGAAACTTTTCGATAAATAGACCCAGAACTCTTAGATTAATTCCTAAGTGGAATTTAGCTTGGGTTCTTCTTAAATTGAAGGAAAAGCCATTTGAACCTCTTGGGACAGTAGATTTCAAATTCTTATCTTATAAGACAGCTTTTCTCTTAGCTTTCTCTTCTGCTAGAAGAGTCAGTGAGCTTCATGCACTATCGGTGGATGATTCTCATTATCGTAGTGTTGGGAATACTATCACCTTCACTACTAATGTGGGTTTTTTAGCTAAGAATCAGGCTCCTAATAAATATCCGGAACCTATTGTTATTAAGGCTCTTCCGTCTTCAGATGGGCGTAGGCCTTTACTCTGTCCTGTTAGAGCATTACGTATCTATAAACAGAGATCTCAGTTTATCAGAAAGGGACGGAAACGTTTCTTTCTGTCTTTGATGCCTAATAGAAAGGATATTTCAGTCCATTCTATTGCTAGATGGATTCAGTTAACTATCCGTACTGCTTATGAAGATTTATCTTCTTCTCAGCAGTCTGTGCTTAAGATTTCTGCTCATGAAGTAAGAGCTCTTTCTACTTCCTGGGCTTATGCTAATAGTGTTGCTATTACAGATTTAATGAAGGCTGCTTATTGGTCTCAGCCATCCACATTTACAAATTTTTATCTCAGAAATATTGAGTCCATTTCTGGAGACCTGCATTGTTTAGGTCCGTTATCTGTTGCTCAGAATGTCGTCCACTAAACAGTTGCAACTATAGTTATGCAGGCTTTCTGTTCCGGCAGTGACTCCGTCCGGCTGCCCTCTTCGCTCTGGGCTATTTGACCCAGGGCAAGGGGAAGGGGGGGGGGAGGCGGGTGTTCCCTTAGGTCACCTGCTTTATAGTGAAAAGCAAGGGAATGCCTCCTCCAAGTCAGTATTTCTGAGTCGCTTCCGGGATGGTTTTAAAGTGTAATATTAATGTTTAAATTCATTCATGTCTTATTTTTAAAGTGTAGCTCGGTGTGAAGCATTTGTATATGTCAAGTGTCAAACGGGCTTTAATATACAATACTCGGACACTTTTAAATGACTATAAAGAGTCTCAATTCTCTGGACTACTTTATTTATTGGCTTGCTTTAAAAATAATTAGTATAAGGGTTATACTGGATGTTAATAGAGAACATGAATGTTATTGTGCTCAATTATTAAGGGTAGTGTATCTTTCTAATTTAATATTAAATAAGAAAGATACATGTAAAGCCTAATACTCCTTTTCTCCTTAAGGGGTTACCTCTTTACTATATAGTTGAGCTTATTGGATTTTCCTCTATGTCCTAGGCCCTCCAGCCTGTTTACTATTCAGCTAAGTCTGGGTCATTGGTACAGTATAAAAATGTTAAAAAATTTATAGTAATTTATATATTTTTTATACTTACCAATGACCCAGACGGGGATGGCCCTCCCTGGAGTTGGGAACTCTTGCCTCCCCGCTGAGTACATAGCGCTGACCAGGCACTGCCAGTAAGAATGATAATTGGCGCCAATTTCGGGACGTCTGCGTCACTGCGCATGCGCAGTAGAGGCGTAGTATGGAGGTCCTTTAGGACATGATTTCTTTTTGTTTTGGATGCAAATTTTGGGGATTGGGGGGCAAAATTTGTGTTTGGCCCTGGTTTTGTTAGAGTTAGCACCAGCTAAGTCTGGGTCATTGGTAAGTATAAAAAATATATAAATTACTATAAATTTTTTAACTTTTCTTCTTTATTAACCCTTTACCCAACGAATTGCCTGCATCTGCCCACATAATATGCAAATTCAGCAGTTGAAAAAATATTATTTTTCAAAAAATTTCAACAAAACCATATCATGTGACCCCTCGTTGGAACGAGCTCGTTTCAACGAGGGGTCACATGATATGATTTTGTTGAAATTTTTTTAAAAATCTGAAAAAATGATATTTAAAATAATAAATTTGGATATCATCTGCGTTGGGTTAACCCTTTAATAATTTGTATGTCTTATGACGTAGGAAATCAAACAGCACATTCATACTTTGTTGTCATATGTTTTGTTATTATTTTTCAATTTTTTAAAGTTTTAACCTCAATTCCTATTTTCTCCCGAATAGTGCTCAGTGACAACCATTGAGCCAAATGTTATCACAGCTTAAAATACTAATATAATCCTGTTGTTGTCAAGACTTCTTAACTGGTTGAGTGCAAGAAGCCACTATCAGGGCTTTCAAAAAATGAGGATACTAGAGCAAAAACCAACACTTTACTTCCTTATATTTTATATTCATTCAAACACAAATAATATTTTGTTTATATAAATTTGTTTTAATACAAATAATTGTGGAGTCCCTGTGGGAACGCTCCAATAATTTGTAATAAACAAGTTTTGAATAACAAATTCAGACCAAAAATAATCTAGCCCTTCAACCAGATAATCACTAATGTGAAAAATATCTTGTTATTTTTGTACTTTCCGACGTTTGACGTCGCATTTTGAAAAACGTTGAAGAAACTGAATTCCAATTGACATTTGAATGTCAAGGATAATTAAAGTCTCATAGAGTTAATCTTAGTAACTTTTATATTTTTGTACTTTTTCAGCTTGAGAAAAAAAGTAAGCAGAGTTTAGATTCACTGAGAAAAGCTGACAAACTTTATGTAGACTCTTGCCAAAAAGCTGAGCAAACTAGGCAAGAATGGGAAAACAATGTGTGTAAGGTATGTAAGCAACAACAATTATTATTTACTCAACATTACAGTAACCTTCAGACAACCTTAACTGGTAGACTGGGGGCACAATGGCTCAGTAGGTAGAGGTGCAGGTTGCATGCCGTGCAGTCCTCAGTTCGAATTCCACCTGCGGCAACCATGTTGCGTCCTTGGGCAAGACACTTCACCCTCATTGCCCACGTGGGGGCTCGGTGGTGTTGTGTATTAAGACATACTGCACATCGATGGTGCACCTATCTTCAACCAATGCTAACCCTGCTTGTGTGAAGTTAGTATGTTGGGAAGCTGACAGTTGTTTTCCATTGCTTGGTGGTTGTTTTTCAGGTACTATGGCCTCCTCCATCCATAAAACTGTCATCATGATTAGCCATCGTGCAGAAATAATTCTGTACTCAAATATGTCTCACAGTGTGCCAATATAAAAAAAAATCCACTTTGTCATAGGGTTTAGCTCGAGGAAATGTTTGTTAATCTTGTTGTTCAGTGGTCAGTATTTATATAATTATTGGTGCTTAATACCACATCACATCCAAGGCAATATTGTGGCAATGGGGTGTCAATATATTTATTTATTCATTTATTTTTGGGGGTTTAATGGCTCTTTAAATAGTCAGGGTAACCTCATCTTGAACAGTTTTACAGGTGGAAGAAGCCAGAGTACCCAGAGAAAACCACTGAACAGTGGGTGAGCAAATGTACTAACTCCAAACGAGCAGAGTTACCATTGGGTAAAGGCAAGTACACCATCGACATGCAGTATGCCTCAATACACAGTACCAATCTCCATCCACATGGGCAGTCAGCTTTAAGTGCCTTTCCCAAGACACAACACATTTACCACTGGTCAGCAGTGAGCTGTGGACCTTTCAGTTTGAAGTCCAGTGCACTAACCACTGGACCACTGAACTACTGCACTCCCAAGTGTCATTTTTAAGGATCTGCAAGAATGTACTAGCTTATACTATAGTGGTGATGTGTCACTGCAAAAGTACAAGGGCTTCATGTTAACATCTGCATGCTGTGACGACAATACTTTATTCCTTAACTCTTAATTCGCTGAGTATTTTCTAAATATTTTTCATCAAATCTAGTCATGGCTAGATTTGATGAAAAATTCATCTAATTCTATCTCAAGGAAACATTGGTGAAAAAATCCATTCAATTTACTGTAAAAAAATTTGATTAAATGTGCTCAAATTATACTTATTTCAATGGCAAGAGAAATCCTGTACTGGGCAGGAATATTTGCTAGCAGCATCCAAGGGGTTAAGTGGCAGAGTGCTAAATTAGATTTCTTGCCCAGACCTTTGGATGCTATTCAGCATTCATAGGAGGTTTCTGCTGGTCAGCCCGAGTTGACTACGTCTCTTTTGCCACAGAGGATGATGATTTGCTTGAAGGCGACGGTTCTCCCTCGTCAGTCTTGGGGCAGGCTTTAGATTTTGTTTTTGGCTTCTTGCCAGACGTTCAGCCTTCAGACCAGCCCTCAGTGACCGCCCGGTCATGTCTGTGGAGCACTGCAACCCTGTCGAGCCTTCTAGCTCTGGGGTTTTGCCTTTCTACCTCCAATGCGGTTTTGTGTCTATGAATCTGCTTGTCTTCCAGTCTTCGAAGGGTTGACTACTGTGGACGAGGATTCTTCTTCCCTTGGGTTAGCTAAGCCAAAGTCGGCAGTTCTCCCAATGTTGGTATTAGAGTCTATGGGAAGCCTTTCCTGTGTGGTGCTGTTCCTCATGGATCACGGTGTTGCTGCCCTGGCTTCCTATCACCTGCCAGGGGAGGTTGATGATGCTCAGACACCTTTGCGTGTTTTGTCTTAGGCTCTTATGAACCTGACAAACAACATGGCTAATTTGGAGCTTGCATACCGGGATGCAGTGTTGGACACTTTTTCATCCCTTCCTTTTGAGCTGCGTTCTGTTCTGAGGTCTGCTTCTTTGGTTGGACCTCAGATATTCCATGGCTCTGTGCGGACTGTCTGTGATGAGGTTCTTCGTCATTCAAAGGACTGGCTGGGCGATCGAGGTGGTCATGAACACCCTTTCTCCGGGGTTCTACTCAAGACTTTTCTTAGTGCCAAAGAAAAATGGCCAGCTTCATCCTGTCATCGATCTGAGTATCCTGAACGAGTCCATCATAGCACCATGTCAGGTCAGTTCAATGGTCGATTCATCAGGGCGATTTTGCAGTCAGTATTGACCTGAAGGATGCCTATTTCCATGTGCCCATTCACCTGACATCACGGAAATAAATACCTTTGGTTTCGCGATAGTGTCTTTCAATTCAAAGCTCTCCCGTTCGGTTTGAACCTTGCTCCTTGGGCGTTCACCCGATTTATGGTCACATGTGCTTGCTTTTCACCGTACTCAGTCAGCTGTGACTTCGTCGGCCTAACTGGACAACATCCTCCAACGGCACCACAATGCTGCTGATCCAGATTCAGACATTCGATGGTTGTTTGTCCGGCTGGTGTCACTGGGTTTCAGAGTCAATTGCAAGAAGTCAAATCTAATTCCTTCTCAGCAATTTTGTCATTTGGGAATGGATTTCGACACTTTTCACAATGTGCTGTCTGTTCCCAAGGCTTGGCCATTGATCCTTTTAAACCTTGACTTGGGACCTTCTCCGATCCTCCTCAGTCTCGGCCATGACATTCCTTCAGTTGCTGGGCCTTTGCGGTTTGGTGATGGATCTCATTCCACTGGGTCGCTTGTTTGTCTGACCTCTCCAACACTTCCTGCTGGATCATTGGCGTCTGAATGTGGATCCTCTGAACCTGGAACTTACTATTTCTCGGTCCTTGCATTGTCATCTCTGCCCTTGCACCAATGTTCCCGGGTTGACTCAGGGTGTTCTGTTGGTTCTCCCTCTGACGGATCGCATCTTTATAACAGATTCCAGTAATCGGGTCTGGGGTGCGACGTTAGATCCTCTCAGTCTGTCTACTCACGGTGAATGGGACCAAGAGCAGGTGGCCCTTCATATCAACCAGAAGGAGCTTCTTGCTCTTCTGTTGTGTTTTCAGCAATGGATCTCTCACCTGTCGAATCAAACAGTCCTGCTTCTTTTGGACAATTTGACAGTGGTGGCCTACATCTAGAATCAAGGGGGCATGTATTCGATTCCCATGTATCCTACTATCTCAGGATCTTCTCCTGTTAGTGTGGGATGTGAATGCTTGGGTGCTCATTCGACACATCCCCAGACATCTCATCGCCCTAGCTGACTCCCTCTCCCAACGAGACTGTCCTTCCCACCGAATGGATACTGCATCGTTCAGTGTTTCAGACGATTTGCGAATGGGGGGGGGGGGGGGGGTGGGGGGGAGTAATCCTCTTATCAACCTTTTCACCACTCGCTGGAATCATCAGGTAGGGACCTTTATCTCCCCTTAGCCAGATCCACTAGCATTTGCAGTGGATGCTGTGTCTCTGTCTCTGAACTGGACAGGTTGGATCGGCTATGCTTTCCATTCTGCATCGATTCTTCCTCAGGTGCTGTCAAAGATTCGTGCTTGCTGTTGCAGGATCATTCTGATTGCTCCGCTGTCTCCACAGAGGGTGTGGATCAATCAGCTGCGGCCTCTGTTAGCAGATCAGTCAATTCATCTTCCAGCCCTGGAAGTACCACAACAACCTGGCGAGTCTATCTCTTCAGGTCTGTCTTTTATCAGGTCCTGTCTCCAGCATAAAGTTTTTCAAGATGAACAGTGGAGTGTATTTCTGCATCACAGCGACATTCCACTGGCTTGGCTTCCTTCTGTCGATGGCAGGGGGTCTCTTCTTTGTCCTGTTCGTGTGATCAAGACTTATATTAATCGCACACAGTTCATTTGGAGGGGTCAGAAGAGATTATTTCTGCCTCTCATTCCTAGGAGGCAGTCTATCTCTTCCCATTTTTTTTCGTGGTGGATTTGTCTCGCAATCAAGCTGGCTTATTTTTGTTTGTCTGCTTCGGATCTTGATTCGAGCCGATTTAATGCTCATGAGGTTTGTGCCATTTCTGCTTTCTGGGCATTCTCCAATTGTTTCGCTTAGGGATGTTTTGAATGCAGCTTACTGGAGGAGTGCTTCCACTTTCTCCTCCTTTTATCTGTGCCACCTACAGCAGCAATCTGAGGACCTTTTTTCTTTCGGCCCTCCAGTTGCTGCTGAGGCTGATGTGCAGTCTTGTTAGATATGTGTTTTCAGGATTGTGCATTTTTATCGCTCGGCCTTTGTTTCAGGTCCTTCATGCTTTTCAACACTGTGGTGTTGTGTTTCAGCTTCTTTTCTTTCAGCGACTTCCTGCTCTTTGTCCTTTGCAGGTTCTACTGTCATTTCCTGCCCTCCTTGCATTTCCTTCAGCTGCACTTTGGTGGTATTGGTTATGTGATTCACCTCCTCCTATTGCTTATTCAGCCAATTATAAACAATTGTGTGTAGGTTGAAAAGAAATTAAAATCTTTTAGTAAATTTTGTTTCTTAACATACCCACTACAATTGTTTACTGGAGACCCACCTAAAGGGAATATCTTTATATCATTGCCTCCCCGCTAAATCACAGAACTTCTTGTTGGCAGAAATTCGGAATTTATATCACGGTTGTTGCACATGCGCTCGGTAAATGCAAGAGATGTGCAGGGAGAGTACCTATAATGTCAAGCGCTGGTCTTGCTTAACCCTTTTTTGATCTCTTTATAGTGCTTTTGCACTCTTCTACTTTTCCAAATTCGTTTAAAAAAGTTATTAGCTTATGTTAAGTTCCGAAGTAGGGCTTACACTTATACAGCCAATTATAAACAATTGTGGTAGGGATGTTAAGAAACAAAATTTACAAAAAAAATTTAATATCAAAACAAATCAATACAGATAAAATAAATTCATTTCTGACACATCTAGTGAATATGAAGCCTTAAAGTTGTGATACTGCCACTTATGTCTTTTGTGAGATAAATATATATTCATTTACCCATCTATGCTTTCTGTTTTATAGTGTAGTGGTGAGATGCAAACATTAGAAGAAGAAAGAATGAAACAAATGCAATATTATTTGGATAAATATCGAAATAACATATCAAATCTTGGACCAAAATTTACACAGGTAAATATCGAAATAACATATCAAGTCTTGGACCAAAATTTACACAGTTAATGTTTTTTTTAAGCCCTGATCAGCTAAGCCATTTTTAATTAATTTTATCTTACAAGATTTATTTCCCCTAATATAAGTAGAAACATCTAGACAAAATACAAATCTGTATTGTGGGTAGCAACCACACATGCAATCATTCCATTCAAAAGGAGACCATTTTTTCACTGAACTTTTGCAGCTTCGACTTGGCATTACACATGTAGAGGCCACCATATATTTATACTGTACCAATGACCCAGACATAGCTGGTGCTAACTCTTAAAATATAGGGCCAAACACAAATTTTGCCCCCCATCCCCAAAATTTGCATCTAAAACCAAAGAAAACATGTCCTGAATGGCCCTCCACACTTCACCTCTACTGCGCATGCGCAGTGTCAAGGACGTTCCGAAATTGGCGCCATTAATCATTCTTAGTTTGGCCCTTCATCAGTTAACATCTGACTGATCTTTGTGCTTGTAAATCTCAGTTTAAATGATGCCAGACACATAAATATTAGTGAAATGGTGATTCTAAGGAGGATATAGAAGGAGGAGAGGAAAAATGTGTGACAGAAAATTATCAGGGCTGTAACTTAAATTTTTTTAATGAAATTATGTTAAGTTACCTATTTTCGAGGCAGCAGCCATTTTGTTGTCATTCTTGTTATTAAGTTACACTGCTTGTTCAGTGTTTTCCTCTCTCCCTTTCCTTTAAGTCCCCTCTTGCTATTCTCCCATGCTTTTGGCATATTTTCTGTAATTTTATTACTGAAATTTCTTGGGAGTTTTAGTTGAATAACAGAATGAATTCTGTTCTTTTCCCCATGTTTACATCTTCACCTATGGGTGGTTAGGCGTAGTGTTCTGCATCTACCATCTGATGTTCTGCAGTTTCTTCCCTGGAAGTCTCTGTTTTGCATCAGATAGTGTATTATTGGTAACTGATTTCGGGCCTGGGTGCCTGGAGTCTTATTCTAGTGTTTTTACACTTATTGTTTACATTTACAACAGCCCTCTGTGTGAGGGGGGATTTCTTGAAAATAATATCTGGATGTTAATTTAATCATAACTAGATACATTATTATTGTTCGTAAGTGTTGCATAAATTGTTTAAAATATTTTTAAAATTTTTGTCCACACTTAGGCTTGGGATCCATTGGGGCTCAACGTTACTTTTCAGAAACTTGGGCTGTTCTGAAAAAATATTTTTTCAAAATTTTTTTGATTTCAATTATTTTTCTATGTTAATGGATCATATTATTATGTATTTTGATTGTCAGGGGTTGGTGCGAGTACTAGGACTTTGTTTTCTTTTCACATTGAAAGGATTTTGGTCAATTGTAATAAGAGGAAATCTTCCTCTGACTTTTATAAGCATTGTATATGTAGTCATTGTACTCGCACTAGCTCCTGTTCTGTATGTGATAATTTCGATGACAACATGGGAAGTGTGTGTCACGGTATGTTAGTGGGGAATTGGACATTCCGGTCCTTTCCCCGCAGGGTCACTCTACTTTATCAATTTCTATTTCAGACGATCAAGATTAGGGTGATGTATCCGTGATGTCTTCCAAAAGTGTGCCTCCGTCGTCACAATTAATGAAGAGCTAGCGGAAAAGTAGTCATGTAAATACGCCAATTGCCTAAGAGGACCCTAGTAGGTTCGACGGCCTTTGACGTCCGCTAGCTCACCCGGTGTAGCGTCCATTCATCGAATGGTTCGGCAGCCGGGTTCGTCCGTTGCAGTCTAGAAGGAGTTTTGGGGTGATGCGAGCACTATAAATCAACCAAATGCACACCCAGTGACGGCGGATTAGAGGGAGAACGGAGGAAGCCTTTTAGTCCGGTTCCTAGCACGTCCAGGTCCATCCGGACAGCAAGCGAGAGAGGCCCCTCTCTCGTACAACAACGTCTGGCCCCAGATGTTGTGGTACAAAATGTTTCGCATTCGGAGCATACGTCCGCCGCTCGGGACGCTCCGACATATAGTCAGTCCGGAGAGACTGTCAATAAGGCTTCCTCATTCTCATGGCAGCGCACACGACCGCTCTTGGCTACAGGACCTCGGATATCCAGTCAGCTTCGCCAATCGGAGAATCATCGGCGACCAGGTCATACCATCCGGTAGCCAGGGACACGAGGCCTGCAGACTCCGGACGTTCGCATAAGAAAGTGTGCGGGAGTCAACGTACACGGAGCTTCCGCGGCAATGCATCGTAAGGCCGCTACTGCACAGGCCTCGGTGACGGACGTGCTATCCCAAATAGCACAGCTTATTGCAGCATCCCAGCAACGACTGAATCTGTCGCATCATGTATTATCCGACGATGCTGGGTCGGGACGCTCCGCGGAAGCGGGTACGGACGTCCGAAAATTTCATCCGGTCCGACGGGATGCCGAAAGGGATTCGGAGGATTTCGAGCTTTCCCTTTCGGAACAACATATGCTGTTGTGTATGTCATCTGACTTTATCTTCTACAGGTTCTTTTGTCGGACCAGAATGCTGCGATGCCGGATAAGAAACTGATAGCGTCGGTGGACTTAGAAATTTTTGGTTCGGTTCAGGGACATCGTCCCTCAGTTCCGACATAGTCCAATAATGTCACACAAACTTTCGAATTATTGAATGACGCTATATATTATTATTATATGCTTGCTATTACCGAGCATTTCTGGTTTCTTGTTCACAAAGTTACGGAGATGTCTTTCAAAGTGTGCCTCTGTCGTCATAATTAATGAAGAGCTAGCGGCAATAAGTGCTCATGGTATATGTCTATCGCCTAAGAGGTCCCTTGTAGGATCGACGGAGTGACATTCGCTAGCTCACCCGGTGTAGCGTCCATTCATCGAATGGTTCGGCAGCCGGGTTCGTCCGTTGCTGTCTAGGAAGGAGATTTGGGTGATGCGAGCACTATAATAACTTTAGTACTCACCCAGTGACGACGGATTGAGGACAGATCGGAGGAAGCCTGTTAGTCCGGTTCCTGGCTCGTCCAGGTCCATCCGGGCTGTGAGCGAGATAGGTCCCTCTCTCGTACAACAACATAGGGGACCGCTTGTTGTGGTTCAGATATTTCGCATTCGGAGCATATGTCCGCTGCTCGGGACGCTCCGTTATATTGACAGTCCGAGAGACTGTCGATAATGCTTCCTCATCCTCACAGCAGCGCACACGACCGCACATTGGCTACGTGACCTCGAGTATCCGACCAGTTTCGTCATGCAGTGATCCCACAGCCCTAGCTACATCCACGCGCGTGGATAGTAAGGTGAAGAACTCTCTCAGAGTCGCTTCGGTCTCGGAGAATCTTCTCTTCGACGGCAACTTTTCAGCAATCCATGAATTGCTCGATATACATGTTCTCTTGTCTATCAAGTGTAGCAAGAGATTCAGGCTGGGGCAAACATTCGGTGGTTGACTCAGTGAGTGCCACTGCAGTTGCCGGATCCGAATTTTATAATTATGACGGTTGCCAGTCAAACAGGTTGGGGTACAATATTGTTCCCAACGGATTCGTAGTGCCAGGGTCTTTGGGTTCCTCAGTCTCTAGGCAAGCACTTATCTTCCACGAAATAATGTTTTTTAGGCTTGCTTTATGTCATTGAATGAACATTATTCAGAAACGCATGTCCAAATCCTGTCCGATAATACGACAGTAGTTGCGTATCTCCAGGGAGGCACTCATTCGATTCTGTTATTCAATTTAACAGAAAGAATCCTTCTGTTTGTTATAGTACACCAAGTTCTGATTCGGTCCGTCATATTCCGGGTCGTCTGATTGTATTACCGGACTCCCTTTCACGTAAGGGTCGCTTGTTGCCGTCAGAATGGACTCTCAACAAACAAGTATTCAATCAGATTTGCTATCAATAGGAGCACCCAATGATAATTTATTTACGACACAACTTGCTAATCAATTGCAGACGTATGTGTTTGCATGTCCGGATCTCTGAGCTTATGTTGTTAACGCTCTATTGATCTAATAGGACGGAATGATAGGATATGCGTATCCTCCTGCGCTGTTGTTTCAGCAAGTATTGCTAAGATAAACAACCACAATACATTTCTGTTGATAGCATCTCTGTCTTCACAGAGACCGTTGGTAAATTTACTCAGATGTCTTCTGTTGGACTTAACGCGAAAACTTCCTCCATGAGAGGATCTTCTTTCGCTGGGGAAAATCGTGTCATCTTCATCACAACCCACAAGGTCTCAACCTTCACGTATTCCGTTGTGTGGTCCTTATTACATTGTAAGCATTGTACTGGACGAGCTTTGGACGTGATTTCTTACTGTAGGAGAACCTCTTCTTCGCTATTCTATGTGGCTAAAGTGGAGGCTCTTCCGTCGTTGTTGTAGGGATCACTATGTTGATATTGTTGATCCCTCCATACTACTCATTGCAACTTTCTAGTATACTTGTTTGACAAGATCTACTGCAGCCTGATACTATTAAGGTTATAGGTCTATGTTATCTCATACCTATGCACTCTATGATAGTTTACAATTGAGTCTTATGTCTCTTTATCTAAGTCAGTTAGTAACTTTTCGATAAATAGACTTAGAATCATTAGATTAAATTTCTATATGGAATTTAACTTCGATTCTTATTTAGCTAAGTAATCATTTGAGCCTCTGGAAACAGTAGTTTTCAAATTCTGACCTTTTAGACAGTAATTCTGTTGGCTTCTCTTTTATTAAAGAGTCAGTGAGCTTCATGTACTATCGGTGGATGATTCTCACTTTCGTAGTTTCGGAATCACTACTTCCTTTACTATTTAGGTTGGATTTTTGGTTAAGAGTCAGGCTCCTAATAAATATCCGGAACCTATTGTTATTAAGGTCCTTCCGTCTTCGTACGGGCATAGGCCTTTACTCTGTCCGGTTAGAGTTTTATGTATTTATAAACAGATATCTGTTTATTACTACGGACGTAAGCTTCTTCTGTCTTTGATGCCTAATAGAAGGACGTTACGCTCCATTCTATTGCTAATGGATTCAATTAACTATCGGTACTGCTTATGGTATATCATTGACTCAGCAGTTGTGCTTGAGATTTCGGCTCATGAAGTAAGAGTTCTTTCTACATCTTGGGCTTACATTAATAGTGTCGCTATTATAGATTTTTGAAGGCTGCTCATTGCGCTCAGCCATCCACATTCATGAATTTTTTATCTCAGAAATATCGAGTCCATTTCTGGAGGCCTCTTTTGTTAGGTCTATTATATACTGCTCAGAATGTCATTCACTTAACAGTTGCTACTATAGCTAGGTAGGCTGTCTGTTTCGGCAGTGACTCCGTTCTGCTGCCCTCTTCGCTCTGGGCTATTTGACCCAGGGCAAGAAAAAGGGGGGGGGGGGGGGAGGGTGTTCCCTTGGGTCACCTGTTTTTCTATGAAAACAAGGGGATACCTCCTCCAGAGTTAGTAATTCTGAGCTGCTACTGGGATGGTTTTTTAGTGAGAAGTTTATGTTTTAAATTCATTCAGGTCTTAGTTTTTAAAGTATAGCTTTTGAATATAGCACGTGTCAAACGGACGTTATTATACAATCCTCAGACACTTTTTAGGAGTATAAAGAGTCTCTATTCTCTAGACTTACTTTATTTATTGGCTTACTTTAAAAATTATTAGTATAAGGATTATACTAGATATTAATAGAGTACATGGATGTATGATGCTCAATTTTGCAAGGTGTTGTATCTTTCTAATTTAACATAAATAAGAAAGATACATGTAAGGCCTAATACTTCTTTTTCCCTAGAGGGGCTGACTCTATTTTATATAATTGAGCGTATTCCAACTTGCTCTATGTCCTAGGCCCTCCAGCCTTTTTACTATTCAGCTATTTCTGGGTCATTGGTACAGTATAAAAATGTTAAAAAATTTATAGTAATTTATATATTTTTTATACTTACCAATGACCCAGACGGGGATGGCCCTCCCAGGAGTTGGGAACTCATACCTCCCCGCTGAGTACATAGCGCTTACCAGGCACTGGTTATAAGAATGATTAATGGTGCCAATTTCGGAACGTCCTTGACACTGCGCATGCGCAGTAGAGGTGAACTGTGGAGGGCCATTCAGGACATGTTTTCTTTGGTTTTAGATGCAAATTTTGGGGATTGGGGGGCAAAATTTGTGTTTGGCCCTATATTTTAAGAGTTAGCACCAGCTATGTCTGGGTCATTGGTAAGTATAAAAAAATATAAATTACTATAAATTTTTTAACTTTTTCTAATATTAATTAAATGATAAATAAATCACCAGCTCCACAAATAAAATTAGTCAAGATCACTTTTTGCCATGATATTTTTATATAGGCCTACCACTGATGATGTGTTAACTCTTAACTCACTGAGTATTTTCAAAAAATTTTTCCATCAAATCACAGCAGCCATGACTAAATTTGATGAAGAATTCATCTAAGTTTAACTAAAGAAATCACCAGGCACAAAAGTCCATTTAGTTTATGGAGAGTAATTTGGTTAAATGTACACAAATCATACTTATTTCTCAATACCAAGATATTTTGTTTTGGCAGGAATATCTGCTAGCAGCTTGTAAGAAGTTAAACATGAAAAATAAAACAAAGAAACGCATGAAACGCTACTAGAAACTACAGTAATAAACTAGAATCCAAAACCTTTATGCACATCTAGAGACCCCACTGGAACAGATGAACACAATTTCAACATTTCAATTTAAAACCCATGGGAACCCTTCACCAGAAACCATTTATCTAACCACAAAAGTGTTGCTATGCCCACAACATTGGGACGAATCAAAAATCTGAAACCTTTATGCACATCTAGAGACCCTACTGGAACAGATGAACACAATTTCAATGTTTAGAATTAAAACCCCATGTGCCTTTCTCTGGAAACCGACTCACAAACTACAAAAGTGGTGCTATGCATGCCACATGGGGCCGAATCAAAAATCTAAAACCTTTATGCACAAGCCTACTGGAACATATGAACACACTTTCAACATTTAGAATTAAAACACCAAGAAGCCTTTCACTGGAACCGATTCTCAAATGGCAAAAGTGGCAATAAAATCCAAAGCTTTTATGCACATCTGGAGCTACTGGAAAATATGAACACACTTTCAACATCTTGAAGTAAAGCTCCCAGGTGACTTTTGCTGGAAGTCAATTCTCTAATGACAATAGTGGCACTGCAGGCACCGAATGGGGCCAAATCAAAATTCTAAAACTTTTTGGCACATCTGGAGACCCTACCGGGATATATGAACACAAAGTTTGGAATTGAAACCCCTGGGTGCCTTTCACCTGAAATTGATTCTCTAATGACAAAAGTGGTGCTACCAGCACCACATTGGGCCAAAATAAAATTCTGAATCCTTTATGCACATCTAAAGACCCTACCGGAACATATGAACACACTTTCAATGTTTCAAATTAAAACTCCTAGGAGCCTTTTACCAGAAACTGATTATCTAATGACGAAAGTCCCGCTATGGGCACCACATGGGACCGAATCAAAATTCTGAAACCTTTATGCACATCAGTAGACTATACTGGAACATATGAACACACTTTCAACATTTCGAATTAAAACTCCTTGGAGCCTTTTGCCAGAAACCTCTATGGCCACTGCATGAGGCCCGAATAAAAAAGCTGAAACCTTCATGCACATCTAGAGACCCTTCTGGAACATATTAACAGACTTTCAGTGTTTCGAATTAAAACCCCTAGGAGCCTTTTGCTGGAAACTGATTCTCTAACGACAATAGTGGCACTACATGCATTACATGGGGCCAAATAAAAAATCTGAAACCTTTATGCATATCTATAGACCCTTCCCAGAAGATCTGAACACACTTTCAGCATTTTGAATTAAAATCCCTAGGAACATTTTGCCGGAAACCGATTGTCTAATGCCGAAAGTGGCGCTATGGGCACCACATGGGGCCGAATCAAAATTCAAAAACCTTTATGCATATCTACAGTCTCTATCAGAACAAATGAACACACTTTAAAAACCAAAAATTACATATCCTAGGATCCTTTCGTCGGGAAGCTGTATTTTAGCTGGTGTCCAAAATTAAAACTAAAACTATTTTTGTCATCTCTATACAATACTTAAGAAGTATGGTAAGTTTCCAAATTATAGCTAAAAAAAAAGACGTGCTGACGTACGGACAGAAATCATCACTATATCAAAAATGCGCGAATAAAAGGAACAATGAATGGGGATTATTACATCATGCACAGCACAAGAATGCAATACCATGATGTCATGACCTTCATTCATAAAAAATCAATTCATGGACACTGAATGATTGTCAAAACAGTTGCCGTTAAAAACTATGCCCAGTCCCTTCATTATGCGAACACGAACAAGTCAAGAAGAAAGGAATATTGCAAGATAAATTGGTTGTTAGTACCAATGGACTCATTGATATATAAAGGATATGAAATGAGTGTTTTTCTTTATACCACATCACATACATATTTTTGAAACGAGTCTAAGAATTTTCCGTTTTGGCGAGCCTTTGGCGAGCCCAAACGGAAAATTCAGACAAGTTTCATAAATATTATATGAAAAAAACACTCATTTCATATTCTATTTATCATATGACACACAAACGCACAAATTAGCCACTTAGTATGACTTTTTAACCCATCACCTAACTTGATTTGCAGACGGCACTTGGAAAAAACATCCTCGTAAAACTAAAAATTTTCATTTTTTGCTTCCAAAACATAGGTTATGACCCCTCATTGGAACGAGCTCGTTCCAAGGAGGGATCATAACCTATGTTTCGGAAGCAAAAAGTGAAAATATAAAAAAAAATGAATGGCATTTTTCTTGTAGGTAAAAGATTAATACAATATAACCCACCCCAAATAGGACAGATAACGTAATTCTCCCTACTGAAATTATGCAAATGTGACCCAGTTGTTTTTTGTTTAGCCAATCAAATTGTCCAGTTTTGAAATTGACCAATGAAGGCTCCCAACTCTAATTATGCAAATTATGAAAATGTGGCCCAGCTTTATTTTGTTCAGCCAATCAAATTGTCTAGTTTTGAAATTGACCAATGAAATTGACGGAAGGCTTTATTTATCACTGATTAATATGAAAACAAAATATCAAATGTTTCAAAGTGAACAAATCGGACGAATCATATGATAAATGCCTATATGAGCTGAGGTCTCGACATCAATACACCATCTCAGGAACCCACATGGTGTGAATAAACTATATGTGTAGAATGATTTGTCTGATCTCTGATGATTCAAAAACAGAGGTTTAATGAGCCAATGTGACATGAGATCAAGCTGCCAAAACAGAAGTAGTACATTTAACCTGGCTATTTCAATACCAGAAAGGGGAAGCATTGGTCATGTTGCAATTATGGTATAGCCTCACATTATGGAACTGATGTTAAACACTAATGTTTAAAATAAACAAAAACTTACTTAAGACAGCTGAAAAAAAAATCTGAAACCTCAGTAAGAACAGTTTGTATTGTGGTGGTCATACATGTACAAACTCACTTATTGAAAGTGACCATAACCCTTTGAACACTGTCAGTATCTTCCATCTCAGTTCAATGGCAGCAATTGAAAGAGTCCATATTCATTATGTGGGGGTAGACCAATCCTTATTTTCAGTGTGCAGCCTTGAGGCTGCACATTGAAAATATTGATTGGTCTACCCCACACATTCGCTGAGCAACCATTCTACTTAATGAAATTATATTGTATCATGTTTCTGGACTGGGAAAGAGGACTCACAGTTTCAAGGTGTTAATTTCCAAAATAGCCAAAAGTGTTGACACTGACCCCAACAGCGATGTTCAACACAAAGCACTGTTCTGTTGGTTAGTGAAAAAATAGGGGTTGAGTCAGTTTGTCCACAGAAGAAAAAACCTTTCTGTTTTCTATATAAATTTATTGGTGTTTAAGGTCACATTTTTCCACAATGGCTAATCATTACCGCAACATGGATATGAAGTCATGTCCAGCCAATTGTTTACACCCATGCTACCCATTTTAACCCTTTACCTAACAAATCACCCGCATCTGCCTGCGTAATATGCAAATTTAGCAGTTGAAAAAATTAAATTTTTCAAAATATTTCAACCAAAACATATCATGTGACCCCGCATTGGAACGAGCTCATTGAGCTCATTCCAATGAGGGGTCACATGATATGGTTTTGTTGAAATTTTTTGAAAAATTAAAAAAAATTACATTTAAAATAATAATTTTGATATCGTCTGTGTTGGGTAAAGGGTTAACTGGTAGAGTAATAGAAGCCTCTATCATGGCTCTCTTGAAAAGTGCTGAAAGCCACTATAGTGGCTTACACCATTTGAAGTAGCTTTCTTCTTTGTTGAGCAGTAGCAAGAAAATTTATATAAACCTGTTTTAGTACAATTTATTGAAGAGTGGGGAGCACTGTGGCTCAGTTGGTAGAGGTGCAGGCTGCAAGCCGAGAGGTCCTCGGTTCGAACCCCACCTGCGGCAACCGTGTTGTGTCCTTGGGCAAGACACTTCATCTCCATTGCCTGTGTGGGGCATGGTGGCATTGTGTACTAAGGCGTTGTGCACGTCGATGGTGCACTTGTCTTCAACCAATGCTAACTCTTGTGTGGAGTTAGTATGTTGGGGAGCTGACAGTTGCTCGGTGGTTCTCTCCGGGTACTCCGGCTTCCTCCACCCGTAAAACTGTCACGGTCATGATTAGCCATTGTGCATAAATATGTGACCTTAAACATCAATAAATAAATAAATAAATAAATAAACACCAATAAATAAATAAATAAAATATTGAAGAGTGCCTGTTGGCATGCTCCAATAAATTGTAATAAAACAATTATTTTTTTTTATCAAAATCTTGCTAAACTAAGGATTCAAATGTTTGTGGCATGGTATCTTTGAAAAAAAATTTTCATATTACAAATCACCTTTGAAATATAATTAAGCACTCTACCAGTTAAAGGACTTCTGCCACAAGCATTGGTTACAAAGTCCAAATAAATACCAATAAAACAGAGCATGTTTACCATAGTAAACAAGCTCTGCCTCACGTCCTGGAGTTCCCACAGTTGAGTTTCTCCAGCCCCCAACTGCCTAGCAAAACTATATTAAACAACTCGGAGAGAGAACAAACAAACAAAAACATATCACATTTGATTGGAAGTCAAGAATAATAAACAAAAACTTATGTCTACTGTTCTTTGTAAATTCAGATACAAGGTACTTTCATGTAATAAACCAAAATGAAATTATGATATACAGATAACGAAAAGGTGTGATAATGTTGAAAAGATTAGGGATTTCTGGTTCAGTGTTCAATTGTAAGGATTCCATTAATGATTAACCACCTGTCACTTAGACACTAGAATGTACGTACCCTAAGAATGCGGCTTGATTATTGCATTGACAAGTTTGCTCACCTTCATAAATTTAGGTGCACTATTTTATACTTGCCTGGTTTTAACAGAAATTAAGAACTGTAAATTCAATTTAATTTTCAGATTTCTCAAAAAATCAATGAGAAAGGATCAGCAGTTGATTTACAGAAAGACATTCGCTCAATAGTTGAACAGCGGGGTACAGGGGAGATGACTCCTGAACAGATACTGGTAGACTGCTATGTAAGTTTAAATGTTGAATTCAGTATATTATTCTCTGTAACAATGTCTTGTACCAGTATCTAACTTTTCCTTGTATTTATCATTTGTCCCATTTTAAACTGTGTTTTTATAGTTATATATAGAATATACCCATAGTAGCTTGGTGTACCAAATGTTCACCACTCGTGGTGAAGTGGTGTTAACCACGAGTGGTAAACATTTGGTACACAAAGCTACTTTGAGTATATTTTATTTATACCATGATCGTCAGATTATTAAGAGTTGCTGTTATTTTTTCTCGATTTTACTGAGCACCAGACGTACATACAAGCAAATCTGTTTTTGTTTACACGAGCATCGGTGGGTGGTACTTCCGCTGTAAATTTTATCACCAAAATAAAATGAAAAAAAGAAACTGAGCTTTTTTTTGTTTTAATAACATAATAACATACTATTTCGAGTTATGGATGATTTATTAACATGAGACAATGCATGTTTGTTAATTTTTGGCATCTTATGAGGTAAACCAATTTAAAAATGTAATAAATAATTGCCACTTCCATTTCACTCTTTGCGAGGCGAAGTGCGATAAATTTAGATAAGTTTGCATTCAGATCAAAGGTCAACAGGGATGTAGTTCTACTGTAGGTGTAAATTTTTACTATTGAAATCCCATTGCTGGCGTGTTCATCATGGTTGGTGTGTAAAGATAAAATTTATGTCATAGGCTTTTCATATATAGTAGAATAGGTAATCATGGTATAATATAATTGTCATAATACTTCAACTCCTAGCACTCTGGTAGTATATCAGAAAATTTGTGTCATTGACCCCATATTGCCCATATGCAGCATAAAAATTTAACAAATTATATCTTGTTTGACAGAGCTCAATGAGCTCTGCCAAACAAGATATAATTTATTAAATTCTCAGTTGCATTGTGGGAAAAATTTCCTGCTGAAAACTTTGGTATCTTGACAACAGTGTGCAGGGGTTTAATACCTACACAATAACAGTAAGTAGAACCTGTCTTGAGAGACTGCCCTCTGGGCCACACAAAAGTGGTCTCTCAAGACAGGTGGTCTCTCATAACAGGTTTCAGGTTTTCTTAAGTCAGTGAATAACCAACCACAAGATTCAGAAATGGAGAAGAATAGATTTTTGTAATTACTTTGTAGTTGTTCTTTTTTATGAAGTTTTTGTAACAAATTGAAATGGACTGTTATAAAAATTATAAAAATAAATTAGTGTTGAAAATCTTCATTGAAGATTTTCAACACTAATTTATTTTTATAATTTTTATAATATATGACCAAAAATAATTTAGCACTCTACCAGTTTAAGCTTCGGGGGCATTTTTTGAAGGAACTAAGTGACACTACATTCCATATCAGCATCAGAATATTTTGAATGTAATATCTTATGAGCACCACAATCAATCAGATATTTTCTCTTGATATATCACAACTTTCCTCTTCTATGTATCTATACAATTCTGTTTTGTACAGTAAAACCTGTCTTGAGAGACCACTGTCTGGAGAGACCACCTGTCTTGAGAGACGTTTACGGCCACGGACGTTTCGGCCCGGACGTTTCGGCCACGGACGTTTCGGCCACGGACGTTTCGGCCACGGACGTTTCGGCCAATTGGAGATATTTCTCACAATATATGAGATTTTTCTATTATTATTTTTAATTTTTTTTACTTTATTTTTTTTTATTTATTTTATTTATTTTTTTTTTCTTTTGAATGTTCATTTTTTTATTTAAAACATGAAAAGATTTTTCATAGGGATAGTTATAATCATTAACTATTATGTTTTTATAGTAATATTCCTTCAACCTACCTGTCAGCTTACTACATTTTATGTGTGTTTCCATAACTATTTAGTTTCAGCTTTTGATTATTAGCAGAATATTTCATTTAGGCTTCCTCTTTTGTCAGGGAGTGTTTTTACAGCAATTGGACTGGAGTTTTTGAGATCAATGAATTTTTAGGTCTCCTTGTGTTTTTGTTGTTAGAGCAATTGACAAGAAATTGTCCTTTTCTTTATACCTGCCTTATGTGGCTTCAAAGAGGGTTTGGTTTTTTATATAAATACTCCATGTTATCATACTCTCCTCATAGCCTCTGGTGTGCTAGGAGTCCTAACATGGAAATCATTACAACAAAAAGAGGTGGGAAAAAACTATGCGTTGAGGGACATATGTACACTGTGAAGTCAAGATCAGACAAGTATAAATCTGTAACATGGCGCTGTGTGAAACGTGACCCCCCTATCAACTGTACAGCTATCTTGAAAACAAATGACAATTATGAATGTCCAGTTTTGACGAAGGAGCATTCTCATTTATCTGACGAAATAGAAGTAGATATTTCTAAATGCAGACAGAACATGAAAGAGATGGCTAGTAAAACAAATGATAAGCCCAACCAGATTTTCACGACAATGCTTTCAACAGTATCTGATGAAGTGAAAGCCCGTCTTCCAAATGCAGATGTAAATAAACGTGTGCTGCGGAGAGCCCGAGCTCTTCATCGACCCAAAGATCCACAAACTCTACAGGAACTTGAAATAACCGGTGAGTGGAGCATGACTACAGGTGACCAGCCTGTTCCATTTTTGTTCAGTGACAATGGTCCTACTGCTGATGAGAGGGTTATTATTTTTGCCACTGAAAAACATTTACAGCAGCTAGCAAGCTGTGATACTTGGTGCATGGATGGAACATTTTCAGTTGCCCCAAATATTTTATATCAGTTGTATGTCATACATGGTCGTGTAGATAATGTGTTTTTGCCTTTAGTTTATGCTTTGCTCCAAAGAAAGACCCAAACAAGTTATGAGAGTCTGTTCAACAAATTAGCAGAGGCTGACTGTGATCCTACAACTGTCATTATAGATTTTGAAAGAAGTGTTAAGCTTTCTGTTCATTCTGTCTTTGGTGCTCATGTTAATATTCAGTATTGTTTTTATCATCTCTCCCAGTCAGTTTGGAGAAAAATTCAGTCACTTGGGCTTGCAAATTTATATGAGACTGAAAATGATATTTTTATACTGTACCAATACCTAGACATAGCTGGTGCTAACTCTTAAAAATCTAGGGCCAAACACAAATTTTGCCCCCCAATCCCCAAAATTTGCATCTAAAACCAAAAGAAATCATGTCCTGAAGGACCTCCATTCTTTGCCCTTACTGTGCATGCGCAGTGTCAAGGACGTTCCGAAATTGGCGCCAATTATCATTCTTACAAGCAGTGCCTGGTCAGCGCTATGTACTCAGCGGGGAGGTATGAGTTCCCAACTCCTGGGAGGGCCATCCCTGTCTGGGTCATTGGTAAGTATAAAAAATATATAAATTACTATAAATTTTTTAACATTTTTATACTGTACCAGTGACCCAGACATAGCTGAATAGTAAAAAGGCTGGAGGGCCAAGGACATAGAGGAAAATCCAATAAGCTCAACTATATAATATAGAGTCAACCCCTCAAGGAGAAAAGGGGTATTAGGCTTTACATGTATCTTTCTTATTTTATGATAAATTAGAAAGATACAATGCCCTTCATAATTGAGCACAATAACATTCATGTTCTCTATTAACATCCAGTATAACCCTTTATACTAATTATTTTTAAAGTAAGCCAATAAATAAAGTTAGTCCAGAGAATTGAGACTCTTTATATTCTTTAAAAGTGTCCGAGGATTGTATATTAATGCCCGTTTGACACTTGACATATACAAATGCTTCACACCGAGCTACACTTTAAAAATATAAATGAATTTTTAACATTAATATTACACTTTAAAACCATCCCGGAAACGACTCAGAATTACTGACACCGGAGGAGGAATTCCCTTGCTTTTCACTATAAAGCAGGTGACCTAAGGGGACACCCTCCCCCCCCCCCCCTTCCCCTTGCCCTGGGTCAAATAGCCCAGAGCGAAGAGGGCAGCAGGACTGAGTCACTGCCGGAACAGAAAACCTGCATAACTATAGTTGCAACTGTTTAGTGGACAACATTCTGAGCAACAGATAACGGACCTAAACAATGCAGGTCTCCAGAAATGGACTCAATATTTATGAGATAAAAATTTGTGAATGTGGATGGCTGAGACCAATAAGCAGCCTTCATTAAATCTGTAATAGCAACACTATTTGCGTAAGCCCAAAATGTAGAAAGAGCTCTTACTTCATGAGCCAAAATCTTAAGCACAGACTGCTGAGAAGAAGATAAATTTTCATAAGCAGTACGGATAGTTAATTGAATCCATCTAGCAATAAAATGGACCGAAATGTCCTTTCTATTAGGCATCAGAGACAGAAAGAAACATTTTCGTCCCTTTCTGATAAACTGAGATCTCTGTTTATAAATACGTAAAGCTCTAACAGGACAAAGTAAAGGCCTACGCCCGTCTGAAGACGGCAGTGCCTTAATAACAATAGGTTCCGGATATTTATTAGGAGCCTGATTCTTAGCTAAAAATCCAACATTAGTAGTGAAGGTGATAGTGTTCCCGACACTACGATAGTGAGAATCGTCCACCAATAGTGCATGAAGCTCACTGACTCTTCTAGCAGAAGAGAAAGCTAAGAGAAAAGCTGTCTTATAAGACAAGAATTTGAAATCTACTGTCCCAAGAGGCTCAAATGGCTTTTCGTTCAGTTTAAGAGGAACCCAAGCTAAATTCCACTTAGGAATTAATCTAAGAGTTCTGGGTCTATTTATCGAGAAGTTTCTAACTAACTTAGATAAAGAGACATTAGATCCAATTTGTAAACTATCGTGGTGTGCATAGGTATCAGATAACATAGACCTATAACCCTTAATAGTAACAGGCTGCAGTTTGATCTCGTCAAACAAGTATACTAGAAAGTTTGCAATGTCTGGTATGGAGGGATCAAAAATATCAACAGAATGATCCCTACACCAACGACGAAAAACCTTCCACTTAGCCGCATAGTTTAGTGAAGAGGAGGTCCTCTGCTCGTCCTGTAAAGTACTTGCCATGCAAGAAGGACCGCACAACGGAAAAAATGTGAAGGTTGAGACCTTGCGGGTTGTGATGAAGTTGACGCGGTTTCCCCCTGCGAAAGAAGATCCTCCCGTGGAGGAAGCTTTCGCGGTAGGTCCCACAACAGACACCTTAGTAGATTTATCCACGGTCTCTGTGGAGACAGAGATGCTACCAACAGAATCTTGCATTGTTTTATTTTTAGCAATACTTGCTGAATCAACGGCTCTGGAGGATACGCATATCCTATCATTCCGTCCCATGAGATCGATAGAGCGTCTACTGCAAATGCTCTTGGATCCGGACACGGTGACACATACGTCTGCAACTGATTGTTGAGATGTGTCGCAAATAAGTCTATCATTGGCCGTTCCCATTGGTAGCAAATCTGATTGAATACTTGATTGTTGAGAGTCCACTCCGACGGCAACAAGCGACCCTTCCATGAAAGGGAGTCTGCTAGTACATTCAGACGACCCGGTATATGACGGACTGAAAGTAGAACTTGATGTTCTAGAGCAAACAGAAGGATTCTTTCCGTTAAATTGAATAACGGAACGGAATGAGTGCCTCCCTAGTTCTGTATATACGCCACTACTGTCGTATTGTCGGACAGGATTTGGACATGAGCTTTGTGAATAATGTCCATCCAATGACGTAACGCAAGCCAAATTGACATCATTTCCTTGATGTTTATGTGCTTGCTTAGGAACTGTGGATCCCAAAGACCCTGGCATCTCGAATCTGTTGGGATCAATGATGCTCCCCAACCTGTTTGACTGGCATCCGTCATAATCGTAAAACTCGGATCCATGTGACTGGAATATGCATGAGGCTACTATTAGTAATCTGCCCAGAACAAACAATATTTCAGAGGGCTGGAATAATAAATTCCAAGGGCTCGTTGGTCATAGCCACCCTAGCATCTGGAAATTAATTGAGTGTTTACAAGATGAGTGTGCAGGTGTTATAGGTATTCCGTTGCAATTGGAGCGAGGTATCAGACCGAAAAAGAGAACAGAAAAGATATATGCTGAATTACAATCACGACTCCAAAACTTGTGTGATGATAGAGTGTGTGGTCATAAAACAATTGCTGAATTTCTACGTGGTGTAAGTTACAATCTGCGTGGTGGTCAACCGAATATGTAATCTTGAATACAATGAAATGTGACATAATGAACTAAGAAAAATATATTTTTCTCTTATTATAAATGTAGCATAACAAACTGAGAGAACCTGATTTTTGATTGGTCAAATTCAACTAATGAAAAATCAAGTACCTGGGTTACATTTGGGCTCGCTTTTGGGGCCCAAAGTTTAACTTATTAGTGCAATATGAGGAAATTTAAAAATCTTCTTCTTCAGATCCACTGGAGTGGGGGGGGGGGGGGGGGGGGGGGGGTGAGGGGTGGCTTGTCAGATTCAGGTTTGTTCAAATCGGGTCACTGGGGTAATATTTGAGCTCTGTATTTGGAGGTGGGGTGGGGGGAGGGGTTTGTTGAAGTGAATGCAGAGACATAACAACCCTTGGAAGTTTGGGAGTGTTTGTCCACACCTGACAGAATTGGAAGCAGTCAGGAAGACCTATGATAACAATCATCTGACATGGACACTAGAGTTATGAATAATTTCATGATTTCATTCCTGTGTATTCCTCTGTAGTGTTAATGACGTGTGCAGAAGTCTGTTAGTCTGTTCACATTTTCCTTTAGGTTAGTCTGTTCACATTTTCCTTTAGCACGGGCTACACCCCGCAGTTCTTGTCTGATCGTCACAAAATTTTGGGGTCATGTCTAGTTGAGAACGTCCCCTTTTGGTCGCGATCGGTCAACCGGTATGGCTGCCCGAGCCCAAAACCCAAAGGGATTTCATTGTAACTTGGTAGGTTGACTTCACAATGTCTAGATGAGAACATCCCCTTTTGGACACGATTGGGCAACTGTGATGGCAACAGGGGCCCGAAGCCCGAAAACCTTTAGAACAGTCTACAGGTCATAATTATGAAAGGATTTCATTGTAGCTTGGTAGAATGACTCCAAATAATGTCTAGATGAGAACATTCCCTTTTGGTCACGATCATTCAGCTTTTATGGCTGCCTGAGCCCAAAGCCCTTTAGCATAGTCTATAGGTCATATTTATGGAAGGATTTCATTGTAACTTGTTAGGTTGACTCCATATAATGCCTGGATGATGACATCCCCTTTTGGTCGTGATTGGTAAACTGTGACAGCTACAGGTGCCCGAAGCCCGAAAACCTTGAGCACAGTCTACAGGTCATATTTATGAAGGGATTTCATTGTAACATTGTAGGATCACTCCAGATGATGCCCAGATGAGAATGTCCCCTTTTGGTTGTGATCATTCAACCATTATGGCTGCCCGAGCCTGAAGCCCGAATACCTTTAGCACAGTCTACAGGTCATATATATGAAGGGATTTCATTGTAACTTGTAGGTTTGACTTCATATAATGTCTAGATGAGAACGTCCCCTTTTGGACACGATTGGGCAATTGTGACAGCTACAGGGGCCTGAAGCCCAAAAACCTTTAGAACAGTCTACAGGTCATAATTATGAAGGGATTTCATTGTAGCTTGGTAGGCTGACTCCAAATAATGTCTAGATGAGAACATCCCCTTTTGGCCGCGATCATTCAGCCTTGATGGCTGCCCGAGCCCAAAAACATGTAGCATAGTCTCTAGGTCGTTTTTATGGAAGGATTTCATTGTATCTTGTTAGGTTGATTCCATATAATGCCTAGATGATGACATCCCCTTTTGGTCGTGATTGGTCAACTGTGATGGCTACAGGTGCCCGAAGCCCGAAAATCTTGAGCACAGTCTACAGGTCATATTTATGAAGGTATTTCATTGTAACTCCGTAGGATCACTCCAGAAGATGCCCAGATGTGAATGTCCCCTTTTGGTTGTGATAATTCAACTATGATGGCTGTCCGAGCCCAAAGCCCAAAAACCTTTAGCACAGTCTTCAGTTCACATTTATGAAGGGATTTCATTGTAACTTGGTAGGGTGACTTCATATAATGTCTAAATGAGAACAACCCTTTTTGGACACCATTAGGCAAATGTGACAGCTACAAGGGCCTGAAGCCCAAAAATCTTTAGCACAGTCTGCAGGTGATATTTTTGAAGGGACTTCATTGTACCTTGGTAGGATGACTCCAAATAATGTCTAGATGAGAACGTCCCCTTTTGGTCGCGATCATTCAGCCTTGATAGCTGCCCGAGCCCAAAATCTTTAGCATAGTCTATAGGTCATATTTATGGAAGGATTTCATTGTAACCTGTTAGTTTGACTCCATATAATACCTAGATGATGACATCCCCTTTTGGTCGTGATTGGTCAACTGTGACGGCTTCAGGAGCCTGAAGCCCGAAAACCATTAGCACAGTCTACAGGTCATATTTATGAAGGGATTTTGTTGTAACTTCGTAGGATCACTCCAGATGATGCCCAGATGAGAATGTCCCCTTTTTGTTGCGATCATTCAACCATGATGGCTGCCCGAGCCCCAAGCCCAAAAACCTTTAGCACAGTGTACAGGTCATATTTATGAAGGGATTTCATTGTAACTTGGCAGGTTGACTTCATATAATGTCTAGATGAGAATGTCCCCTTTGGACGCAATTGGGAAACTGACGGCTACAGGGGCCCAAAACCTGAAAACCTTTTGCACCGTCTACTGGCCATATTTATGAAGGGATTTCAATGTAACTTGATAGGATGACTCGTTTTGGAATAATTTCACTGTAAATTGGTAACTTTCGTTGATATATGTTAACTGTGAGGGCCACATACATTAACTGTGAGGTCATATTAACCCACCCCTTAACTCTTTAGTACAGTGTACACCTCATATTATTTTTATCAAAAACATAGCATACAGGGAACAGAAATGAACATATTCCCAATTATCACAATTCTTGTCTTATTTCATAATCCTTTCATAAACATTGAACATTATCCTTTTCATCAAACATAACACACAAGTTAAGCTACAGTGTCATTGACACTTTCATTCGGTACCCCATCATATTGGCAGCAGTTCAGTTTTTCAGTATTTTGCCCATTTCTAACAGTTGGTTTTTATCAACAATTCTAACATTTCAGGCAGAAGATAAGTCATTTACAATGAAGCAGGAAAGGCGTAGAGCAGCTCTACAAAATCATTTACTTTATACTCAGCAAGCCATTGAAAGGGAACAACATGGAAAAGAGGGCAAGTTTTTATATTTTTTTTCATCCTTCGCCTACATTTTAGAGAGAAACCCTTACAAAATTCTTGAATAACCAAAATTATTCCAATAAAAAAAAAACTAAACAGTTCAAACATCACACAGAGAAAATTTGAAACTGTAAAACTCTTTGTTAATTTTCCAGTTGACAATTTTATTTATTGGCTGTCACTGCAGCTTCTGAATTGATCTGGGTCTGAATATGACGTTTCGATTAGTTGATTACGAAAATGGGAGGCATATAGTTCTTTTTGATGGAGCTATAATATCAGGTAGAAAAATAGTCTGTCGACAGAAATCCATATGGAAGAAGTGTTCCATGTGAATTTTTTGTAACTATGTAACTGGAGGAAAAGTAATAAACATGTAATAAAGTTTGGTTCTTGCATAACTTTGATATTTGTGATATGGTTTGAAATTCAACAGTGTTTCTGGCCATTAGAAAATAAAAACCAAGTATATTTTTTAGAATCCTAGTGATGACGATTACCTTTCTGGTTCAGAAACTTTATTTATTGTTTTAGCACAGGAACCTTTGCCACTTTGTTTTTAGCTCACCTTGACAAAGTCAATCTGACCTGATCTAATCGCTCTCCATCCGTCTGTCCATCCATCAACACCATGTTTTGGTCTTCTCCTCCAAAACCACTGGGCCAATTCAAGTGAAAGTTTGTGTGATTGATGGTCCCGAAGGGGCATTACATTTTTGTTGAACTCAACATGTCCAGACCCATACGGAGGGGGTGGGGGAAAATGTACCAAAATATTTTTAAAATCTTCTCATGAACCAGTGGGTACAATGATTTGATATTTGTTATGCAGCTTCCTTTTGAGGTGTAGAATCAAGTTTGTTCAAATGCAGTTCGTGAAGCAATGATTGGCTTTGTAATGGGAGGGGTAAGATTTTTGGCCTCCCCAAAATTTCTATTTTCTGAAGCGATGGTCTGATTTGAACTAAATTTGGTATGTGGTATTATTGTGTCATAAGTACTTGAGTCGTGCAAAAAAAAAAATTCCTGCATCCCCATGGGAACTCCAGGAGCTAAAAATAGATATATTTTCAAATGCCAATATTTCCCAAACCACACAGAACAGATAACTGAACTGTTGTTTGGGATGAAGCATCCTTAGGGCCAGTAGAATTGAATGGTAAAAGAAAATTGCCATCGGTTGGGTCAGGGTGTTCTGCAGAGGGCATCTAAAAAAATGCTGAGTCAGCGTATTTGCCAAAAGTTTTAAAAATCTTATCTCCAGAACCAATCATCAGAATCTTTTGATATTTGGTATACAGCATCCATGGGGGGGGGGGGGGGGGGGGGGGGGGGGGGGAGGAGGAGGGTCTTCAAATCAGATACGAGTGTGTTAAAATGAAGCCCATTGGTTCATATTTGGGCTCAATGCAGGAGTCCAAATTTTTAACTTAGGGCAATATGGGGAATATTCTTTAAAAATCTTCTTCTTCAGAACCACCAGTCAGAATCTTTTAATATTTGGTATACATCATTGTTATGAGGGTCAGATTCAAGATTGTTCAAACCAAGTCCCTAGGTTAATATTTGGGTTTCCTATGGAAGCCCAAATTTTTACTTAGTTCAATATGGGGGATAGATTTAAAACATCTTCTTCAGATCCACCAGTCAGAATGCACTCATATTTGGAATACAACATCTCTGGGTTGGGGGAGGGGGTTGTCAGATTCAAGTTTGTTCAAATCTGGTCCCTAGGTATATATTTGGGCTCGCTATGGTAGCCCAAATTTTATCTTAGTATAATATGAGGAAATTTCTTTAAAAATCTTCTTCTTCAGATCCACCAATCAGAATGCTTTCATATTTGGTATACAACATCTCTAGGAGGGTCAGATTCAAGTTTGTTCAATTCGAGGGCCTGGGTTAATATTTGGGCTCCATATGAGAACCTGAAATTTTACTTAGTGCAATATGAGGAAATTTCTTAAAAAATCTTCTACTTCAGAATGCTTTTATATTTGGTATACAACATCTCTAGGGGTGTGAGATTCACATTTGTTCATTTCAGGTCTCTAGGTTAATATTTGGGCTCGCTATGGTAGCCCAAATTTTAACTTAGTGCAATATGAGGAAATTTCTTTAAAAATTTTCTTCTTCAGATGCACCAGTCAGAATGCTTTCAGATTTGGTATACAACATCTCTAGGAAGGTCAAATTCAACTTTGGTCAAATTGATTGCCTGAGTTAATATTTGGGCTCCGATTTGGCCAGTAGCTGAAGAATTATAAATTTTGTATTCAGTACCCTCTAGAGGTGTGTAACTAAGATTAATCCACATAGGTTTATCAAGGGGCTTCATAGGGGAGCTCCACATTTTACATTATGATCAACTGAAGAAAAGGCATGATGCTTAGACTATTTTTGTCACTCCTGAAGGGCTCAAGGATTGACAATGTATCCTCTGGAGATGGATTGCTTAATGTAAATTCATTCTTGAACTCTGTTTATAACATCTTTTGTTCAAGGTGAGTGCTTCAGGCCCCTTGGGGCCTCTTGTTTTAGTTTCACTTTTGATTACAAAAGGAAGACCATGTTTGATTTTCATGGGAGTATAATGGTATTTATGGCTTAAACTTAATTATTATTATGCCCCCGACCTTCCTTCCATTCATCTGTCAGTACAAATGTTTTGGATTGTAATTTCAAAGTCATCCGTCAGAATTCGATCTTCTTTGGTATGCTGATAGACCTGCATGGGGGAACGGATATGCACAAGGAACGGGTTCCGTCTAATAATTTTTCCAAGAGCTATGGCACTTTTTCACCACTCTTTCCACTTAGAAAATTTTGCACCATGGCGTTGCTCTTGTTTTGATGTCTATGCATAATTAATTTTTTTCTTGTTGAAGAGGGGGTGTTCACACAGTGATTGGAAATTTCAGAGTTTCTTCAAAAGGAAAGTCATGTTTGATTTTCATCTTTTTAATTAATAGTATGCAGGGGTGTTACGAAGGATCTTGGATGGTTTTGTCTTCCAGGCACAAATTCTGAATTCTCAGGGGTTGGTGGATTGAGGTGGATGTGTGTGTGGTGGGGGGGGGGGGGGGGGGGGGGGGTGCACAGTCAGGATTTCATAATAGGGGTGTCTAAACATATCTAAAAGAATATTGTTGTGGGCGGAGGACCTCCCCTAATTTTAAATGAGACCCTCTGGTTGTTAATCCCTCTTCCTACTTCCCTGCCGGGAAGTGGAAGTAATGACTAGGGGGTCATTAGGATTAGGCTTTCTTGAGAAAATTTAGCAAAATTCAGTCATCTTAGATCAAGTCTGAGGCATTTGTAGTGTATGTAGTCTACATTGTAGACCATTTTGTGGTCTATGTTATGTAAAACTTGCATTGGGCTAATGTTTTTTGGGGGTGGGGATGGGGTGTTGAGGAATGAGCAAACATTTTAAAGGACCAAAGCCCCCATGGCTATGCCACTGTGGGGTCTGGCTAAAACATGAATTGTTAAATTGCAAAATTGCTGGAAATTAAATGGCCTGTGTGACGTAGGGGGCTTCTATAGGAATATTGTTGGATTATATCAGCATGTGAAACAGTGTCAACAGATCATGGCACCTTGTGAGAAAATAACAATTGTACTGTTTCTGTTAACAGTCATATCCTTTTTCATTTCTCACCACTACAAAATCCTTACTTCTCTCCACATTGGTTGATACCTCATGGACATAAAATATTGCTCTGTCCCTGATTGGAAGTGCTCAATGGGCACCTTCCAAAGAGGGATTATGAGCTATGCATTTGATGTGAAAATTAAAAAAACAAACAAATAAATGACAGTTGTAATAAATAGCACCTGCCATGTAAAAGTAGGTGAAGGGTTAAGAGTTCCCCTTCTCAAATTACTTTGTTTACTACAACAGTACACATTTCAAATATCAGTGTTTGACTATTTTTATACCCCCCGCGAACAAAGTTTGGGGGGTATATAGGAATCACCCTGTCCGTCCGTCTGGCTGTCCGTCCGTCCATCCATCTGTCCATCCATCCGTCCATCCTTATAAGTGCAACCCCTCCTAAACCTTTTGAAAACTTTTCATGAAACTTTACACAATGGAAGAACTCCATATGAAGATGTGCATGAAGCAATATAATTCCGTTCTGACATTTCCAAGGAGAGATAATCTAACTTATACATTTCAATTGCTACATCATATGGTTGTGTCCTCGTAAGCGCAACAACTGAGGTACGGGGGGTATCACTTTGTGAGCTTGCTCACAGTACCTCTAGTTCACTCTGGAGAGTATTTTCACCAAGCCATGGTAGTGAAAAATAGTCAATTAACAGGAGTCATATGCAATTAGCAGGGATATTCAATTAAGCATATTAAATTAATTGGGCTCCACTGTACTATTTATGTCTGTATAGTAGTTCAAAATCATGAAAAAATAACTTTGAACAGAAACTCAGGCTTTTAGTTAACCATTTACTCAACGCACATGATATCAAAATTTCTTATTTTAAATATTTATTTTTTCAAATTTTTTTAACAAAACCATTTCACGTAGCTCCTCATTGGAATGACCTGGATGAGCTCATCCCAATGAGGGCTCACATGATATCGTTTTGCTGAAATTTTTTTAAAAATATTTTTTCAACTGCTGAATTTGTACATTATGCAGGTGGATCTGGCTGTTTCATTAAGCAAGGGATGAAACATGAAAAATATGGTTATGGAAATATATTAAATTTAGTGTAATATGTTTTTATCACAGGTGTAGAAAAATTATTAGGAGTGTATCAGTCACAGCCAAATTTCACTAACCAAGACTCAAGTATTCAATTGAAGGATCAGCTGATGGGAGTAAGTATGGAAATATGCATTGAACTAATATATATTACTTTTACTTCAGAGACTTTCATGTGGGTTTCAATAAAATGGAAATTGCAACAAAATCCTCTTATAATCAAGAGCAAACTTAAATATGGTTTTATTTGAGTGCTCTCACAAAAAACTATGATTCCGAATTTCTAGTGCAGTACATGTAGAACAGGATACCATTAAAATTAGGATTCATGCAAATTCTTAAAATTGAAATTCAGGCATGTGCAATTTTAAGGACTTTTTGCATGCTTTTCAGACAGACTTTTCAAGAACCCAATCAGTTAAATCAGTACACAGAGTTCCTATTTATGGTACCTACCGTATACGTCCATGTGTAAGTTGCTCCCATGTATAAGTCGCACGCCATATTTTCAGCCAAAATGTCTCCCCTGCAACTATTACCTTTGTATAAGTCACACCACCGATTGTGAGAATAGCCGGTACACAAGAACGACTACAGCCCATGATTGAGTGTGGGCTTGTACAGCATGAAATTAAGTGAGTATCAGAACATGTGAACGGTTTGAGTTTCTTATTATTTCTTCATTTCAGTAATATTTATCTCCTATTAATTGAAAGAAATAAAGCAATAATAAAAATTATATGGTGTTTTTTAATTTACTTTGTCTATTTATTCCTTGTGTGATACTTGTTGATGTCGTAAATCCATAATATTTTGCACATACCGTAATGGCATGAGGGAGAGGTCATACTCCGTACTTCAAAGGAGGCAAGAGGTCCAGTAAGGGATCAAGGAACAGGACAGTGAATGGATTCATTGTGTTATGGTGATGTTTAACATAAAAGACAAGTTACAAGTCCAAATTATTTATTTTATAGAAATTAAATATAACAATACATGTATAGCATTTAACAGTCAGAACATATGCAACAAGAACATAAATTAAAGATGTACAATGAATGAAAGATACAATCTACCCCTTCCCACCTAATATAAATGAAGTCCAATCTGGACATCTGCCTGAACACTGATTCATAAAACAACAAACTCAGAGAATCGTTGTTGACCACATGCTTGAGTTTTAATTAATTACTTATAGTATACTGGATAGTTAATTTGCAGGTAGAATGTGTACAGTATCAAGCGAAATAAGTTGAAAATTATCTTACTGGAATATATTAACTTTTAAACTCAAGGCAGTGCTTTAAAAAATAACAAACTCTCCCAGACAAATTTTGGGAAGCTCTAGCCAAATATGCCAGGGCTTGCCATGCTTTTTTCAAAAATTGTTAATATCTGTCAAATGGAGAATCTAAAACAGAATCCCCGTTACACAAACACAGTTAATTCATAGATTTTCAGTCTGACAAATCTCCGATGAATATTCACAATTTCAGAAGAAAGCATGAGAAGCAAGCAAACTTTCAGCTGATGGGTTACAGTGCTGTAATGTATAGTCCATGAGCTGAGAATATGCATGGTGTGCCATACTTTCAAAAAAAAAAAACTTGTCAATATCTGTCGAATGGAGAAAATAAATCAGAATTCCCCCTTACACAAACACAATTATTAATAAAATACAATCCGCCCCATAGGTGACTGTGGGCACTCTCCAATAATTTGTAATAAAACATATTTTGATTTTCATATTCAGACCATTAAAAATAATCTTTCCCTTGACCAGATAACCTTTGAAGTGTCTTACAATAGTTATTTGTTATATTCCATGGCCTTGTTTTCCACTTGATTGTGCAAAAAACGTAATTTTAAAAACATTTGAGCCTTGCCATTTGATCAATGTCTGTTCTCAGTAGCATTAACCAGCACTTCTTTAACCCTTTACCTAACGAATTGGCCGCATCCGCCCGCGTAATTTGCAAATTCAACCGTTGAAAAAAATTAATTTTTCAAAATATTTCAACAAAACCATATCATGTGACCCCTCTTTGGAACGCGCTCATCGAGCTCGTTCCAATGAGGGGTCACATGGTATGGTTTTGTTGAAATGTTTTTTTAAATTTAAAAAAATAGTAATTAAAATAATAAATTTTGATATTCTCTGCGTTAGGTAAAGGGTTAATCAGTACTAAAGAGTATCGTTCATTTGGTGAACCTTTGAAAAATCTGCAATTGTGGGAATCATTTCAGACTGCAGAGTAAATAGAATCTTCAGTCTTTTACATTGGACCTCATTGGAACAATCTGAACCGCAAAAGTGAGAAAATTGTCAAAGACTCACAACTGTCCGTTCACTTGTAGTTATAAAGTTGTAACTTGTGTAGGAATGAGGGGAATTTTATGTTCCAAATTTCTGAAAAATAATTGTAGAAGTTAATTTTTGAGATTGTTCGTTGAATTTATGAGAACTGATTCCCCTTGGAAAGTGAAGCAGTGCTTGTTTACTGTGGTAAACAATCTCTACTTTACTGGTAAAATAGGACCCAGTAATCAGTGCCTGGGGTGGGAATCCTCTAAAATCGATTGACTGCACTTGACTTTATATCCATGTTGTGGCCATGATTAGCCAATATGCAGAAATATGTGACCTTAAACACCAATAAACAATAAATAAATAAATAAATAAATAAATAAATAAATAAATAAATGGGAAACGATTATTGATTGACGAATCGGCAGTTAATGCTGTAAATTATTGACTAACAGTCATTTAATGCTAGCAATTAGCTGACTTCAAAAATTAATAGTCATGACAGCCCTAAAATAAATCTTTTAACTTTGTGGTTATTTTGAGGCACTTTTGTCAGGCTCAGAGAAACAAAAACTTCTGGTGCAAAGTGAAACATCACACAGGTCCAGCAAAAGTATGCAAATATTTATAATGGAAGTGTAGGAATCCTATCACATTCACAGGTATGAAAATTTCTTTTCACCCTCTGCACACTGATGTCAAATGCCAAAGTTTTCAGCAGCAAATATTTCCCATAATGCAGTTATATATTTAACCAAAAATACCAGGGCGCGCGGTGGGGTTGCGGTAACTGGTTCTCATCAGATCACCGAAGTTAAGCAACGTTGAGCCCGGTTAGTTCTCGGATGGGTGACTGTCTGAGAGATCGATTTGGACTCCCGCGTTGTGTACTAAGGCGTACTGCACATCGATGGTGCGCATGTCTTCAAGCAATCTAACCCTGCCTGTGCGGAGTTGCGATGTTGGGGAGCTGGCAGCTGCTCGTCGTTGCTCGGTGGTTCTCTCCGGGTACTCCGGCTTCCTCCACCCGTAAAACTGTCACGGCCATGATTAGCCATTGTGCACAAGTATGTGACCTTCCTTAAACACCAATAAATAAATAACCAAATATACCCAGTTTGACAGAGCTCATTGAGCTCTGTCAAACAAGATATATATAAGTGGTTAAACTCCAAGTTAAACAGAATAAAAACAGTGATTGGTGAAAATTCCTTTGTGTTACCAGAGTTCAAGGGTTAAATGATTGTACTGTTTCCATGCCAAGTTCTTTGACAGGAAATAGGTTTTAAAAACATTTTAGCTTTGTGTTAATTTTAAAACAAGGACATGCTTTTGTCGCTTGGTTCTGCGAATCTCTGATTTTGCGTGAATTAAATCAGGTATACCACACCAAATCAAGTCTAATGCTGAATTGAATCTCTGTATTTTTATACTGTACCAATGACCCAGACATAGCTGGTGCTAACTCTTAAAAATCTAGGGCCAAACACAAATTTTGCCCCCCAATCCCCAAAATTTGCATCTAAAACCAAAAGAAATCATGTCCTGAAGGACCTCCATACTTTGCCCTTACTGCGCATGCGCAGTGTCAAGGACGTTCCGAAATTGGCGCCAATCATCATTCTTTGTTTGGCCCTCCATCAGTTAACATCTCACTGATCTTTGTGCTTGTAAATCTCATTTTAAATGATGCCAGACACATAAATATTGGAGAAATGGTGATTCTAAGGAGGATAGAGAAGGTGGAGAGGAAAAAGGAGTGACAGAAAATATTCTGTGTCACGGTATGTTGTTAGTGGAGAAAGGGCTATGCCGGTCCTTTCTCCGCAGGGTCACTCTAGTCTATCAGTTTCTATTTCAGAGGAACAAGAACAGGGTGATGTTTCCATGTTATCTTCCAAGAGTGTGCTTCCGTCGTCACAATTGAATGCAGAGCTAGCGGCAAAAGTGCTCATGGAGATACAACAGTTGCCTAAGAGGTCCCGAGTAGGATCGACGGCGCTGTCGTCCGCTAGCTCGCCCAGTGTAGCGTCCATTCACCGAATGGTTCGGCAGCCGGGTTCGTCCATTGCGGTCCAGGAGGAAATGTTGGGTGATGCAAGCACTATAAACATACAAGGTGCACACCCAGTGACGGCGGATAGTAGGAGAGATCGGAGGAAGCCTTCTAGTCCGGTTCCTAGCTCGTCCAGGTCCAGCCGGGCCGCGAGCGAGAGAGGCCCCTCTCTCGTACAACAACATCAGGGACCTGATGTTGTGGTACAAAATGTGTCGCAAGCGGAGCACACGTCCGTCGCTCGGGACGCTCCATTGTATAGGCAGTCTGCGGAGACTGCTCAGGCTTCCTCATCCTCTCACCAGCGCACACGACCGCACCTTGGCTACGTGACCACGGATATTCTACCAGCTTCGCCGATCAGGGATTCTTCAGCGACCAGGTCACGCCATCCGGTAGCCAGGGACACGAGGCCGGTAGACTCCGGACGTTCGCATAGGAAGAGTATGCAGGAGTCAGTTGATGTGGAGCTTCCCGCGGCTAAGCAGCGAAAGACCGCTACTCCGCAGGCCTCGATGACGGAGGTGCTAGCTCAGATAGCACAAATTATCGCAGCATCCCAGCAATCGACAGAATCGGTGTCGGATCGGGAATTATCCGACGGCGCTGGGTCGGTACGCTCCGCCGAAGCATCGGGTGCGGACGACGGGGAGCATCATGAGGTCCGACCGGATGGCGAAAGGGATACGGATGACTTCCTTCCTCAGGTTGTTCCATCGGGCCAGACTGCTGCGGTACCGGACAAGAGACTGATAGCGTCATTGGACACTTAATTCTTCGAGCGGTTCAGAGACATCGTCCCTGAGTTTCCATCTCAGTCCAATAATGTGACAAGAACATTTGAGTTATTGAACGACGCTATCTTTAAGCTTGCTTCCAAAACAGGCAAAGCTGGTTTCTTGTCCTCCAATGCTCTTAACCTGCCTTTCATTAATGCAAGGAATAAATTCGATATGGCAGGACAGGGTATTCTGAGAGTTCCTCTGCGTCTTGACGACGAGGCGGAAGACTTAGAATTGTCATTACCGTCGTCTACGTCCATTCCAACCGCGGTGTTGGATACGACAATTACGTCTAATAGAGCCAGTTTAGACGCTTTATCTTACGCAGACCAGCTTACAAAAGCGTTATCACTGCGTCTTCAAGGGAAAGAATTCCAGGATATACAATCCTCTTTAAGACTTCTTTCAAGGGCAGTAGTTTATTCCACGTATAACTCCGCCCTCTCAGTGGCAAACCTGGAGTTGGTTAGACGTGACGCAGCCTTAGCTACATCCACACGCGTGGATAGTAAGGTGAAGAACTCTCTCAGAGTCGCTTCGGTCTCCGGCAAGATTTCTGCAATCTACGACAAAATTACTAAGAGAGCTTCGGATTCTCTGCTGTTTAAATCCACTTCCACAAAGTCGGATACGGCAGATAAGAGTAAGACAGGCACTTCTTGGACTAATGCGCCCAAGAGAGGTTCCTATAGAGGTTCCGGTGCGTCCTCTTGGTCTTATTCAAGAGACTGTCAGGGCAGCGACTCACGTGCGGGACGTCCTTTGGGCCGGGACAATCAGTCGGACGCCCCGAGGTCGACTGGACGAGGTGCGGGTCGTGGAGGACGTGGTTTCTCCTCCCGCAGGCCTCGCAGGTCCAGGAGGTGATGGCTTCAACCTCTATCGTGTTCCGGTTGGCGGAAGGTTGTCGAGTTTTTCAGACGAGTGGGCGTCGATTACGGACGACCCTTGGGTGAGAGGGGTGATTTCGGAAGGTCTAAGAATATCCTTCAAATGAAAGCCTCCATTAACTCGAAGTCCAAAATGGACTCAACTTCCGTCAAATCCGCAGAAAAGAGACGCTCTGTTATCGGAGGTGCAGTCTCTTTTAATGAAGAACGCGGTAGAGGTCGTAGAAGACCAGGAAACACCGGGATTCTACAGCCATCTGTTTCTGGTTCCGAAACCAGACGGCTCGTTCCGTCCAGTCATAGATTTGAGCTGGATAAACAAGCTGATCGTCGCTCCAAAGTTCTATATGAAGACGATTCGATCGGTCAGAGCGAGTATTCGGGTGAACGATTATGCTACAAGCATAGATCTCAAGGATGCGTACTTTCATGTCATGGTACATCCGACATTCAGAAAGTATCTACGCTTCGCAGTCCTAGGAGTGGTGTATCAATTCCGGGCGATGTGCTTCGGATTGAACCTAGCACCCTGGGCTTTCACTCGGGTAATGAACTCAGTAATGATGTATTTCCAAGCTCATTCGTCTGCGGTAACGTCGGCCTACCTGGACGACATTCTTCAGAGGTACGGCAACGAGTTAATGCTTCAGAACGATGTGCAGAATCTGCTTCTATTGCTCCGACGTCTCGGTTTTGTTATAAACGAGGAGAAGTCGGATCTGTTGCCGTCCAAGTCATTCACTCATATGGGAGTGAACTGCGAGACGCACAACAATCTCGTTCGTCTGCCGTTAACCAGAGCGAAATTAGTCAGTTGTTACGCTCGCTATTGTCTTCATGCAGACAAAGTCACAGCGAGGGAGTTCATGAGACTGATAGGTCTGTGCGGAGCCGCTTCGGATCTCATTCCGATGGGGCGGTTACGCACTCGTCCTCTCCAAATTTTCCTGACTCAGAATTGGAGTGTGAAGATTCATTCCCTCGACATAGACGTTCTCTTGTCAGATCAAGTGAAACAAGAGATTCAGACTTGGGCAAACATTCAGTGGTTAACTCAGGGAGTTCCGCTGCAGTTGCCGGATCCGAGTTTTACGATTATGACGGATGCCAGTCAAACAGGTTGGGGTGCATCATTAATCCCAACGGATTCGAGATGCTAGGGTCTTTGGGATCCACAGTTCCTAAGCAAGCACATAAACATCAAGGAAATGATGTCAATTTGGCTTGCGTTACGTCATTGGATGGACATTATTCACAAAGCTCATGTCCAAATCCTGTCCGACAATACGACAGTAGTGGCGTATATACGGAACCAGGGAGGCACTCATTCCGTTCCGTTATTCAGTTTAACGGAAAGAATCCTTCTGTTTGCTCTAGAACAGCAAGTTCTTCTTTCGGTCCGTCATATACTGGGTCGTCTGAATGTACTAGCAGACTCCCTTTCACGGAAGGGTCGCTTGTTGCCGTCGGAGTGGACTCTCAACAAACAAGTATTCAATCAGATTTGCTACCAATGGGAACGGCCAATGATAGACTTATTTGCGACACATCTCAACAATCAGTTGCAGACGTATGTGTCATCGTGCCCGGATCCAAGAGCATTTGCAGTAGACGCTCTATCGATCTCATGGGACGGAATGATAGGATATGCGTATCCTCCAGCGCCATTGATTCAGCAAGTATTGCTAAAAATAAAACAATCTCAATGCAAGATTCTGTTGGTAGCATCTCTTTCTCCACAGAGACCGTGGATAAATCTACTCAGGTGTCTGTTGTGGGACCTACCGCGAAAGCTTCCTCCATGGGAGGATCTTCTTTCGCAGGGGAAACCGCGTCAACTGCATCACAACCCGCAAGGTCGCAACCTTCACATTTTTCCATTGTGCGGTCCTTCTTGCATGGCAAGCACTTTACAGGACGAGCAGTGGACGCGATTTCTAACTGTAGGAGGACCTCCTCTTCGCTAAATTATGCGGCTAAGTGGAAGGTTTTTCGTCGTTGGTGTAGGGATCATTCTGTTGATATTTTTTATCCCTCCATACCGGACATTGCAAACTTTCTAGTATACTTGTTTGACGAGATCAAACTGCAGCCTGTTTCTATTAAGGGTTATAGGTCTATGTTATCTGATACCTATGCACACCACGATAGTTTACAAATTGGATCTAATGTCTCTTTATCTAAGTTAGTTAGAAACTTCTCGATAAATAGACCCAGAACTCTTAGATTAATTCCTAAGTGGAATTTAGCTTGGGTTCTTCTTAAACTAAAGGAAAAGCCATTTGAGCCTCTTGGGACAGTAGATTTCAAATTCTTATCTTATCAGACAGCTTTTCTCTTAGCTTTCTCTTCTGCTAGAAGAGTCAGTGAGCTTCATGCACTATCGGTGGACGATTCTCACTATCGTAGTGTCGGGAACACTATTACCTTTACTACTAATGTTGGATTTTTGGCTAAGAATCAGGCTCCTAATAAATATCCGGAACCTATTGTTATTAAGGCGCTGCCGTCTTCTGACGGCCGTAGGCCTTTACTCTGTCCTGTTAGAGCTTTACGTATTTATAAACAGAGATCTCAGTTTATCAGAAAGGGACGAAAACGTTTCTTTCTGTCTCTGATGCCTAATAGAAAGGACATTTCGGTCCATTCTATTGCTAGATGGATTCAATTAACTATCCATACTGCTTATGAAAATTTATCTTCTTCTCAGCAGTCTGAGCTTAAGATTTCGGCTCATGAAGTAAGAGCTCTTTCTACATCTTGGGTTTACGCTAATAGTGTGGCTATTACAGATTTAATGAAGGCTGCTTATTGGTCTCAGCCATCCACATTCACGAATTTTTATCTCAGAAATATTGAGTCCATTTCTGGAGACCTGCATTGTTTAGGTCCGTTATCTGTTGCTCAGAATGTCGTCCACTAAACAGTTGCAACTATAGTTATGCAGGCTTTCTGTTCCGGCAGTTACTCCGTCCTGCTGCCCTCTTCGCTCTGGGCTATTTGACCCAGCGCAAGGGGAAGGGGGGGGGGGGGGGAGGGTGTTCTCTTAGGTCACCTGCTTTATAGTGAAAAGCAAGGGAATTCCTCCTCTGGAGTCAGTAATTCTGAGTCGTTTCCGGGATGGTTTTAAAGTGTAATATTAATGTTAAAAATTCATTCATGTCATATTTTTAAAGTGTAGCTCGGTGTGAAGCATTTGTATATGTCAAGTGTCAAACGGGCGTTAATATACAATCCTCGGACACTTTTAAAGAATATAAAGAGTCTCAATTCTCTGGACTAACTTTATTTATTGGCTTACTTTAAAAATAATTAGTATAAAGGGTTATACTGGATGTTAATAGAGAACATGAATGTAATTGTGCTCAATTATGAAGGGTATTGTATCTTTCTAATTTATCATAAAATAAGAAAGATACATGTAAAGCCTAATACTCCTTTTCTCCTTGAGGAGTTGACTCTATATTAGTTGAGCTTATTGGATTTTCCTTTATGTCCTAGGCCCTCCAGCATTTTTACTATTCAGCTATGTCTGGGTCATTGGTACAGTATAAAAATGTTAAAAAATTTATAGTAATTTATATATTTTTTATACTTACCAATGACCCAGACGGGGATGACCCTCCCAGGAGTTGGGAACTCATACCTCCCCGCTGAGTACATAGCGCTGACCAGGCACTGCCTGTAAGAATGATGATTGGCGCCAATTTCGGAACGTCCTTGACACTGCACATGCGCAGTAAGGGCAAAGTATGGAGGTCCTTCAGGACATGATTTCTTTTGGTTTTAGATGCAAATTTTGGGGATTGGGGGGCAAAATTTGTGTTTGGCCCTAGATTTTTAAGAGTTAGCACCAGCTATGTCTGGGTCATTGGTAAGTATAAAAAATATATAAATTACTATAAATTTTTTAACTTTTCAGGTTTTAGATATTGCACGCACTTTATCCTGGTTGCCTATATGGGGGCACGATGATGCCATGTACTAAGGCGCACTGCACGTCGATGGTGCACATGTCTTCAGCCACTGTAACCCTGATTGAGCGGAGCTTGAACAGAGTTAGAATGTTGAGCTGACAGTTGCTCGTCAATGCTCTGTGATTCTCTCCGGTACTCCGGCTTCCTCCACTCGTAAAAATGTCACGGTCACAATTAGCCATTGTGCATAAGTGTGTGACCTTAAACACCAATAAATAGATAGATATTGCACTTTCATTCAGTCGTAAATACTCTCAGTCTCCACTCAAGTACTGGGTTCTATGGGGACTCGACTGCTTTGGTAAATCAATTAAAAACGTGGAATATACCAGAATGGAATCAAAGTAGTATTGGAAGAGGAACTGTCATGAACTTTTCTTCTATCATCATATCTATTATATAGGGAACCAGATGGCAGAAGAAGAGTTTAAGGGAGACACTTGGTAGAATTTTGAGAATGTCTTGACAATTAAACAATTTCCAAATTTGTGTGACTCAAATCGAAACATCAGCAATGTCATTTTGCAACAACTCCAAAGATAATCAGTTTCGAGGTGGCGTAGTGACTCAGTAGGTAGAGGTGCAGACTGCAAGCCGAGAGGTCCTCGGTTCAAATCTCACCTTCGGCTACCGCGTTGTGTCCTTGGGCAAGGCGCTACCCCCCATTGCCCACGTGGGGTCGCTGTGTACTAAGGCATACTGTACGTCGATGGTGTACTAACCAATGCTTACTTGCTTGTGTGGAGTTAGTATGTTGGGGATCTGACAGTTGCTCACCATTGCTCAATGGTTCTCTTCGGGTACTCTGGCTTCCTCCACCCGTAAAACTGCCCTTGTCATGATTAGCCATTGTGTAGAAATATGTGACCTTAAACACCAATAAATAAATACATATAAACACAAAAAATTATTAAATAAATAAATAATCAGTTTCGAAGAACCTGTGGTTCTTGGGTTGTTTCTTGACAGTCTTTTGACTAACTTATAGACTACTATCTGTTCTAATATCAGCAAATTTACTGAAAATAAATTGTGAATGTAATTTGTTCCTGCAGCTGTGGGATTGGAGTCTGAAGTATAAAATGTAACTTTTGGGAAAAACAACAGTATTTTTTCTTGAGTAATTTTTCCCCAGTTGTCTTGACAAGCATAGATTTTAATTCTTCCTTCTCTTTTTATTTACAGATAACTTGCTTGCTCAACTTACTGGAAGCAAGTCATTACAAACTGAGCTGTGCAGTAGCGGAATTGGACCGAGTGAATAAACCAACATACAGATTTTCAAAATTCATTGAGCACACAAAAGATAAACAGGTATGAAACAAAATCTAATTAATGGAGTCTCTATTATAAATTGTTGTATTTGCTATACTTGGAAAGTCTACATTCTGTGGCTTAGGAGTTTTGTCTAGGCTTGTCTTGGCTGCCTATATGGACAGTCAAGACTTGTCTAGAAACAACTGACAAGGTTCTTGGGGTGTAACTTGCAAATGTATCTAAAAACTGTCTGTTGAGGTACTGGTTATGTTGCAGTAAAAAGTGATTAACTGGTAGAGTGCTAAATTATTTTTGACCACCAAAAATTGTTAGAATGTCTTTGCCTTGTTACAATTTATAGGAGAGTGCCTGCGGGCACTCTCCTATAAATTGAAACAAGGCAAATCTTAATAGATTAAATAATATCACTTCAAAGATAATATGAAGCACAGCCGCTGAATTTGAAGCCTTTAAGTTGCAATACCTGCACTTCAGAATAAAGCCCAAATATGAGCTTCCAGCACTCTAACAGTTAAAGTCAAAATAAGGCCTTGAAAGCTGAATTAAATTTTTGTTAGAATGGGGACTGAGATTGGGAAATTTTTAGGTAGAATTTGGAAAAATCATGACAAAATGCTCTTGGGAAAGGGTTCCATATTCAGACCCTGTAGACAACCAAAACAATCCCTGAAAATAGCTGCAACAATAATCAGTGAACTCTGTCAAAAAAATTGAATTGATTTAATTTTTACTTACATAATTGAAAAATTGTGCAACTTGAACTCTTGATGATAAGATATCAGTGTGAGGAGGGTTAGTGGGGTATTCCATCAGGAAATATTCAGTTAACCCCTTTACCTAACATGAAAAGCCGACAACACTTGCCGACAAAATTCTTGAATAACTAATTTTTTTCATTTCTTGCATCAAAAACATAGCTTTTGACCCCTCATTGGATCGAGATCATTTCAAAGAGGTGTCATAAGCTATGTTTTTGAGACAAACAATGAAAAATAATGAAAATTTAATGGTAATTTTTGTGAATAGCACTTGGTAATGGTTAACCCTTAAGGGCCTGGACAATTGTTCTGAATTGTCACCTGATGACTGCATGTACACCTCAAGTGGCTTAGCAGTGGTTACTAGTGAAGTCATGGTGGCCTATTAAGGAAGCCAAGACTTAACTTGAAACCTCTGCCGAGGTAATTTGTCTATCATCAACTGGACCTCATCTTGATGACATGTTAAGGGCACCTGTTATGAAGTTGTAAAATGGAAATAGGCCTCTAAGGGTTAAGTGGGGTCCACTGTAGTTTGATATTAAATTAAATGCAATCTTATGACAATTAAATCGGTCGAATGTTTGTTTTTCTTTGCCAGGGTTTGCCATTGAGTGTTTTGAGGATTCCAGCAACTCAGACAGCAGATGGTGGATCAGGGTATTCTACACAGTCTTTCTATGTTCCCCCTTCCTCAGCAGATGCTACAGGCAGTAGTCAACCATCATCTGTAAGTAGTGGAGCTCGAACCAGCCAGTATGATTCAGGTAAGTACACTCATTTCTAGTCATCCTTCTAAATGTCAGTATCCATCCGGAATTACATTTTCAAATTCTTCCCTGAAACTATGGGACCAATTTGATATTCATGTTCTGTATCATATGTCAGTTGAATTTAACCCTTAAGCCCCCATATAGCCCCAAACCGCCACTTTTATATTGCATTGAAGCAGGTTCTCCCTTGTGTAATCTTTTTTATTACTCTTGTGTGTAGACTGAATTTTCCCTGGCAGTGGTTCTACACCACTGCTGGCTGCCTGTATAGGCAGCCAGCAGTGATGTAGAACCACTGCCAAGTCATCAATAACTATGTAAGCAGAAAAAGGCCATAAATACTTTAAAATTAATCTGAGGACTTAAGGGTTAACTGCAAGCTGCACCCCCCCCCCCCCCCCCCCAAAAAAAAAAAAAAAAATTGAAAAAAATTGAAAAAATTTTCTCCAGAACCACCAATAAGAACTCCCACACCAACACAACATGCCGAATGGACAATAGGAAGGAGGTTTTCACATATATACCATAATAACAGGTAACAGATCTTGGTGATTGAAAGAGTTGTAGCAACTAACCAAGCATCTGTTGGTGTGCTGATGCATATAATTATATATGAAATGTATATAAATATGTGAGTTATAGAATGGACAATCGCTTAGCTTAAAGCTTGAGTATGCAAAGCAAAAAGCCTAAAGGGCACTAACAAGGTAATACCCAGTGCGGATGTGTAGAATATCGAGCTCCTTCCAATGAAAAATCATAACCTATGTTTTTTAGACAAAAAATGAAAATAATAGTTATTCAAGAATTTTTTTTGCAAGTGTCGGCTGCTTTTCATGTTAGGTAAAGGGTTAAAAAAAGCAAAAAAACAAAACAATGAAGTCCCCATTACACCCACGGCAAAGCGTCTTCATTTGCGTGCACGGATACATGACACAATTGTTGATTGCATAATTCATTTGTGAAGTTATCATTTATAATCAAACCCAGAAATCCCAGTAAATCACACTTTGGAAAGTAATAAGTTATAATAATGCACTAATGGATAGAAGTGTAAGCCTTGAAGAGCCTAACTTCCTAACTCAATGTAAGAATATATATAATTTATACTATCCGTTAAATCTGTCATTTGAAGAGTCATCACCAAATTACGTTTAAACATGGCAATTGAAAAATAAGGAATTGAAGCTTTCTGCACATTTATGATGAGATATGGACAAAGGGTTGTACTCTGTTAGAGAGGAAGATGGGATATCAGGTTGTGGACCATGCATTCCTGCCCCAGTTGATCCAGTTTGGACCAATCTTTGGTCTTTTTCAATTTATTCAAAGCTTATCCATGAAAAAACACTCAAATTGTTATATTTTTATACAACAACCAAATGGCCCAGACTATCTGGTGCTAACTCTAAAATTAATCCAGGGCCAAACACAAATTCCCACCCCCCCCCCCCCCCCCCCTCTCCAATCCTCAAAATTTGCATGCAAAGCCAAAAATTTCATGTCCTATCTGGACCTCCATACTTTTGTGAACTGTGCATGCGCAGTATCCAGGAAGACACCGAAATTGGTGCCAACCATCATTCTTTGTTTGGCCCTTCTGTCACTAACAACAAACTGACATGTATGCATTTAAACCTCAGTTTTAATGATGCCAGACACAAAGCAATGGTAGAATTGGTGGATCCAAGGACTCATTTGGATGATGGAAGGAAGCAACGGTGGTTGGAAATGTTCAGGACTGTAACTTTATAATTTTTAGATAAATTATTTCATGTTTCCCAGTTTTGGGACATGGCCTGACGTCATCATTCTTGCTAATGATGTTTCCACTGTTTGTTAAGTGTTCCTTCCCTATCCTTCCTTGAAGCCCTCCTGTTAAACTCCCAAGCTTTTTGGCTTATTTTATTGAAATTTTTTTATAACTTTCTTGGGAGTTTGACGTGTTACACAGAACGTTTATTCTGTATTTCCCCATGGTTATGTCCTCACCCTAGGAGTGTTTAGGCGTTTTGGGTCATGCATCATACATCCGATGTATCGTTTTTTCTTCTACTGAAGATCTTGCTTTACATCGGATAGTTCTAAATCTGTTGCTGACTTCTAGCCTTCTTATTCACTGCCTGGGGTCTTGTTTCCGGTTTTTCTTCTGACGTTGTTTTCATTGACAACGTTGTATAAATATTTGTATTTTCCTATTTAGTTCATGGTAGGATTATTGTAAGTTACATTAAAAATATTCCGGTAGTGTAGCAATTAATTTTTTGGAATTTTGTCCACACTTAGGCTCTATCGGGATACACTTGGGCTCTGTTCCCTTTAGGAACTTGGGCTGCTGTCAAAATGTTTCGAAAAATTTGGGGGGGGGGGGGGGGGGAATTAAATTTTCGATTTATTTTTTGAATATTATTTATTATGTATCCTTTTCATATATTTATTGTGGAGTTGGTGGGAGTACTGTCGACATTGTTTTGATTCATTATGAAAGCTTATTGCTTAAAATACAAGGCGAGGAAGTCTTCCTTGGATTTACATGCTTGTTGCCTTGCTTGTAGTCCATGTACTCCCACTAATTCTTGTCCAACCTGTGATGGATAGGATAACAAACGTTGGAGACGGGTGTCATGGTACGTTGTTAGTGGTGAGAGGCCAATGCCGGTCCTCTCGCCACAAAGTCAATCAAGTTTCTCAGTTTCTTTTTTAGAGGAACAAGAACATGGTGATGTTTACGTGACGCCAAGAGATACCGTCGTCGCACACAGATGAGCAAACAGAGCTAGCTGCCAAGGTGCTCATGAATATTGGACTGGGCAAAAAGCCACTAGCCGGTGGTTTTAGTCCCTTGTCGCCAGCTAGCTCGACCGGTGAAGCGGTTACTCCGTCCGTGGGTACTGTGATGCCGGGTGTGTCCGTTGCAGTCGAGAGGAGTGGATTGGGTAGAGTGAGTGCCTTAAAATATAAACAGGCTCACCCAGCGACGACGGAACAGAGGAAGAAGCCGGCAAGTACTTTGGGAAGCTCGGCAACGTCTGAAAGCACCGTGTACTTTGGGAAGCTCGGCAACGTCTGAAAGCACCGTGAGCGAGAGAGATCCCTCTCTTTCCCAGCAGCATCTGGGGCCAGATGTTGTGATTAGAAACTTGCGTCAGTCAGAGCATATGTCCATGCCTTCAGTTCAGGACGCTCCATATAGTTCACAGCCAAGTTACGGCTTCTACAACATCATCTTCAAAGCACAAACGACTGCACCTCAGCTACTCGACTTCGGATATCCAGCCTGCATCGCCGAGAAGGGACCACTCATCGTCTAAGAAGTCAGACCATTTGGTAGCTAATGAGACGAGGCCGCATTTATCGGGACGTCCAGAGAAAAGAGCCATCTTGGACACACCGTCCCAGGAGCAGCAGGTGGCCAAGAAACAGAAGACCGCTGCTTCTCAGGCCTCTGTAATGGACTTGCTGTCACAGATTGCGCAGCATCCCAGCAAGTGCAGGAGCAGCCTATGGCAGCCTCAGAACCTAAGTTGTCATATTGTGCCGGGTCGGCCCAGTCATCTGCACGTTCATATGCCATAGACCAAGAGTCTCAACTGATTCAATCAGATGGTGAAAGGGATATGAAAGAAGATTACCCTTCCCTTTCGGAACAGCACATAGTTGTGATGGATTTAATCCATCAATAGTACCCTGAATTTGTTACGGCGAATCAGAATGCTGCGACTACTAGAAAGAAACCGCTGGCGTCGTTGGATGCAGACTTTATCCAGACAAAGGAGGTCCTGTCTTTTCTGGTTCAGTCTAGGCAGGTATCGAAGGCCTTCGGCCATTTGGACGATGCCATAATCAAACTCTCCAGTGGGAAGAAGAAAGGTGGTTTCTTGACATCATCTTCTGTAAATTTACTGTTTATTGGACCACGTTCATTTAAAATGGTCGGGGAAGATGTACAGAGAGTTCCTCTGCATTTGAATGAACAGCCTAAGGATCTAGAGCTATCCTTGCCTGCCTCATTCACAATTCACTTGGACACAATTGAGACAGCAATATCTTTAAACAGAGCGAATTTGGATACTATGTCTTATGCAGATCACCTTTCAAGAGCTGTGGCTCAACGTCTCAACGGGATTGAATTTGAGGACATTCGTACCTCTTTAAGAGTTCTTTACAGGGCAATTATATTTACCACGTATAACTCCGCCTTAACAGTGGCTAATTTGGAGTTAATCAGACGTGACGGTGCTCTTGCATTGTCGTCTTTAATAGATGACAAGGTGAAAAACTCTACGGGTCACTCCGGTATCTGGACACACAATATTTGCCATCAAGCTTTCATTGGTTTATGAGCAAGCTACAAAGAAAGAGTGTAATACTCTGCTTCTAAAGTCAGCGTCTAATCGACCCGCTACAGTGGAAAAGAGCAAAGGAGGACGTCCTAGACAGAAATCGTCTGAAGGGGACTCCTCGAGAGGGTATAGGAAACCCTCCTATAATTACTCTAGGGATCGTCAATACAGCGACCCGGGAAGGGGGCGTAGGTCTGATCGAGACTACCGGCAGGTTGAGGCTCTTCGCGAGGGGGACGTGGTTTCTCCTCTCGTAAGCCTCGTAGGTCCTACAGGTGATGGTCAGGACCTCTATTGCTAGCTTGTTGGCGGAAGGTTATCAAGATTTGCAACAAGCTGGATAACAATTACGGAAGACCAGTGGGTGAGAAGTGTGGTCTTGGATGGCCTATGGCAATCTTTCCGAGCGAAACCACCAGTAACAAGATGTCCACGGTGGACAAATCTTCCGTCAAATCCTTGTAAAAGAGAGTCTCTCCTATCGGAGGTACAGGCTCTCTTATCAAAGGAATCAATAGAGGTTGTCGAGAATCAAAAGGATTCTACAGTCACCTGTTCCTAGTACGAAAGCCAGACGGCTCGTTCTGACCTTTAATTGACTTGAGCTGGATAAACCAGCTTATCGTAGCTCCAAAGTTCTATATGGAGGCCATTTGGTCAGTAAGGATGAGCATTTGGGTGAACGACTATGTGGCAAGCATAGATCTAAAGGATGCATACTTTCATGTCCTGGTACATCCGGCATTCAGAAAGTACCTGTGATTCACCATTCAAGCCATAGTGTATCAGTTCCGAGCGATGTGCTTCGGTCTGAACCTGGCGCCCTGGGCTTTCACTCGAATAATGAACTCTGTAATGTCTTACTTCCGAGCTCATTCGTCTGCTGTAACGGCGGCTTATTGGACATTCTTCAGAGATATGGCAACAAAACTACTATTCAGAACGATGCTCAGAGTCTGCTTCTTTAGCTCCAATGTCTCGGCTTCATCATAAACGAGAAGTCGGATCTAGCTCCGTCCAAGTCATTCATTCAGTTGGGGATGAACTTCGCGATTCACAACAATCTGGTTCGTCTGCCATTACCCAGAGCGAAATTAGTCAGATGTTATGTTCGCTTTTGTCAACACTCACTCACTTAACAGCGAGGGAATTTATGCGACTGATGGGGTTGTGCGGAGCGGCTGCAGATCTTATCCCGATGGGTCGATGCACACACGTCCCTTCCAGATATTCTTTACTCAGAACTGGAGTGTGAAGATGCATTCACTTGAGACCAGAATTGTTTTAACGGACCTGGTAAAACAAAAGGTCCAGATTTGGGCAGATATTCAGTGGTTAACTCAGGGAGTTCCGCTGCAGCTGCCGGATCTGGCTTTCACGATTATGACGGATGTGAGTCAAACAGGTTGTGACGCGACCCTGAGCCCAACAGACGCAAAGTGTCAGGGTCTTTGGGACCCTCGGTTCCTTGAGAAACACATAAACATCAAAGGGATGATGTCAATATGGTTAGCGTTACAACATTGGATTCACAATCTAGCGGACGCTCATGTTCAGATATTGTCGGACAATTCGACAGTGGTAGTGTACATCAGAAACCATCGAGGCACTCATTCGATTCCGTTATGCGAACGGAAAAAATTCTTCTGTATGTCATGAATCATCATGTTCAACTATCGGTCCGTCATATACCGGGTCGTCTGAATGTACTAGCAGACTCACTGTCTCGGAAAGGTTGTCTGTTGCCATCAGAGTGGACACTCAACAAGCGGGTATTCAGACAGATTTGCTACTAGTGGGATCGACCTATGATAGATTTGTTCACGACACACCTCAACAATCAGTCGCAGACGTACGTGTCGGCATGTCCAGACCATCGAGCGTACACAGTAGACACTCTGTCAATCTCATGGGATGGAATGATAGGATATGCATATCCTCCAACTCCGTTGATTCAGCAGATTATGTTAAAATAGTCTCGTTGCAAAATTCTGCTAGTAGCATCTCTGTCGTCACAGAAACCGTGGATCAATCTTCTCAGGTGTCTGTTATGGGACGTTCCCCGGAAGCTTTCTCAGTGAGAGAGCCTTCTTTATTAGGGGAAGTCACGCACACTGAATCACAACCCGGAAGGTCTCAACCTTCACGTATTTCCGTTGTGTGGTCCTTCTTGCATGGCAAGCAATTTACAGGACGAACAGTGGACGCAATTTCTAACTGCAGGAGGTCCTCCTCTTTGCTGAATTACGCAGCAAAGTGAAAGGTTTTCTTCCGTTAGTCTAAGGATCAGTCGATAGACATCTATGATCCATCCATACCGGATATTGCCAACTTCCTGGTCTACCTGTTTGACGTTCTCAAACTGCAGCCCATCACTATTAAGGGCTATAGGTCTGTTATCGGACACTTAAGCTCACCATGGCAATTGAATCTAATGCTTCATTATCCAAACTGGTTAGAAATTTCTCTATAAACAGACCTAGAACCGATTAATACCTAAGTGGAATTTGGCTTGGATTCTGTTGAAGCTTAAGGAAGCTCTGTTTGAGCTGTTGAACATTGTAGATTTCAAATTCTTGACCTATAAAACAGCATTTCTGTTAGCCTTTGCATCCGCTAGAAGAGTTAGTGAACTTCATGCTTTATCTGTTGATGAATCTCACTACCGTAGTGTTGGTAATACCATTACTTTAGCTACAGAAGTGGGATTTTTGGCTAAGAACCAGGCTCCAGATAAATGGCCTGGGCCTATTACCATAAAGGCTCTACCGCCTACAGACAAGCGTAGACCTCTACTGTGTCCAGTCAGGGCTATGCGCATATATAAACGCCAATCAGAGTTTATAAGAAAAGAAAGAAAACGCTTCTTTCTTTCATTGATTCCTAACAGAAGAGATATTTCTGTTCATTCTGTTGCTAGATGAATTCAGTTGGCAATATGCATTGCCTATGAAAGTCTATCTTCGGATCTGCGTTCTGTAAATAAGATATCAGCGCATGAAGTTAGAGCACTGTCCACCTCTTGGGCTTATTCTAACAGTATAGCCATTACTGATCTCATGAAAGCTGCGTACTGGACACAGCCTTCTACATTTACCAAGTTTTACCTTAGAAATTAGAGTCCATCTCCGGTGACCTTAGATGTTTAGGTCCTCTGTCTGTTGCTCAAAATGTCGTCCTCAAAAATGATTACATCTATAGTTATTTAGGCAACCCGTTTCAGCAGTGACGCTGCCCTCTTCGTTCTGTGGTCATGTACCTCAGAACAAGGGGAAGGGGGAGACGTTTTTTTCCCTAATGATCATCTGGCTTTTATAGTGAAAAGCAAGGGAAGACCTCCTCCGGTGTCAGTAGTCCCGAGTCGGTGCTGGGATGGTTTTAATGTGTAGCTCGGTGTGAAGCAAATAATATGTCTCATTTATGTATTGTTATTAAAGTGTAGCTCACTGTGAAGCATTTGTATATGTCACATGTCAAACGGCCGTTAATCCTCGGACACTTTCAACCCTTTACCCAACGAATCGCCCGCATCCGCCCACGTAATATGCAAATTCAGCAGTTAAAAAAATATTATTTTTTCGAAAAATTTCAACAAAACTATATCATGTGACCCCTCGTTGGAACGAGCTCGTTCCAATGAGGGGTCACATGATATGGTTTTGTTGAAACTTTTTGAAAAAATGAGATTTAAAATAATAAATTTTGATATTGTCTGCGTTGGGTAAAGGGTTAAATGAGTATAAAGAGTCTCATTCTCTGGACTGGCTTTATATATTGGCTTCCCTTCACCGAATTAGCATAATGGGTTATGCTGGCATTAAATGGAGAATTATTTAATATGTCATGCTCAATTACATTGTTGGTGTTATGCCTTTTTCATTTCTCGCAAATGAGAAAGACATATATAATTCCTTTCTCTCCTATTCTCCTGTAGGAGATATCCTTTAAGAAGTGATTGATTAATTGGATTTCCCTCTATGTCCTAGGCCCTCCAGCCTTTTTACGATTCAGCTAGTCTGGGCCATTGGTTGTTGTATAAAAATATTATAAATTCAAAGTAATTTGTATATTTTTTATACTTACCAATGGCCCAGACGGGGATGGCCCTTCCATGAGTGGGCACTCATACCTCCCCGCTGCTTACAACATTTAGCAGACAATTTCTAGAAAGAATGATGGTTGGCACCAATTTCGGTGTCTTCCTGGATACTGTGCATGCGCAGTTCGCAAAAGTATGGGGGACCAGATAGGATATGAAATTTTTGGTTTTGCATGCAAATTTGGGGGATTGTGTTTGGCCCTGGATTAATTTTAGAGCTAGCACCAGCTAGTCTGGGTCATTGGTAAGTATAAAAAATATACAAATTACTTTGAATTTATAATTTTTCAAGGAGAGACTAATAAGGAGCAAGGCATGTTGTGTTGGTGTAATAAGTATAGTAGAAATAACATTTGGGAGAAAATTTTAACTTGTTTTACTTGGCCTTTGAAACTCTCAAATTTTGTTTGAATGCTTGCATTCTGAACGTCATTTCATGAATAGAACTTCTTTTTTTCTACAGATGATGACGAATTTGATGATGATTATATTGAACAGTTTCGTGCTTTATATACATACACAGCCCAACAACATGATGAACTCTCTTTACAAGAAGGTGAGTTAAGATAAGCTTTACACGAGTCCCTCTGTCCCTCCTGGAAAATATCTGTACTGCCCCCATTCCCTCTGCATATAAATCTACCACAGGTCTAACCATCTGCTTGTCTGTCAGCCATCTATTTGCACGCTTGGGAATTAAGAGATGCATTGATGAAGTTGCTAAAGTTTTTTTTGTTCAATCCTCAAAGGACTTGTTCTGACTCTGGTAATGACTTCTACATGACCATAACAGGTGCCCTAACATGAAGTCTCAGTTTCTAAACTCTCAGTACCTTGGCAGATGTTTATAGGTAAGTCATGGCTGCCAGTGAAGACTTGCCAAGTGTAATAACTGACTAGTCATAGCTCCTACTTATGTAATAAAAATCACCAGGTTTTGTCATAGCTTTTGTAATGAAATCGTCAGGTTATTATCATAAACTGATGTCTCAAGTTTTTGTAATAAAAATCTACTAGTTTTGTTATAAAAAAAAAAAAACCTGCCACTTTTGTCATAGAAATCAACATTACATTTTTTAGCTCAACTTTGTCGTAGTCAAATTTGAGGTTTTGTCATGGCCTGTCATCCATCCGTCAACAATTCAATACAGCTTGGACTAGAGGCCGTATTTATGAACTAATCTTTACAAAACTTCTTGGTTTCCTTTGTTATCATCGTGGGACGAGAACAAGTGTTTTGGGGTGTGGTCCAAAATTCAAGATGGCCACCGGCAGCCATTTTGTACCGAATTTAGTGCAATCAGTTTTTTGTACAGAACTTCTGTATGAAAGTTCTGATTTGAATACGTTTTTGTATTAATGTTTAGTAACATGGAATACATCACATATAATACAGGTTTTTTTCTTGTGCAGAAATTATGCAAATTAGATGAACTTTGATTTATTCAGTGCTACTTAATTCTGGTCTCAAGTAAGTGCACATGTCAATACGGCTCGGGCTAGGGGCTGTATTTATGAACCGATCTTCACAAAACTTCTTGGGTACCTTTGCTATCACCTTTGGACGAGATCGAGTGTTTTGGGGTGGGGCCCAAAATTCAAGATGGCTGCCAGTGGCCATTTTATACCGAAATTAGATGCAATCAGTTTTTTTTTACAGTACTTCTATATGAAGGTTTGAATTTGAATAAATTTTTGTATGAATGTTTAGTAACATGGAATACATCACATATAGTACAGGGTTTTTTCTCATGCAAAAATTATGCTAATTAGATGAACTTTGATTTTTGTCCGAAATTTCAAGATGGCCACCGGCGGCCAGTTAGACAAACTTTGATTTATTCAGTGATACTTATACACAGTAAGTGCACATTTCAATACAGCTCTGGCTAGAGGCCATATTTATGAACTGATCTTCACAAAACTTCTTTGGTACCTTTGTTATCACCATGGGACAAGAACAAATTTATTTGTGGATAATTACATGTATTCTTGTGCAGGTCAAGACAGGTTTTTTTCAAAACTATCGACGACCAGAGTCACCTCTTGTTGGACACTTTTCCAGACGGAGGAAGCTGGGGTACCTAGAGAGAACCACTGTGCAACAGGGAACAACTGTCAAATTCCCCACAGGCAGAGTTAGCATTGGTGAAGACTAGTGCACCATTGACTAGGGCTGTCATGATTGATTAATCGATTATCGATCGGTCATGCAGAAATCGATTACTATTTTTTTTTGTCGAAGAATCGGTAAATTTTACCCAGTTTTAGACGTTTAATAATTTGATGAAAAAACTATTGTTTTTAAAGGTAAAAGGTCAACAACGTCAATGTTAAACTTCAAGAAACTGTTAGAAGCATTTGTCTTTTAGGCACATTCAAAGCTTTGATGTTCTGAACTTTTGAATTGTCAGTGTAATAATCAAGACCGATCATCAGTTCGCAACTGATGACCGGTCTTGATTATTACACCGACGGTTCAAAAGTTCAGAACATCAAAGCTTTGAATGTACCTAAAAGAGGATTGTCTTCATTGTTTACTTGGGGTAGGTCAACTGACTTTAACTTTGTTTTCATTTTAACGACTTCAAAAACAGGAAAGGGGGGGGGTGGCAGTCATCTAGGTACGATTAATCGATTATTATCGATTATTTGCGATGATCAATCAATTCCTAAATTAAAAAATCATGACAGCCCTACCAGTGAAGTGCCATACACAACATCACAGTATACCACATGGGCAATTGAGATTAAGTGCTTGCCCTAGGAAACAATGCAGTTACCACTGGTCAAGATCAAACCATGAACCTTTTGGTTTGAAGTTCAGTACTATAACCGCTGTCCTACTATGCTCCCTGCAATACATGTATAGTCTTCTGCAGGAATGGTTTCATTTGAAATAGAATCAGATGATGAAATATATGTGACCTTAAACACTAATAAATAAATAAATAAATAAATAAATAAATAAATAAATAAATAGGTTTTAAAAAGTATCATACTGTTACTGTTATCTTTCAGGTGATATAATAAATGTATTCCGAAAACAGGATGATGGATGGTGGCAAGGTGAACTTCGAGGAAAAACTGGAATATTTCCATCTACATATGTTGAGGCAATTTATTAAGCTGTATTTTCCAATAAGACTTTTAATGTTTTTCAGTTTTGCTCTAATACAGCAAATTGGAAATAATATTCCATGAAATGTTGTGATATATTTAATATTATGCATTTATGAAGAATTGTTGGGCGTTTCTGTATAATGTGTGGGAATTATCGTAAAGTGCTATTTGTGAACACTGATACTTTCTGTGCTCTGGGGCCAATGATATATTATAAATTTAACAGTGTACAATCTTTGTAACCCTTTCCTTACAATTTGCCAAATCTGCTCTCTGTATGTGTAAAAATGAAACAATAAATTTCCTTAGTTATTCACTTTCTTAAATCAAAATTTTTAACACCAGTTTGAATTTTTTGTCTGTACATGATGAATCCAATCACAGAAAGAACCTGCCAGACAATCACAGATTCGATATTCTCTCAAGTTATTTTAAAAATAACAAGTTTTGAACCTTCCAGTCTGATCAGATATAACCATTTCTATACTTTGGTTAGTGACTGGTTCACGTTGCTTAACCCCCTGCACACTGATGTCGAAATATCTAAAGTTCAGGGTGCAAATATTTCCCATAATGAAACTAGAAATTTAACCAATTCAATCTTGTTTGACAGAGCTCAATGATCTCTGTCAACCAAGATTGAGATGGTTAAATTCCCAGTTGCATTATGGGAAAAATGGCTACTTCAAATCTGGATATTTCGACATCAGTATGCAGGGGGTTAAACAGCCTCAAGTAACATCATGAGGGGTCGAGTTTTAGTGGTGTGGGGGAAAGCATGCATGGAAGACGTCATTTTCTCTACAATACAGAAATTAACACCTTGTGATGTTACCTTTTAGCTGTTGAAATGATACACATGCCAACCAACCAATAAGGCGTATAAATTACACAAATGCTATTACATTGAGTTTTAGATAAATAGATAGATTTCATAAAATTCTTTATTTTTAGGTTATTTTTTGTATTTTTGCCTTTGAATATAGTCCTGTCACTAATGTAAATGCAGGAAAGGTTGTCATCACCAGAGAATTAAGAATAGAAAATGTCTGAACTAATTGTGGTAGTGATCCATTTAAAGTAATAGGCCTGGGTAAAACGGGCGACAAGTATTCTGAATGTGAGTTGGTCAGAAGAACCCTATTCTAATATTTATGAAAGTACACTGAACATCAGGTCCATGCCCAAATTAATACATGGAATACCATTGGTCACTGCACACATCAATTGCTCAGAATTTCATAAACAAATAATACCGATAGGTACATCTCTACTTTCAGGCCAGAAAATAAGCAGACTATCATCTGCAAAATGAGGTTACCAGAAGTTGAATTTGGGTAGGATCACTAGATTTACCCTCTGTGAACCTCAGTCTGAATCAGGGTCTCAAACCTAAATGGAAAGAGGTACCCAGAGGTTAAAGTGGCCCGCTGTATGGGATAGCATTAGTAAATTCGCCCTCTGGAAACCTCATTTTACAAACGACAGATTTCTAAATGATTTCTAATTTTCTGGCTCATCTACTTTTACATGTGATTTGGTTGTATGAAAAATTCCATTACGTATTTTGATACTTGGTTCACAAGGGAGATATACTTCACTAGTACGACCACCATAGCATTATCACATTGAAGAAGTGGATTCAGTTAGAGGTTTGGTTCAGTTTTTTATGTAATCCCCATCTACAGCAACACTAAACCATGCAGAAAATAAAAATCTGTTCTGCACTTATGTGCAAAACGGAAATCTTTGAGAGACTATTTTTAAATAGACGCAAGATTTCACTGGATTTTTCTACAAATTGTGCACTGCAATTACAAATTGAATCGCTAGCTGAAAATCAGCCTCTGAGTTCCAATGTGTTCTGTGTGCCAGTTGGCACAAAGAACACATTGGACAAAATAGTAACGCAGGTTCTCCTCACAAATTTGGTTGGCGATGTGTTGTTTTTGTTGATAGTTGTCAAATGAATTGTTGAGTGTCCTAATAATTGTTTTTAGCTACATGTGAAGGCATGTAATAAACACATAATAACACACGCGTGTGAATGGGTTAATCGATATGGCACTTGTGCCATTGCGGAAGGATAAAACTACTGGCTTGTGGCCTCTTGTTTTATCCTTCCCATGCTGGTACAAGTGCCATATCGATTAACCCATCCACATGTGTTGGTCATTCTGTGAATGAACTTTTTGCCTCATTGAATTCCAGAAAAAAAACATGATTCACTGGGCCCCAATCACTGAGTACTACTCTGGGGACTAGAGCACAGAGCAGGGAGATTTTATGTCCATCAATCAATTTTGGTTGAAAATATTTCAATAAATTGCTCTTCTTATCAAGAATTAGACAGAAACTGATATTTCTGTTCACTATTTGACAAATGGATGGGCATACCTTTAATTTTGGGTCGACTGTTTCACATTCAGGGCCATTGGGCCAACTGAAGTAAATTGGGTGATACACCATTTTAGTGGAACAGTTTTTTGACCCAGTCTGGCTCTGCTGCTTGTTTTATCTTTCAAAAATATAATATGCTGACAGATGAGAAACTGTTGGAAAGGGCTGAGAGCCACCTGATAGCGTCAAAGACAGAAAATGTCTTTGATATTTAACATTTGCATGAGAACGGTCTGAATTAATTGGTGAAAATTTACATTTAAATTGCGTGGACATTTTTGTGTGGTTTCTAAATGTCAAAACATCGAAGTATTATTGTGCAGTAGTAGTTCTTCATGGAACCTGGACTGCAACTGTAGGCCAAGAACTTACTTCTTTTTTTATATGCCCGTTTGAAAAACAGGATGTATTATAATATAGAGTTGTCCATCCATCTATCTGTGTACATTTACTTTTTGTTCCCAGACAATAATTGTGGCTATATATATATGATATCCAGTTCATTTTTAGCTCAACTTGATGTCAAGTATGGCCTATTGGGATGGATTGTGATCTGTCTGAACAAACATTATGTCCATTCGTCGACAATTCCTTTAGCACACCCTCATCTGCATGAAGCTCTCATCTGATCAGTTCCAGATTTTATAAGTGGCTTTAGGGCAATGTCTAGATGGGTGCTATTGAATTTTTTGGAATTTTGTTGAAAAACATGGCCACCAACAGCCATCTCAGATTTGGCATATAAATTATCAACAATTCCATTGGCACAGCCTACAGACAACATCTCTCACTCGATCTTTTTCAACTTTCATATGTAGCTTTGATGTGATGTCCAGATGGGAGGTATCTTTTCTGAATTTCATTGAAAAACATGACAGTCAGCAGCCATCTTTGATTTGGCATATAAATTGTCAACAATTCCTTTAACACACCCTACAGGCCACATTTCTTGCCCGATCTTCTTCAAATTTCAATGTAGCTTCGGTGTGATGTTTAGATGGGAACTAGTGGCCATGTTGGATTTGACATATAAATTGTCAACAATTCATTAGTACACCCTACAGGTCGCATCCCTCACCAGATCTTTTTCAGACTTCATATGTAGCTTTGGTGTGATGTCTTTTCTGTAGAAACTTGATTGAATGACTTGGCATTACTGGAGCTTTCTATTTAGTTCAGTCCCTTCTTGGACAAGTTGAACTGCATTGTCATTGACACTTTCATTGATATGTCGTCTTATACATGTATAAGTAAACAGAAAATACAGATCATGTTCAATTTTAACTTTTTTTTGGATATTCTATTGTTGAGTTATTGCCCTGTATTAACAAAATTTTAATATATTTTTGTCCGTTCACTTTTGGTTTCCAGATGATAACTGGTTAAACATGTGATCTCCAAGTCAATTTTAGTGTATTTCCTTATCAATAGAAAATACAGATCAAGTTCGATTATGACATTTGTTTTGATATTCTTATGTGGAATTATTGCCCTTCACAGACTTATATATATATTATATATATTTTAAGTTTTCAGATAAATTCCTTTTTATTCAAAATGCCTAATCAGAATTTTCTACATGACCTTATGAAAAGAAAATACAGGTCAAATTTGATCCGATATTTATTTCATAATCCATTGTAGAGTTATTGCCCTTTATTGAATTAGAATATCATATATTTCAAGTTTCTGGATGATAACTTCCTTTATATTCAACAAACCTTATCTGAATTTGATGTATATAGCAGAAAATATAGGTCAGTCTTGATTTTGATGCTTATGCGAAATACTATTTTGGAATTTTTGCCCTTTATTTACATAGAATTCAATATATTTCAAGTTTCGGGATGACAACTGTCTTTATATTTAAGGCAAGTCTGAAAACGGAACATATTATTATATTTAGAAAACGGAACATATTATATTATGGCATTGTCCATCCATCCATCACTACAAAAGTAAAAAGAAATTGTACAATTTGACCTACTCACAGCTCTTGTTTCAAACTTTAACTACCAGGTATTAAAAGTTGAGCAGTGGTTCTCCAAGAAATGTTAAATGTTTGTACACAAGCCTGTACAAATTGGGTGACTGTCTTCTATACCATGTTTTGAAAATTCAAAATTCACAGGTCTAGTGCCAGCAGCTAACAATTATTCAAGAATTAAATCTTGGTAAACTGAGCCCTCCCTACCCTCATTCGTGGCATCTTTAAAAAAAAATCATCTTTGAAAAATAATTTGGAGTTTGGCAATGGAATGCCATTTTATTGGTTCAATGGAGTTAACTGCAGTATTCTCCGATGCTAAATGTCAAGATTTTGCACTAATGCAAGAAAGCACTTGGATATTCAAAGAGTTAACAACTGATCAGCATCTACTTGGAACCTTGAAGGATTTAGAAACAGTAACATTTTAGCCAACAGTCTGGTCATTTAAGGTTTTGGCTGAGAACAAATTTGTAACAAGCCGATTTTGGTGCCATTCAATGCAGCAATGAACAAAAAAAAACACACCCCAAACCTGCTGAAATCTGGTTTGGGGCAATTTTTTTTTATTTATGATGGCGTCAAAGTTGGCTGCAAAATCAACAAATTTTGAAACAAGTCATTTCAGTTCCCTAATTAACCACCAATGAACAGAATATCTCACACACTATATTTAATTTGTTTTGGAGGAATCAATAATCTATTTGATAAACCCAAACTGGCCGTCCAAATCTAAATGTCATGAGAGGAGTGATTCCTGTCCCCTCAATCTTCATATGTGTCTCTACCAATGTACAAGTGATTAAGTGATGGAGGTTCACAGCAATCAACCAATTTTCCTCTCGAGTGGGAAAAATAAAGATCAGTTCATCAAACTTCCGAGTCTGCTGTTGAGAGCTGATGGCTATGTAACTCATAATTGTCCTAGTGATGCATATATATCCATAGATCCCTGGACACTCAAATTAGTATCCAAATCAGAAGACGTAGCAGTGGAGGATACTGATGTGCATATACTTCCAATATAGCTGCATATTTTCACAGCCTGAGAGTTCATCTGCAGTTAGGATTTGGAAACATATTTGGGGCTGTTGAACTCAAGTCTGAAAAACTAAGGCTGGATACTCAACAGACCGGAATTCACTCCCATCGTGACAGTGCAGTAGCCAAAACCTACTTAAGTTAATCTGATGCAGTTGCAGGTTGTCCTCCATTTTTCAGTTTAACCATTTCCATAATTCATTTCTCTCTTCTTTACCCTTCATGGTCTATCAGTTTGTTTGTCTATTGGGGGTTAAAAACACTTTTGATGACCAGGGTCATGTGGTGTCTGACAGTTTTATGGGTGGAAGAAACCAGCATACCCAAAGAGAACCACTGAGTAGTGGTAATGAACTATCAGACTCTCCAACTTATTAAATTAGCATCAGTTGAAGGCAAGTGCTCCATCGACATGTAATATACCTTAGCACTCAGCATCACTGTACCCCCACGTGGGCAAACAATTAAGTGACACCAAATTTAGCTGGTTACCTGTTTGAACTAGGCAAGTCCATATTTCACATTCGATGACTCAACTACAAAAAAAACAATCATTTACAGAATTTTGCATTATATTTTGGTACCTTTCTCTATATTTCTCATCTTCAACCAGCATCATTTATTTATTGGAGAATTATAATTGCGATGCTATTGCTAAGTTGCAGTGCCTCAGAAGGCAAATAAATAAATACACAGAGTATGAAAGTATTTAAAGTTCAGCTTTAGCTTTTATTGGTGCAGTGCATTAGGGAAAAGAAGTTTGATTACTTTTCTCACTAGCTTACACAGCTTCAGATTTTCACAGCCAAAGAAAACTAAGGCCACACAAAGTAGATCTTCTGTTTCTCAGGCCATTATTTGTAAAATTGCATGTGGGCGAGCGTTTTTTTATTTTATTTTTTATTTCAGTAATTACTTCTTTGCCATCAAAAGTTCATGTTCTTGGTTCAAGTTTTAGGCCTCATAATCTAGAGAATAGCATGGGTGGTGGTGTATTTCATCCCTTGAGTGCAAGAAGGCTTTGCAATGCTAAAGCATTGCAAAGCCTTCTTGCACTCAAGGGACAAATTCAGCAATTTTTTTAACTTGAGTAAAATATCAGACATAAACCATTTAATTTTTATTTTTTTAAAGTTTAAATTGGTTATAAAAAGAGAGCATGCGGCAGCCAAAAGGACCATGCGGGAGGGCCTGAGAAACAGATTTTTTATTTTTTTAGGCCTAATCATTGAATTGATAAATTGCGATAGTTTATCCAAACTCAGTTGTGCGAAATGTCATTTACATCATGTTTAATATGGAAATTGTTGGAATGTCTGCATCACATCAGCATGAAAGGTACTGTAGAAACATTACTAATTTATATCTTCACTTTCTTGTCACAACCAACCCTGGAAATAAGCAATCTATCATTTGCAGAGAGTTTACTTATGCTATCCCATGCAGTCAGCCAATTTATCCTCTGGGTACCGCTTTCCATTTTGGCCCGAGACCTTGGTTCAGATTGTGGTTCACAGAGGGCAAATTTAGTGATGCTACCCTGCTGTCATCACCAAATCCACCCTTCAGGAACCTCATTCTGCAGATGAAGGTCTGCTTATTTCCAAGTTTGGTCACATGGGAAGTGTTGCAGCATTGTAAAAGGACCTTAACTTTACTATCATCAACTTGATTTCTTCACCAATACTTTGAGTGTGTTTTTGTTAGCTTTGTTTCCAAGGTTTCTGGGATATTTTATGCAAGTGTTCTTTGTGTTTAATTGTGTTATGTCATTGTTTAAACTCATGTGATAAATTAAAGCATTATTTTTGCATACATGGACCTCCCATGCAATGAAGTTATTGCCAGATTTGGAATGGAGTTATATTTTAAGTAAACCTACTCTACATAATAAATCCAAAGGTAGATTTTTCAGTTTTTTACCCAATTTAAATTTATTTTTTACTGAATCTTAACTTTTTTTTATTTTCGCATTTGTACAGTTATCATTCATTTTGGTGGCAAAAAAGTTGGTTTTTAAACATTTCCCTGTTTGAAAATGCAGTTTCAATTATTTCTGAAGACTGTAAAGATTTCAACAACAATTTCAAAGTAATGGGTTTTCATCACTCCTTTATTGTTGAATTATTAGTTGTTACCCTCCACCCCATCATGCTCGTGTAAGAAGTGTCAGAGGCTGTAGAATATCAAAACACATTGTAATTGATATGGAAAAGAAATACAAAGGTACCACACATGACACCAGATCTGGCATTCTAGAAAGAATGGGAGCCTTTCTCAGTTTGCCAAGAAGTAAAATTGCCTTCTTGAATCTCAGTTATGAGACTCCAGGCCACCTCAGATCTGGCATTCTAGAAAGAATGGGAGCCTTTCTCAGTTTCCCAGTAAGTAAAATTGCCTTTTTGAATCTCAGTTATGAGACTCCAGGCCACCTCAGATCTGGCATTCTAGAAAGAATGGGAGCCTTTCTCAGTTTGCCAAGAAGTAAAATTGCCTTCTTGAATCTCAATTATGAGACTCCAGGCCACCTTAGATCCAATCCTTAGCCTTGGCTCAGGTTTGGGCCAAAGAGTCTGAATTTTCCTCCAGAGAGCAGTAGGCGTGCAGCTTACCTGCATGCCTAAAGAATGTCCGGACCAAGGAACTAATGACCAAAAATATTGTTTTCTATAGTTATTTCTAGAGGTTACAGAGTAAGATTCAAGTTGATGTTAATCGATTATTAATCTTCAAAAGTTGATGATGAAATTTCATAATCGCAACAGCCCTAGTGAAAACAACTATTAAAATACAAATCTGTATTGAGGGTAGCCACCTCACATGTGACCATTAGAGAATTTTTTTTCCACCTGCACTCAATAATTTGGCATTGAGTTGTTACATATATCGAGGCCACTGTATTTGATAAGAGTAATTAAATGGTAAATAAATAAGTTCAGTGAAATAAATTTGACAAGTTCATTTTTTCATGACGACAAGCCAGAAAATAAGCAGACTGTCATCTGCAAAATGAGGTCCCCAGAGGGTGAATTTAGTGATGCTACCCTGCATAGCAGGGTAGCGTCACTAAATTTACCCTCTGTGAACCTCAATCTGAATCAGGGTCTCAAAACTAAACAGAAAGAGGTACCCAGAGGATAAATTGGCCCACTGTATGGGATAGCATCATCAAATTCACCTTCTGGGGACCTCATTCTGCAAATGTCGGATGGATTATTTTCAGGCCTGCATGACGATATTTTAATATAGGCCTACCATGCCTTAAACATGAAAAATAAAAGTAACACATGTTCAGCTGAAACACTTTTATAAATTTCGCCGGTTTTACAGTAAAAGTAGAACAATGAATGGGGATTTTGTTATGCATGCCACAGCAATGCCATCCCATGATGTCATTATCTTCATTCATAAAAAATTCCAATTCATAGATGCTGAAAGATGCTTGTCAAAACACGCAGTTTTTTAAACTGTACCCACTATCCAATCCTTCTTTATACGTTCACATCAAGAAAGGGAGGAATATTGTAATTGGTTATTACCACCATGGTGTTTTCAGAGACTGTGCATCGAAGTCTCAACCTCACTTCTGGTTCAAATTTCTACTCTTCCTAATGGACTTGTCGATATATATGTTGAGACCCTGAGGTTTCGACTTCAATACACCTCGGAAACTCACATGGAGGTAATAGCCTATATGGAAAGAGTAAATTCATTGTTTGAAGTATACCCTCATGGGAACCCCAAGAAGTGATACAGTGCTGGTTTACCATGATAAACAAGTTATCTTTTTCTGCCAAAATAGGACCCAGTCACCAGTGCATGTGGTGGAAGTCTTCTAAAATGGGCAGCATGGGTATAAACAATTGACTGCACTTTCCTTTATCTCCATGTTGCAGTCACTATTAGCCTTTGTGCAGAAATTTGTCACAATCAATGGCGGCGCCATGGAGGGGTATGTGAGGGTACTTACCCCTCCACTTTTTTCGCCAAGCAAAGTAAAACAATACTATCATTTTAATTTTTGTTGTATTGAATGTTGCGGTGTAATGGTCGGTATGCTTAATCCCATATTCCCAAGTGCACTAAATTAGAGAAGTTTTTAAATTGTGTTTGTGTGTGCCCCTCCCCCCCCCCCCCCCCCCACACATTAGCTGTAAACAAGAGTCGAGGTCCCAAATTGCAACAAGGCGTGCCGCATTCAAACGGTCCGAAACATATCGCTTAAGAGTATTTGAGGAATGCTAGAATCGAGAGCGTGCAACGCATCTGTTTGGAATGCAGCCTACTTTCATTTTCGATCAAAGTGTCGTTTGGTGTTTTGTGCTCGCACTTTACAACAGCGTTCTTCTCTTAAAATGTCACCATGTACAACGTTTTCTATAACTGCAAGACCTAACCAGTAAGTTTCAAAAGGATAAAACTGTTTTAATTGTCTGAGAATGCTCCAGAGAACACCATTTACAACGTAAGTTTTAAAAATTTTCTCAAGTTGAGAAAATTTTTAAAACTTACGTGCGGCAGGCAATACCCAACTGTACCCCCTCACTTCTGTAACTCTGGCACCGCCACTGGTCACAATCAAGACCAGAAAATAAATAGTATGAAGGATGAGGTTAATTCAATACATTTTTAAGCCTATTCTTTAAAAATCTTCTTCAGAACCTTTTAATGTTTGGTATACATCATTGTTATGAGGGTCAGATTCAAGATTGTTCAAACCAAGTCCCTATGTTAATATTTGGACTTCCTATGGAAGACCAAATTTTAACTTTGTTTAATATGGGGGATAATTTTAAAAAATCTTTTTCAATATGGGGTTAATTTTAAAAAATCTTCTTCAGATCCACTAGCCAGAATGCTGTCATATTTGGTATGCAACATCTCTGGGGGGGGGGGGGGGGGGGGAGGGTCAGATTCAAGTTTGTTCAAATCAGATCCCTAGGTATATATTTGGGCTCGCTATGGTAGCCCAAATATTTACTTGGTGCGATATGAGGAAATTTCTTTAAAAACCATCGTCTTTAGATCCACCAGTCAGAATGCTTTCATATTTGGTATGCAACATCTCTAGGGGGGGTCAGATTCAAGTTTGTTCAATTCGATTGCCTGGGTTAATATTTGGTCTCCATATGGGAACCTGAAATTTAACTTAATGCAATATGAGGGAATTTCTTCAAAAATCTTCTTCAGATCCACTAATCAGAATACTTTCATACCGGTATTTGGTATACAACATCTCTAGGGGGGTCAGATTAAAGTTTGTTCAAATTGGATCCATAAGTTGATATTTGGGCTTGCTATGGTAGCCCAAATTTTAACTTAGTGCAATATGAAGAAATTTCTTTAAAATTTCTCTTTTTCAGATCCAACAGTCAGAATGCTTTCATATTTGGTACACAGCATTTCTAGGGACGTCAGATTCAGCTGTGTTCAAATCGAGAGCCTGGGTTAATATTTGGGCTCTCTATGGGAGCCAGAATTGGCCATGTTGCTGAAGAATTAAAAATTTTGTATTCAGTACCCTCTAGAGGTGTGTAACTAAGATTAATCCACATAGGTTGTATCAAGGGGCTTCATAGGGGAGCTCTACATTTTACATTATGATCAACGGAAGAAAAGGAATGATGCCCAGATTATTTTGTCACTCCTGAGGGACTTAAGGATTGACAGTGTATCCTATGGAGATGGATTGCTTAATGTAGACTCATTCTTGGACTCTGTTCATACTGTGTTGTGTTCAAGATGAGTGCTTCAGGCCACGTGGGGCCTCTTGTTTCTTAACATGCAGGCCAAGTTTTGTGGGGTAAAATACTTCATTTGCAGTTCTATTTATTGTCATATATACTTGTTCAATTTTATATTTATCATCAATAAATCCCAGCTTGGTAGTTATGTCCTGCACTGCATGAAGTTTGTAATAACAAAGGGGCAAACTCACTTTGAATACAGTTCATGCACATTGTCCGTATGTCTGCTTGTTACATTTTAATTGTCCACATGTCTTCCATTTTGCAGCCTTGTCAGATTTAGTAATATTGGCACAATGAATATTTTTATTTTGTTAATAGAGATGGATTCTAGAGAATCTAGGTGACTTGAACCTCATTTGAGGATTTTATCTCCAAAACGATCAAATCAAGGTTGGAATTCATTGCAATTCCATTAATCGTATCACTGTCAGTGCAATACCTGGAGTGGGACAAATAGTGCTGTTTGGATGAACATTGTCTATTTTTAACCCTTTACCCAATGCAGACGAGTCAGTGCTTGTTTACGATGGTAAACAAGTTCTTTTTTACTGGTAAAATAGGACCCAGTCACTAATGCTTGGGGTGCAAGTCTTCTACAATTGGCAACATGGGGTATGAACGATTGACTGACCTTGACTTTATCTCCCTAGTGTGGTCATGATTAGCCATTGTGCAGAAATCTGTGTCCTCAAAACACCATTAAATAAATAAATTATTTTAAATATATGCTCAAATTTTTCAAAATATTTCAACAAAACCTTAGCTTGCAACCCCTCATTGGAACGAGTTTGACAGGGTCGTTCCAATGAAGGGTCACATCATACAGTTTTGTTTAAAAAATATTTTTTCAACTACTCAGTTTGTGCATTATGCAGGCGGATGGGGCCAATTTGTTAGGTTTAGGTACAGGGTTAATGCATGTTGGAGAGTTTGATTACACCTTCATAGGAAAGATGGATATGTGGGAACATGTTCTGGGTGATGATTAATCTCCTGCCAGTGTGAGAATTAAGGATGGTGTGGAAATGAATTGCCGGTAGTAAATCAGTTAACCCTCTACCTAACATGAAAAGCAGACGACACTTGCAAACAAAATTCATGACTCATTTTTTCCATTTTTTGTCTCAAGGACATAGATTATGACCCCTCTTTGGAATGAGCTTGTCCCAAAGAGGGGGGGTCATAACCTACAAGCTCATTCCAAAGAGGGGTCATAACCTATGTTTTTGAGACAAAAAATGAAAAAAATAAACTTAATTGGCAATTTTTGTGAATAGCGGTGGTCGGTTTGGGCCGTTACGTTGGGTAAAGGGTCAACATGCAAAATGTTCCATCTACAACAAAAAAGCACTTGGAGGCCTGGTTATCTGTTTAACCCTTGACCCAATGTAATGGCCACAACCGGCAAGCACTATTCACAAAAACCACCATTCAGTTTTCATTTTTTGTCTTCAAAATATAGCTTATGATGCCTTTGGAACAAGCTTGTTGAACTCATTCCAATGAGGGTCATAGGGTATATTTTTGATGGAAAAAATTAGATTACAGGAACTTTTGTTTACAAGTATCTACTTTTCATGTCAGGTAGAGGGTTAAATTCTCCCAAGGTAGCAAACTTTATCTTATTGCAGCATTAGGTGATTATTAACCATGTTGGTAACTTGCATATATCACATGCACTACCACTGCACAAAAGGACTGTTTGCCATATTATAGCAATAAATGGCCGACTATTGCAACAATATATCTCATGCTTGCAACTGGCTGTTGTTTTAACATGCTTTAATAATTTCTGAAAGGAAATTGCTGTGTCACAAAAAATCATTAAACATTGAGCAAGAGTCAACTATTATCATCTTTAGCTTTTGCCAGTGCTAATTTGATTCAGCTGAAAACCAATCACTGAGGTTGAGGTTTTCAAATCCGCCACATTCATGATTGCCTGCTTTTCTGTCCTGGCCAGATCCACGAGGCTCAACTGGAGAACTTTTTCACAATTTTCACCATGCTTCTAACACTTTTGGACTAATCTAATTTATACTGCCAAGCGTATGCTGGAGTATGTCTACCTATCACAGTGTCACTCTACTGACCAACTGGTATCAGGATTCGATTCAAAACCTTAGCCGAGATTTGATTTGACATTGGAAATAATTAGTGAAAATAATTATGCAAGTTAATGTATTTACACCCTTAATTACTTATTCTTCTTAATGCACCAAAAAACCCAACCAATATCATGGGGATATCGATTTCTAAATATCATTTTGATATTTCGTTTTGCCGACCGACAGGGGAATATGACTTAATTTTTCAGCGTGAATTGATGCCTGAGCATTAAATAAAACAAATTATTAAATAAAATATGTATTTGTGTTTGAGTGAATATGAAATATAAGCAAGGAATGTGTTGGCCTTTGGTCTGGTATCCTCAATTTTGAAAAAACCCTTACAGTGGCTTCTAGCACTCAACCAGTTAAAAAGTCTTGACAGCAAGATTATATTAGTATTTTAAAATGCGATAACATTTGGCTCAACGGTTGTCACTGAGCACTATTCGAGAGAAAATGGGAATTGAGGTTAAAACTTTAAAAAATTGAAAAATAATAATAAAACAAATGGCTATAGAGTATCAACGTGCTGTTTGATTCCGTGTCATAAGACGTACAAAAGTATCAAAGGGTTAAGGTGTGTTTGGAACAAGTCATAAAATTACTGCAGATAAAATTTGTGTTTGCAAAAAATGCCAATGTTCAGCTCACTGGCAGTGGGGCTGTGGTAGAATTACAAGAACAACTTATTCTGTATTTTCCTGATGTCAATTTCCCTTTGGCACCGTCAGCAAATCTCAATCAAGTCAGACAATGAATACCAAACCAATACTTTGATTATTCTCCCCTAGGGAGCGCGGTGGCTCAGTAGGTAGAGGTGCAGGCTGCAAGCCGAGAGGTCCTCGGTTTGAATCCCACCTGTGGCAACCGCGTTGTGTCCTTGGGCAAGACACTTCATCTCCATTGCCCGCGTGGGGGCACGATGACGCCGTGTACTAAGGCGTACTGCACGTCGATGGTACACATGTCTTCAACCAATCTAACCCTGTCCGTGCTGCAGTGCGGGGTTACGAAGTTGGGGAGCTGGCAGCTGCTCGTCGTTGCTCGGTGGTTCTCTTCGGGTACTCCGGCTTCCTCCACCCGTAAAACTGTCACGGTCATGATTAGCCATTGTGCATAAATATGTGACCTTGAACATCAATAAATAAATAATTCTCCCCTAAAAATGCCGAAATCCATTCCAAACTCAAAATTCCAACACCGCCCATCCCTAGTTTTTCTACTTTTCACCCTTAAAACCAAAGAACTTCCTTTTTGAGCCTCGATTATTAGTCAGTGTTGTGGGTGTTAGTGACCAACCCCAATTAGCATATCAATTACAAAATGTAGGCCATCTGTGCGATTTTAAGCCATTAGTGATTTACCAACATGAGGTTGGGTAGTCCACTACAGCCCTGAAATCACTTCTCAGGTCGAAAGTTTTCACTCAAAATAAATTATTTAACTTCAAAGATGATATGAAGTACATCCACAAAAAATGAAGCCTTTAACTTGTACCTGCACTTCCAAGTAAAGCCCAAATTTGGGTTTTCAGCATGCAACCTGTTAACTGGTAGAGTGCTGGAAGCCCATATTTGGGCTTTACTTTGAAGCACAGGTACTGCAAGTTAACCCTTTGAGACTTTAATTATCCTGAAGTTCAAACATCACTGTTAATTCAGTTTCTTCAACGATTTTCAAAATGAGATGTCAAACGTCGGAAAGTTCAAAACCAAGATATTTTTCACAGTAGTGATTATCTGGTTGAAGGCTAGATTATTTTTGGTGGTCTAAATTTGTTATTCAGAACTTGTTTTATTACAAATTATTGGAGAGTGCCCACAGGCGCTCTCCAATAATTTGTAATAAAACAAATTTATATAAACAAAATATTATTTGTGTTTGACTGAATATGAAATATAAGCAAGGAAAGTATTGGCTTTTGCTCTATAATCCTCATTTTTTGAAAACCCTGATAGTGGCTTCTAGCACTCAATCAGTTAAGAAGTCTTGACAGCAGGATTATATTAGTATTTGAAGCTGCGATAATATTTGGCTCAATGGTTGTCACAGAGCACTATTTGAGAGAAAATAGCAATTTGAGATTAAAACTTTAAAAAATCGAAAAATAATAACAAAACAAATGACCACAGATTATCAACGTGCTGTTTGATTTAGTTTGTAATAACACGTACAAAAGTATCAAAGGGTTAAAGACTTCATATTCAGTGGCTGTGATTCCTATCACCTTTAAAGTGAAATTATTTAATCTTTTAGGATTTGCCTTGTTATAATTTATGAGGGAGTGCCTACAGGCACTCTCCCATAAATTGTAACAAGGCAAAGACATGTGAACAAATTCTGATGGACAAAAATAATAAAATACCGAACTAGTTAAAAAGCTATTTATTGGTGCTTACGGTCACATCTATCTGCACAATGGCTAATCATGATATTACCCATTTTAGAGGACTTCCACCCCGACAAGTGGTGACTGGGTCCTATTTTGCCAAATAAAACAGAACTTGCACACCAAGTAAATGCACACCGCTTCACTTTGCAGGATTCCCTTGGGGACTGTTAAAAAAGCTACAGGGTGAAATATAATGACATTATTTGGTCAGATTTGATCCCCTAACCCAGGGAATTTTGTTTGTAATGTGATTTTTGCAGATAATATAGGCAGGTTTATGTTTTAAAAGAGACTTGTCATTACAGTGGAGCCCACTTAACTATATTTCTCTTAAACTTAATAACCCTGATAATTGAATATAATTTCCCAACACAAAACCACTTACCATACCTCCAGTACAAATTTGACCTGTTAATTGAATACAGGTTATAGAGTAAACTCCTGTTTATTGAATAAAAAATCTTTTACCGACTCTCCCCAGTTTTCCTTTGTTTATAGACCTATTTGGCCTCAGTACATCCAACACAGGCATTTAATCTATTATATCTTGTTTGACAGAGCTCATGGAACTCTGTCAAACAAGATATAATAGAATAAATTCTAAGTTTATCTCTAGAATACAGGAATGACACAATCCCTGTTAATTGAATACTCCTGTTAATTGAATAATTTTCATTGGCGAATTGACTATTCAATTAACAGGGTTCCACTGTACTTACATCCATGCAACTTCTACATACTCCAAACGCAATCACCATATACTGCCAGTGCCCTTTTAAATAGTTTGATCATCTTTTCAATTTTTACCTCCAAAACGTGGTTTATAATCCCTCATTGGAATGAGCTCATTCCAATATGTAGTCAGAAGTTATGTTTTTGAGGCAAAAAATGGGAATTTTTGAGTTCTTCATTAAATTTGTCTGCAAATGCCAGCTTCCAATTGTTTTTGGTAAAGGTGAATGAATGCTGCAAGGCCAGTGTAACCAGCTCTTGGATTCGAAAGGCTTGATATTTTACCTTGTATTTTTGTTGTCGCTCACTGAGAAGCCTGCTTCATGTAATCCATGGACCAAATGTATTACACACTAATTTATATGTAGATTTTGACAGTTATTGTTATTTGTAAATAATATTATATATCATGTTTCCGATTATTGTTACTGTGGTAATAACTATATATATCATGTTTCCGATTATTGTTACTGTGGTAATAACATAAATGAAACATACTCATACTATTGTGCCAGATTAACCCTTTACCCAACGGATCGGCCAAAACCGGCCAGTGCTATTCACAAAAACTGCCATCCAATTTTCCTTATTTTTTGCCTCAAACACATACCTTATGACCCCTCAATGGAACAAGCTCAATGAGCTCATTCCATTTAGCTGTCATAAGATGTTTTTCATTCAAAAAAGGAAATAAATTAGTTATTCAATAATTTTGTTTGCAAGTTTTGTCTGCTTTTCATGTTAGGTAAAGGGTTAAACTTATTAATAATGTCAATTCATTAGGGCAACCACTTTAAACCAGTGTAGTTTTATTTTTTTTCATAACCACCCTCAGTGGATGTCCATCTTTCTCTCCGAGCATTCTAACATTTCTGCTATCTCTGATGATTTGTATTTTATTGGACTGTTTCTCTGCCAGAACCAATATCAGAACTGTTCAGGAAATTGAAAGAAGCAATACTGTTATGCATTCAGGCTGTAGCAAAGGTGATGGAAGCTCTGGTCAGGCAAAAAATAGCCATTTCTCAATAAGAGGGGGCATAACTCTCAAGTGGAATGTGCAGACAGCTTAATGCAAGATATGTCCGACAGGGCATATCATGCTGAACATCCCATGTAAAATGTCATAGAGATATAATTATAATTACTTATGGGGTTATACAAAGTGAATGGACAGGCAGATGTCATCCAGTATACCTCCAATCACTGACGAGAGTGGACGTACAAGTTACCGTAACTTCTAGGCAACCCATTTTTCTGATATGTTACCTACACTTCTTTGAGGCCCAAGAAAAGCGTCAAATAAGGCAGCAAGTATGTATCATTCGTTATATTTACAATGGTTAGAAATTTGAAGCCCTAAATTGGAAAAAAGTTGGAAATTTCGGACAGGGCAGTAATGGAATTTTCCAACCATGTCAAAAAATTGGCCAAAATATGGAGTCTTTAGACTGAAAAGTAGTAAAAGTCATCCAAGTATGTAAGGAGGAATTCTGCATATTAACCCTCTGCCTAACAAATCAGTTGCATCTGCCTGTGAAAGTTAAAAAAATGAAGAAATTTCAAAATATTTCAACAAAGACATGTGACTTCTCATTGGAACAAGTTCATTTGACCTGCATATACATGCATATTGGTTTGTAATTTTTAGTGTTTTAACGGGGTAATATGACACAATGTTTAAAAAAAACAAATTGCCGACTAGTGTCTATATAGCTTAGTTGGCTGCCTCCCTACCTCGCCTCAAACCAGGGAAGAAAAACAATTCCCAAATTCAAAGTAGATACGTGTTGGACTGTTGATTATAGTTGATACATCACAGTCGGCTCAAATTCAATTCCATTTCAAACGTTATATAAATTGTAAATTATGTCACAACATTCGGTGTGTGATTGGCATATCATTATCATTTCATTTGAGTTGACAGTGAATTGAGGTCTATAACAAACGCAGATCTAATTCAAGTTTGGGAAATTGATTCATTTGGCTGACTCAAAGATTTGTCTGCTAGCATGTAATGGTTATATACTTTGCACTACTCTAACCAGTTCTTGTCAGATCTCCGAAGTTAAGCATCATCGAGCCCAGTTAATCATTGGATGGGTGACCCTCTGAGCAATCAATTTCGGACTCCCACGTTGTGTCCTTGGGCAAGGCACTTACCCTGATTGTACACATGTGAGCACGATGACGCCATGTACTAAGGCATACTGCACGTCGTTGATACACAGGTCTTCAAGCAATCTAACCCTGCCTGTGCTGCAGTGTGCAGTTACGATGGTGGGGAGCTGGCAGCTGCTCAGTGGTTCTCTCTGGGTACTCCAGCTTCCTCCAACCATAAAACTGTCAGGGTCATGATTAGCCTTTGTGCAAAAGTATATGACCTTAAACACCAATAGATAAATAAATAACTTTGCACTATTGTCAACTGGAATTTATTTATTTATTGGTGTTTAAGGTCACATACTTATGCACAATGGCTAATGACAGTTTTACGGGTGGAGGAAGCCTGAGCACCTTGAGAGAACCACCGAGCAGCTGCCAGCTCCCCAACATCATAACTCCGCACTGCAGTACAGGCAGGGTTAGATTGGTTGAAGACATGCACACCATTGATGTGCAGTATGCCTTAGTACACAGCGTCATCGTGCCCCAATGTAGACAATCGGGGTTAAGTGCCTTGCCCAAGGACACAATGTAGGAGTCCGAATCAATCGCTAAAATGGTCACCCATCCGAGGATTAACCAGGCTTGACGTTGCTTAACTTCTGTGAGCTGATGAGAACTGGTTACCACAACGCCACCGTTCCCCTGTCAACTGGAATAAAATTATTTGAAATTGATTGAATTTGATGCAACAGTAGTGAGACATACAATGGGCCCATTAGGCTATTGAATCTTCACATAGTAGTGCTTCTTGTGATAAACATAACCTTTTTTTTCACCTCTTATAAAATTCATCCTCATCATCCTTTTACTAAGTTTATGACTCAAACTGGACACTGCTAATAACCAAAATTGCCATTCAAATTTTATTTTTTCTACTTGTAGCAAAAAAACCCAGCTTATGACCCCTTATTGGAAAGAACTTATTCCAATAAGGGGTCATAAGCTATATCATTTGAGTGTCATCTGCTATTCATGATAGGTGTGGGATAACCTTTGATCTACTGGAATACTCTTTGGTCTCTACACTGAAACAGTCAAATATGTACACATAAGGACTAAAAAAAGTTAAAAATCTGTTTCTCAGGCCCTCTGCATGGTTCTTTTGGTTTCAGCATGCTCTCTTTTTATAACCAATGCAAACTTAAAAAAAACAGAAATTAAATGGTTTATGCCTGATATTTTACCCAAGCTGATAAAATTGATAAATTTGTCCCTTCAGTTCAACAAGGCTTTGCAATGCTTGAGCATTGCAAAGTCTTCTTACACTGAATGAACGAAATATAGCACCACCCATGCCATTATGTAGATTACAAGTCCTAAAACATAAAACAAGAACATGAACTTTTGATGGCAAAGAAACAATTACAAAAATAAAAAGAGCAATGCAAAACGTGGCCTATGCCCCCAAGCGGTGTCATAAAAAGGTAGGTAAGTATAACCATAATCAAAGAAGCTTTCTCCAGGCACCAACAATACATCACAAAAAACTATTTATTTGAATTAGCATTTATAAATTATTGGACTGAAATCAAATTCAAGATGGCCACCATGGCAGCCATATTGAATTGGTTATCTGATCTAAAATCAAAAGGAAGCTCCCTCAGAACACCAATAACGCATAACCAAAAATGAAACTGATTCGCGTCAGCATTTGTTAATTAGTTTAAACAATATTTATTTCAGAAAAGCATGTTGAAGAACAGATTACATATTAACACAAAAGTACATAAACTGAAGTGGATTCAGCAGTAAGCTTATTTAGCTTATACAAGGCTGTCTCCGAAGTTAATTATTGGACAGAAACCAAATTCAAGATGGTCTCCATGAAAGCAAGCTTCCTTTGGCAGCGACAATGCATAATTCAAAAATAAAAATGATTTCGAGTCGGCATTTATTAGTTATTGATCGGAAAACAAATTCAATATGGCAGGTATGGTTGCAAATTCAAAAGGAAGCTTCCTCCAGACACTCATAATGCATAACCGAAAAATTAAATTGATTTGAGTCAGTATTCATTAGTTATTGGGAGGAAACCAAATTCAAGATGGCCACCATACTGAATTGGCCACTGGCTGCCATCTTGGTTCAGCTGACTGGTCCAAAATCGAAAGGAAGCTTCCTCTGGACACCAACAATACATAAAAAATAAAAATGATTCGAGTCAGCATTCATTAGTTATTCGATGGAAATCAAATTCAATATGGCAGCCATATTGAATTGGCTAGCTGGACCAAAATCGAAAGGAAGCATTGTCTGGTCATCCACATGTGACCCTAAAATTGTGATTTGATCAAATAAGCAGTTCTTTAGTTAATTGACGGAAACCAAAAGTTTACAGATGGACACTGGACTGACATGGTGAGAACACAATATAAAGTCCCCCCCCCCCCCTCCAAGAGGTTCTTGGGGGGGGGGGGGAATACTGAAAAACTGTTTGCCCACATGCAGTTTTACAAAAAATGGCCTGAGAAAACAGAGAAGATCTACTTTGTAGAGTCTAAAACTGTGTACTTAATAGTATTTTGAATGTTATTAGTACTGCAGTTTATTTTATTGTATAGGTTGTTTTTCGTACAAATTATGTGATATTTATTCTTTCATAGTGCCTTGCAATTACAGTTTCAGCTGATGATAAAGCACACCCTGTGGAAACCCCATGGGTTGGAACAGTACTTGTTTACTGAGGTAAATAAGTTCTGCTTTACTGGTAAAATAAGACACCGAACCAACGTCTGGGATGGAAGTACTTTACAGTGGATAAACAATTGGCTAAACTTGACTTATTTATGTTGTGGTCATGAGATAGCCATTGATTCTTCAAGTGACCTTACTGGTCGAGGGCTAGGTTATTTTGTATGGATTGAATTAGTTATTCAAAACAAAGACCTTACTGGGTTGAGGGCTAGACTATTTTGGGTGGTCAGAATTAGTTATTCAAAATTTGTTTTATCACAAATTATTGTTGTGCCCACAGAGACTCTACAATAATTTGTAATAAATTTAAATAAACAAAATATTATTTGCGTTTGACTGAATATGAAACATGAGCAAGGAAAATGTTGGCTTTTTCTTTTTCTCTCATATTTTGGAAAGCCCCGATAGTGGCTTCCAGCACTCAACCAGTTGAACACGAAGAAATAAATAAATAGATCATAGGTATCGCGGAACTAAATATTGAAATTAGAGTGAACCGCCTTAAAATGTTGCACTTGGAAATGACGCAATCTCTAAAAATAAACAGCCTTGGGAAAATTCATTGTTTCAATACAAGTTTGAAACATTCTATTGACATCTTGCATTATTGTTGAATATTCCTGATAAAAAAGAGGGTGATTTGATGACTTTTGGACCTAAAAAATACAATTTACTTTTTGTGTGTTTTTGTTGGGAATTCCCTGAAAAATATGTGCATGTGACTGGTACTTCCCTTTGTGTCAGTTTTTCTCTCTTATTTGTTGCATGACCCCCTGTTTTCAGATCAGAAAAAGTTGTCTGAAGGGCTATACTTCACAGAGATATTTGAATGCCAAAATTAAAGTGATGCAATCATATTTTTTTCCACCTAAACGTTATAATGGCCGCCTATGGGAAAATATTTAGTTCTGTGATACCATAAAGTGGCATCAGATAATGTTAACTGGTAGAGTGCTAAATTATTTTTGGCCATCAAATCTTGTACACATGTTGTTGCCTTGTTACAATTTATGGGAGAGTGCCAATGGGCACTCTCCCATAAATTGTAACAAGGCAAACCCTTACAGACTAAATAATATCACTTCTAAGATAATACAAAGCACATCCACTGAATATAAGCCTTCAAGCTGTGGTATCTGCACTTCAGAAAAAGGCCCAAATATGGGCTTCCAGCACTCATCCAGTTAAACTAAGTGAAGCAGTGCTTGTTTTCTTAGTAAGCAAGCTGTTTTACTGGTAAAAAAGGACCCAGTAACCAATGCATGTGGGTGGAACTCGTCTAAAATGGGCAACATGGGTATAAACGATTGACAGAACTTTTGACTTTTTATTCGTGTTGTGTTCATGATTAGACATTGTGCAGAAATATGTGACCTTTAGCACCAATAAATAAATGAATAAACAAATAAATAAATACTATTTCTATGGCACGGTAACTCTTTTAACATAATTGGCAAATGTACAAAACTCCCAGTAAAATCCTTTATTATACCCAACTAGGTGCGTAGCCAGGCATCCATATAAAGGGGACGGGGGATGGGGGTCAAGCATTTTTAGGCTGTAGGCATATCATTAAGATCAAAGTCAGACTTGAATTGAGAATTCTGGACTTTTTGGGTGGGTGGGGGGGGCTTATGTATTTGGGGTGAAGGGACTCTCCAGCCAAACCACTGCCCCAACCTCCAACAATTAGGGGGTGGTGTGGGTGCTATATTTGAAAGCTCCCTCTAAAAAGGTTTTTTGATGTAATTCTAGCATCATTTCTTCTATTTGAATGTCCAGGGAGTGCGGTGGCTCAGTGATTGACTGTTTGACTTTAGAGGCCCCGAGTTCGATCCCCGTCCAGGACGACGTGCATTGTGTCCTTGGGCAAGGCACTTTATCCTGATTGCGTACATGGGGGCATGATGATGCCGTGTACAAAGGCATACTGCACGTCGATGGTGCACCTGTCTTCAACCGCTGTAACCCTGCTTGAGTGGAGCTTGAACAGAGAATGTGGAGGAGCTGATAGTTGCTCGTCGATTCTCTCCGGGTGCTCCAGCTTCCTCCACCCATAAAACTGTCACGGTCACGATTAGCCATTGTGCATAAGTATGTGACCTTAAACAACAATAAATAAATTTGAATGTCCATTGTTATGATGACAGACCAGCTTGGGCAAAAGATTCTCAACATAGGGTGTGCTTCTCATTCACTGACGTTTTACAAGTCGTAACCCTTGTTAGACTCCGAAATGTACTACAGTTTCTTTTCGATACAACTGTTTTGTGTAATAACTCAGCCATGAATAGTCCTACTTGAGTGTCCTTTCGTAAAGCGGTGGTGCCAGAATTTCCATGACAGGATGGGGGGGCTAATCCTCCCCCCAACTGCTTTGGTATGATTATACATTAGCATGGGAGGGGGAAGGCTGTCAACAGTGGGTGGGTATTTAAATGAATTTTTTTAGCAGAGTTCTAGCACTTGTTGGTCTATGAAATGAGTAATTTCTTGTCCTTCTGTGTCCCAGCATATTGTGTTGTAATTCATCGAACCCAATTTAAAGTCTCTTTTGTATGATGATAGACCAGATGGGATGGGAAAAGGCTAAAAATATGGTAGGTCTTGTTTGCTATTTTTTTTTACCACAGTTAAAGGCCTTGTTGAACTTTGTAATATACTCCTGTTCACTGTGCTAAACAATTTTTGTTTCACTGGTAAAATAGGCCTCCAATAATCAACACCTGGGATGAAGTCTTTACAGTCATGATATAACTACAGATGCTTAACTGGTTGAATGCCAGGAGCCACTATCTGGGCTCTACTGAAAAGTACTGAAAGCCACTATAGTAGGTTACACGGTTTGCATATATAGGCTTGTTGTTTTCCAAGTAGTAGAAATTAAACGCTTATATAAAATTGTTTTTTTACAAATGGCTCTCACCAACAATTGTGTAACAAAACAATTGTTCATGAAGAAAATATTACTAAACTATGGCTTCCCTTGCTGGTTGCATAGGATTTTTCTATCTAGGGCTCTGCAAATCTCAAATCGAGACCAGATGATTTTGAATTGAATCAAATTCTAAATTGAACCTCAATGTTCTTCAAATATTGCGTCTTCATCCAACTGAAAATCTTGCCAGTCTCCAGTCAAGTATTGTATTCAATTGTGCCTTGTCTGTTTGGACAAGTCCATGAAAAACAAGATGTGTACAACTGAGATGCAGGCGTCAAGTTGTAGCTACTTTCTTCATGCCCCTTCTATTGAAAATCAGAAATGTCATCGCCTAGAGTCAAAACGCACAAAAATTGACAAGCTCAAAATTTGTAAAAATGGACTAATTAAGGCCCATAACTTGGTAATGAGAAATCAGACCAGACCATTTATCAATCTCGCCCAAGATATTATTGCAAAGTATTTGTATGTCAAAAATTAGTCATTTGGAGAACGTTTGTTCAAATTTTTGAGCTAATGAGCTCAAAATTTATAAAAATTGATTAAAGGCCCATAACTCTGTAATGAAAAATGGGCAGAACCAGTTTTCGAACTTGCTTGAGATATTAGGTATTACAAAGGACCTGTGTGGCAAATATTAGTCAAAACGAAGAACTTCTATTCAAGTTATAGCACTAACCATTTGTAAAAATTGATGAATTGAGAGCCATAAATGAAAATCGGTCAAATTCATTTTTCTGTTAAAGATATTATTGCGAAAGACCTGTATGGAAAATATTTGACAAATCAGAGGACGGCTTCAAGTTTAACGAGCCCAAAATTTTAAAATATTGACTAATTAAGGGACATAACTCCTAACATAAAATCAAGCCGGGTCAGTTTTTGAACTGTTCGAGATATTATTGCAAAAGATGTATGGCAAATATTAGCCAAATAAAACATCATTTGTTAAAGTTATTGTGCTAACAAGCTCAAAATTTGTAAAAAATGACTAATTAAGGGACATAAGTCTGTAATGAAAAATCAGGTTGGGCCAGTTTTCAAACTTGTTCAGAGATATTATTGAAAAAAGACTTGTATGGCAAATATTAGACAAAATGGAGAACATTTGTTATTGTGCTAACAGTTCGAGGTTGCCCACTCAGATGAACACCAACCGTCACCAAACCACACAGACCTTCGTTAACACAACTCGACCAAAAATACTCATGTTTCAAATCACCTTCGAAAAATAATTTTGCACTCAACCAGTTAAAGTGGCCTTAAACACTAATTAATAATAAATTGAGGATCTTCAAGTCCTCAGTTTGTATTGAAATTTACAAAACAAGTTCTGTAATTTAGATTTGATCCAAGCTTAAAGAAGGTCCAGACCTAATTTACTGGAAAGTTCTGTAAAGTTCAAAATAAATTCGGGACTGGTTGAAGATTCTGTTTATCGTATGATCCAAGAACCCCACAAGACTTTTTAAATGAAACAAGAAACGCTTCTATAAGGACCGTGATTATGTTACAGATTAAGATGCATTGTTTTTCCAGTGTCCGTGTCAGGAAATAGTCCCTGATGAGGAGATTGTGAGGTATTTTCAAATTTAATGAAACGAAATTCTCAATAAACGTCAACTACTGTCAGACAACACCTCATCTACAAACATTCTGTAGCGCTTGATTGGCTGTGTTTTACCATTTTAATGAATGGGCTTAATAACCAGAAGGGTCAGATCACCCAATGAATATTAATATTACACAGCCTCTTGTTTGACTAAGTCAAGATGAGCTATAGTGATTGTGGCAAAGTAGGTAAAGGTGCAGGCTGCAAGCCGAGAGGTCCTCGGTTCGAATCCCACCTGCGGCAACCGCGTTGTGTCCTTGTGCAAGACACTTCATCTCCACTGCCCGCATGGGGGCACGGTGGCATTGTGTACTAAGGCGTACTGCATGTCGATGGTGCACTTGTTCTTCAACCAATGATAACACTGCTTGTGTGAAGTTAGTATGTTGGGGAGCTGACAGTTGCTTGCTGGTTCTCTCCGGGTACTCTGGCTTCCTCCACTCATAAAACTGTCACGGTCATGATTAGCCATTGTCCATAAATATGTGACCTTAAACACCAAAGAAGAAAAAAAAAAAAAGAAGCTATAGTGATTACTCACCATCTGTCGTCTGTGAACATGGTGTTTGCACCCTTCCCCTCTGAACCAATTTTAGTTTATTTTAAGTTGATTGCGTGTTCTGACATCGCATTTTTTTAGCTCATCTTGACAAAGTCAAGCTGAGCTAACCCAATCGCTTCCCGTCCGTCGTCCATCAACACCATGTTTTGGTCTTCTCCTCCAAAGCCACTGGGCCAATTCAAGTGAAAGTTTGTGTGAGTGATGGTCCCAAAGGGGCATTTCATTTTTGTTCAACTCAGCATGCCCAGCACCATAGGGAGGGAGTGGGGGAAAATGCTCCAAAATATTTTAAAAATCTTCTTCTCAAGAACCAGTGTGTACAATGACTTGATATTTGCTATGGAGCTTCCATATGAGGTGTAGAATCAAGTTTGTTCAAACGATGTTCGTAAAGTAATATTTGGCTTTGTAATAGGAGGGGTAAGATTTTTGGCCTCGCCCAAAATTTCTATTTTCTGAACCGATGGTCCGGTATGAACCAAATTTGGTTTGTGGTAGTATTGGGTCATAAGTACTTGACCCATGCAAAAAAAAAAAAATTCCCGCATTCCCATCGGAACCCTGGGAGCTAAAAATAGAAATATTTTAAACGCCCATATTTCCCAAACCCCACGGAACAGAGAGCTTTTATTTGGTATGAAGTATCCTTACGACCAGTAGAATTGAATGGTAAAAAAAATTGCCATTGGTTATGTTAGGGTGTTCTGTAATGGGCATCGAAAAAATGCTGAGTCAGCATATTTGCAAAAATTTTAAAAAATCTTTTCTCCAGAACCAATCATCAGAATCTTTTGATATTTGGTATACAGCATTCATAGGGGGGTCAGATAAAAGTTTGTAGAAATAAAGCTCATTGGTTCATATTTGGGCTCTCTACAGGAGCCCGAAGTTTTAACATAGGGTAATATGGGGAATATTCTTTAAAAATCTTCTTCAGAACCACCAGTCAGAATCTTTTAATATTTGGTATACATCATTGTCATGAGGGTCAGATTCTAGATTGTTCAAACCAAGTCCCTAGGTTAATATTTGGGCTTCCTATGGAATTCTCTTCTTCAGATCCAACAGTCACAATGCTTTCATATTCAGTACACAACATCTCTAGGGAAGTCAGATTTAACTGTGTTCAAATCAAGAGCCTAGGTTAATATTTGGGCTCTCTCTGGGAGCCAGAATTGGCCATTTTGCTGAAGAATTAAAAATTTTGTATTCAGTACCCTCTAGAGGTACTAAGATTAATCCACATAGGTTGTATCAAGGGGCTTCATAGGGGAGCTCTACATTTTACTTATGATCGACTGAAGAAAAGGCATGATGCCCAGATTATTTTTGTCACTCCTGAGGGACTCAAGGATTGACAGTATAGCCTATGGAGATTGCTTGCTTAATGTAGACTCATTCTTGGACTCTGTTTAAATTGTGTTCTGTACAAGATGAGCGCTTCAGGCCCCGTGGGGCCTCTTGTTTTTTTTTCAAATCAACTTGTGCAGCCCCATGGGGAGGGGGTGGAAGAAAATCCTCCAATTTTTTATGTAAAATCTTGCTTGTCATGAAATGGTGGGTAGTGACTCGATGTTTGGTACGTAGCTTCCTTTTGAGGTGTAGAATAAAGTTGTTCAAACAAAGTTTGTGGAGCAATATTTGCCTTTGCAGTGGGAGGGGCAAGAGTTTGGGCCCCGCCTAAAATTTCTATTTTCTGAACTGATGGCCCAATTTCAAACTAAATTTGGTATTATTGAGCCGTAAGTACTTTCTCATGCAAACAATTTTTCCTGTGTACCTGTGGGAACCCCAGAAGATAAGAGTTTTTTTCAAACGCCCATATTTCCCAGAACCACACAGAGAGGTGTTATTTGGTATGAAGCATCCTTAGAACCAGTAGAATGAAAGGATAAAAAGAAATTGCCATCGGCTGTGTCAGGGTGTTCTATGTGGGTGGTGGGAGTTTGTGGGGGAGACATCGAAAAAATGCGGAATCAGCAATAATATTTGCAACAATTTTTTTTTACATTTTCTCCAGAACCACTGATCAGAATTTTTTTATATTTGGTATACGGCATCCATAAGGGGTCATATACAAGTCTGTTGAAATGAAGCCCCTTGGTTCATATTTCGGCTCAATACAGGATCCCAAATTTTTAACTTTGGGCAATAATCTGTAAAAATCTTCTTCAGAACCACCAGTCAAAAATCTTTTAATGGGCAAAATCAAGTCCCTCGGCTAATATTTGAGCTTCCTATAGTCCGAATTTTAACTTACTGCAATATGAGGGTATTTCTTTAAAAATCTTATTCAGAACCACCCGTCAGAGTTCTTTCAGATTTGGTATAAAACATATCTAGGGGAGTGATATTAAAGTTTGTTCCAATTGAGTGCCTGGGCTATAATATTTGGGCTCCCTATTTATTTTAACTTGGTGCAGTATGAAATTTCTTTAAAAATCTTCTCCAGAACCTCGGGGGTGGGGGGGGGAGCAGATTCAAGTTTGTTCAAACCTAGTCCCTGGGTCAATATTTGAGCTCCCTATGGTGGCCTGCATAACTTGGTGCAGTGTGAGGAAATTTCTTTAAAAGTCTTCTTCAGATCCACCAATTCTTTCATATTTGGTATACATCTCTGGAGGGGGTGTGGGGCAGATTCAGGTTTGATCAAATCGAGTGCCTGGGTTCATATTTGGGCTCTCAAGGAGAGCCCAAATTTTAACTTAGTGCAATATGAGGAATAATCTTTAAATATCTTCTACAGATCCACCAGTCAGAATCTTTTGTTTGATATTTGGTATACAGCATCCTTAGGGAGGTCACATCTAAGTTTGTTCAAATCAAGTCCCTGGATTAATATTTGGGCTCCCTATTGGAGCTCTAATTTTAACTTAGTCCAATATGAGGAATAATCTTTACAAATCTGCTTCTTGAGATACAATCAGAATCTTTCAGTATTTGGTATACAACATCCTTTGAGGGTTCAGATTCCAATTTGTTCAAATAAAGTCCCATGGGTTAATATTTGTGTCCCTATGGGGGTATGGAGGTCATGGGGGGGGGGGGGGGGGGGGGTAGGGGCAAATTTTAATATAGTGCATAATTGGTAATATTCTCAAAATCTTTTTCTCCAGAACCAACAGTCAGAATCTTTTGATTTTTGATATACAACATCCTTCAAGTTTGTTCAAGCAAAGTCCCTAGGTTGATATCTGGACTCCCTAGTTTTCCATTACTGAAAATCTGGGCATTATTTCAACGATAGCATCACAGTACTATCTGGCATGGACAGCAAAGTTATAAATAAATTAATAACTTTATTCTTCTGTTGTGTTAACTAGCCATAAATGGTAGCTAACTATTTGAACCCTCATTTCCTGGAATGGTATCGCCTTTGTGTACACTTAGTGATATGGGTCAGTCCAGGGCTTAAAATTCATGCGCGAATCCGAATCGATTAGCGCAAATGATTCTCACAAGGGATACATTGAGAATCAACTTTGATTCGCACAAAATGTTTATTTGATTCTTGTCGTAGATTCTAAAAGTAGCTTTAAAAATCCAAGAGAATGCTCTGTCTTTGCCTCCTCATAATAAGGTAACAAAACTTCACTTAGCAGTGGTGCCTAGTGAAGTCTTAGCTGTCTCCACTTCACTAGACTCCACTGCCACGATACTGTAATTTCCATCAGCCAGACCACCAAACACCTGTATGTTGGAACATGTGTTCTTCATCCACATGTGTGAGGAAACTCGACAAAATCGTAACTGGGAACATAAGGGAAACTCTTAAAAAAAAAACTATGGTGTATGTACATTGTACATGTTGCACTCACAGGGGTAAAACAGTACTCTCAAATTCAAAATATCTAAGAACTGAAAATTGATTCAACAGGAGCTCGCAAGAATCGAAACTGATTCTCGTAAATCGAAACAAATTTTAAGGCCTGCAGTCCAATACCAATATACGGAGAGGATAAAATAATAACTGCAGTCTGCAGCCGCCTGGCTGCAGTTATTATTTTATCATCAAAGCCCTGTGTATAGACCTCACATAACAAGACAAAAATGGGATGAAATTGTGCCTTGGCCCCAAAAATCTGTCTTATGGATTAAATCCTCCTTTAAACAACTTTGGTCAAGTGAGCACCTCAGGCCCCAGGGCTCTTGTCGTTATTCATTATGAAATCTATTACATCATGAACACAGAGTCATACAGGGATAAAGCAGGGTACAAATGAGTTGGGTTGAAGAAAGGACAGATTTTATATTTATAAATTTATATCACATATAAAAAGTGAAACTTGTATTGGAAAGAACATTCTAAAAGAATAGTTCTTTGTGGTTAGACATATCTTCGATATGCAGAAGACTGTTGATTATTTCAACAGAATATTTTTTTTTGTTGACTTGTTACATTTTCATTATGTTTCATCAAGTTTATCTACATGATTCACTCTGTCACATAGTAACCAATAAATACCATGTATATGTAGGCTTTTTAGTTGTTTTTTAAACGTTTACCCAACACAACGGTAAAGACTGGCCAGCATTGTGATTCAATTTTCATTATTTGAATCAAAAACATAGCTTATGCCCCCCATTGGAACAAGCTTATTGAGCTCGTTCCAATGAGGGTGAAATCGTAAGCTATGTTTTTGACATAAAAACTGAAAAAAAATCTCTAACTGAGGAATTCAGTTTGCAAGTGTCATCTGCTTTTCATATCCGATAGAGGTTAACCTAGCTACCAAGAGGTTAAATAGATTCATAAAAATATACTACTTTTGTGATTGCAGGTATGAAAGAGATCTTTCCAATAAATGATACCTCATCTGTCCAGAATGTGGTGAATGCTGCAGGCAGCATTCATACTTTAGGTTCAAATATGAGAAGTTTTGTTTTGAAAGCCATGTTCTAACTAGAGGTGTGACTGTCCCAGTTAGGCCTGTCCAAACCCTTGCCACCATTGAGTATTCTAAGATGGAAGGGGGCATAACACTCAGGCAAAAACAAAGTCTGATCGAACTATAATCGCAGGTGCACATGTTCCCATGGTAGTGAACATCTGTACCAAGTTTCAAAGGAATCAATGCATAAATATCTCTGAAAATCTCCTGGATAAAATTCAGGCCTATGCGGCTGCTATTTCAAGTCGAAAAGGGGCATTATTCTGGAAAAATAATCTCATCGGAACTATAATCGCAGATGCACAGGTTCCCATGATGGTGAACATTAATACAAAATTTAGAGCAGATTGGTCCATAAAAGTCATAGGAAATGTCCGGACAAAATTATGTCTACGGACAGACAGACAGACAAGAATGTGTGTGGGGGAGAGGGGGGAGGCGGGTGGGGGGAATATAATAAACTCACAACAATAAATCACATGGTCATGTCAGGCACACTTTCCTATGGGAACTCTGGGAAGTGAAGTGAAGTGTTGTGCTCATTTGCTGAGGTAAACAAGTTCTGCTTCAGTTAGTACTTGTAAATTTTCCTGGTAACCCAATGTCTCTGTCCTTTAAAGTGTGCAGCAGAAGTATAAACAATTTGAATTTTTGGCTTCATACCTATGCTGAGAATGTCATAGATGCTAACAGTGACCTCAGACACCAAGAAATAAATGTGAAGCAAAGATGAATTGGTGCCTGTGGAATATGCAAATTGTGCCTATCAATGCCCATGATAGGTTGCATGTTTGCAACTATCCCTTCAGCTTTGTGCAATACATATTTTTATTCCTGAAAGCATTTGCTGAATCGAAATCTTCAAATGGATAATCAGGCCAGGCATTCTTTAGGATTGCAGGAGTGCTGCACACCTAGAAAATATTGAGGAGGGTAATTGTTGGCACCCCTTGATTTCTGGGCCTGTTTAGAACAGCCTTTAAAATCTATTACCATTTCGTCCCCTGAGTTTCAATGTGTTGAACACATTGGAACTCAGGGGACGATTTGTCAATGTTTCATTGATTCGCAATAATTCATGACCCATTTTGTGTCGTGTTTCGATACTTTTTGAGTGTAGAAGGCAGCCACATAAGAATTGAATGAAACATATTTAATGAGACGATGTGTGTGCCAATTTTTCCACTATGTGACTGAATGTAGTAGAATTTTTCAGTCACAATATTAATACCTTGAAGTGAATATAACCAAAATAGCATACAAGTTTTTGCATTGAAAATTTCAGGTGCAACTGCACTCCTAAGCAATCTGAGGAGGGCAATTGTTTTGCACTCCTGGATTTTCTAGACTGCCAGGCCTGGATAATACATCTGTTGAAATATTAAAATTTTAATGTGAATTCAGATCAGTTGTTTTCACCACACATTCTTGTCACAATTGGTAAGTTCCGAAATCGGAAAAATGATGCTTCATACAAGTTTTGGGAAGATTCTATACAGAATGGATGAAAACAAATCTGTCCAATACTATTTTACTCATCGATTTAGCCACACTAGTGCCCATTGGTCTTATCAATTAATGTATGTAGTCATGACAAAACTTATTTAATTAACACAGATAGATCAGTACTCCACACTGGTCATGCAGTGCCCCACCTGCTCAAATCAGATATACACCACACCTCCATTTGCATGTGCAACTGTATGTGTAACACAAGTCTAAATATCAAATCTTGTCTTGTGAGACATTATTACTAGCAAAGTGATAACTGAGACTCAAATCCAGACGAAAATGTCCCAAATGGAATAATTATTGGGGTATCGCCCCACCCACTTAACAACATGCCTGTATGTATGCCCCAGCTTTTGTCACCTTTCCAAGAAGAAACTAAAGCGGAGTAAATCCCTAACAACAGAATAATTTTACTTCAAAGATAATATGAAGTATGTTCACAAACAAGAGGCCCAGGGGGCCTGAGGGCGCTCACTTGACATGGTAGCCTAAATATCAACCCAGGGAATTGATTTCAACAAGTTGCATTTGCCCCTCCTAAGAAAAGCTTATTTCAAATATCCAAAGATTCTTACCAGTGGATCTAAAAACTTAGATGTGAGTCTTCCATGGAAGACGTGTGTCGCCTGCACTATATTTTAATAGCGTGTCTTTAAATATTTACCACAAACCTTGTTAATCAAGTTCTTCTATGTAAGTTATATGGAATTCCAAGTCGAAAAAGGGACATAACTCTGAAAAAATGTGTGGATGATAACGGTTGTATGTGGATATCCTTTCCCCCATCCTGGTTCATGTGCATACCAAATATCATTAAAATCCGCCTGACAATGACTGAGATATGTACACTCCAAGGCGTTTCAGACAGAATTCTATGTTGAAAAGGGGCATAACTCTGGAAAAAATACAGCGGATCAAAAAATAAAATAGGAGGTGCACAATGCCATTATGTGATAAAGAATCACTGAAAGTTTCATCAAAATCCATTCATAGGTTAAAGAGGAGTGGCGGATAAGAGAAAGTGTGACGCGGACGACGACAAAAGTATTCCCTATATGTCGCTCCCCACTTCGTGGGGCAGGCGCCACAAAAAGAAGATTTTTTAAGAATATTCCTCATATTGAACCAAGTAATAATTCCATAAGGATGTTGTATACCAAATATCAAAAGATTCTGACTGGTGGATGTGAAGAAGACTTTTGAAGAATATTCCTCACATTGAAATAAGTTATAATTCGGGCTCCCATAGAGAGCGCAAATATGAACCCAGGGACTTGGCTTGAACAAACTTGAATCTCACCCCCCTAGGTATGCTGCATATCAAATATCAAAACATTACGACTGCTGGATCTGAAGAAGATTTTTAAATAAAATTAATCATTTTGAACTAAGTTATAATTTGGGCTCCCACAGTAAGCCCAAATATGAACCAGGGACTTGGCTTGAACAAACTTGAATTCCCCCCCCCCCCCCCCCCCCCCCAAGGATGCTGCATGCCAAATATCAAAAGATTTTGATTGGTAGATCTGAAGAAGAAGATTTTTGAAGAATATTCCTCTTACTGGACTAATTTAAACATTTGGGCTCCCATAGAGAGCCCAAATATGGACCCAGGGATTTGATTTCAATAAACCTGTGAAACAATCTTCCAAAGATGTTATATATGAAATATGAATGCTTTTGGAGCAGTGGTTTGGAAGAAAAGCAGTCTTAAATGTTTTTCCAATTACCACAGTGTTAAAAAATGCTGACTCAGCACTTTTTCAAAGTCCCGAAGAAGTACTCCATGATAAAACCGATTGCATATTTTTTTTTACCATTCCATTCTGTTTGTCCCAAAGAAGCTTCACACCAAGTAAGAATTCTCAGTGCCATGTAGTTTTGGAGATATGGGCATTTTAAATTTTTTCTATTTTTAGCTCCTGCAGTTCCCATGGGGTGACAGGAAAACTTTTTTTGGTATAAATTAAGTACTTATAATCCAATAAGCCTTCGTGTCAAATTTGGTTCTAATCAGCCTCTTGGTTTGGAAAACACAAATTTTGGGCTTGGCAAAAATAGCTCCTCGAACTAATCTGAGTCTACACCTCAAAAGGAAGCTGCACACCAAATATCAAGTCTCTGCTACTGCTGGTTCATGAGAAGATTTTTTAAGATGTAAGCACACTCTTTGGGCATGGCCCTACTGAGGCAACTTGATTTGAACAAAATCAAAATGCGAGGTCATAACAAACTATTATCTCAAATTTCAATTAAATTGGTTCAGTGGTTTTGGAGGAGAAGATTGAAACACCATGTTCACGGACGACGTAAATTGGATGACGGACGGTGAGTGATCACTATAGCTCGCCTGACTTTCAGTCAGGTGAGCTAAAAAAATGAAGTCTTTAAGTTGTGGTACCTGCAACTCAGGATTAAGCCCAAAGACAGGCTTCTAGCACTCCACCATTTATAGGACCAATTCCAACTTTGCACATTTTATTGTCTTAGAATAAATGCTCTAGTCTTCAAACCTTTAGCAGTTTTAAACCTGTCGGCCACAGTACCACAGCAGTGAATTTCAAGACAAGTCATTGCTGATGGAGTGCAAAAAGTTTCCATGACAAAGAGGTTTTGAAAATTTCTCTTTTCAAGGATTAATCACAAAGCTGATACAGGAAACCAATTTGGAATTTTAATGTTGGAAATTGGGAAAATACATACCCCCAAACCTCATTGGGACTGGGGACCATATTTGGATCTCTTTCAACACCCTGAACAAGAGCCCCCACCATCACAATGCTCACCAGAATGAGATTCCAACCTCAAAAGATGCCAAATACTGAACTAAAACTAATTTCTTTTGCAGGAACCGAGGACATACGACCCAACAATACCACACACCAAATTTGGTTCAAATTGACCCAATGGTTCTAGACATAAGGATTTTGGTTGCAGCCAAAAAATTGAAATCCTGTGATGGTGTGAGCCCACATATTGACCTAGAAATTTTCTTTGAACAAACTTAAATCATCACAACCACCAAAGAAAGTTGCAAACCAAATATCACAGAATTTTTATTGGTAGTTTGTGAGGAGATTTCTGAAGAATTTTAGTGTTTTTGGACAGTACTCCCACCCTGGAGAGAGCAGGGATCTTTTTTAAAACTGGTGACAATATACTCCTCAAAGATACAGTGTGCAAAGTTTTAGTTGGCACAGTAGTCCTGAAAAAAAAAACTCAAGTCAATGGTTCACAAGAGAGTGTTACAGCATTTTATCATTACAAACATTGTTATAATGGGCATCTCCACCAAATACCCCTTGAAAGATAGCATTTTTTGCCCGTTTATGATTCTACTGGTACTGAGGAAGGTTCTTAACAATTAACCCCTTACCCAACGTAACGGCCAAAACCGGCCAGCTATTCTATTAGTTATTCAAGAATTTTTTTTTTTCAAGTGTCTTCTGCTTTTCATGTTAGGTAAAGGGTTAACAAGTTTATATTCTGTGTAGTCTTGGAAATATGAGTGCTTGAAAATATTTCTACTTTTAGCTCCTGGGGTTCCTATGGGATGGCAGATGAAAATTTTTCTACTTTTAGCTTCTGGGGTTCTTAAGGTATGCAGGTAAAAAATTTCTTTTTGCATGAATCAAGTACATATGACCCACTAATCCCTCCTACCAAATTTGGTTTTAAATTGACCAATCTGTTCTGCAAAGAGAAAATCTGGATGGTGCACACATTATTTAGAGTCTCTCATTACGAGCCCAAATATTGACGTAGAAGCTTTCTTTGAACAACCCTGAATCTTAGGAAATCAAAGGAAGTTTCCAATTCTCAATTACATGCTATTTTGGAAATATGGCTGCATCAAGTCCTTATGACCCAATAATACAACATACCAACAGTAGAAATTGACTTATCAGTTCAGAAAAATAGAAATTTCAGTCGGGGCCAAAAGTTTGGTGGGGGCTGAGAGGGGGACTGGCCAGAAAAAAAAAATGTGTGAACATTGGTGGAAATTTTTATTTTGCAGATATTTTTAACCATCTCCCCTTTCCTGCATATTTTTTCCATGACATTTTTGGGGACCCACCACTTTTCATACATTTTTTTTACAAAACTTCAGCACTCGAACACAAACTTGAAATGCGTAATGTACACTGAATCAGTGCATATTTTTATATCTTCAAACATGTTTCCATTTACTCCAGATGCATTTTTCAAGACTTACCCGATTCACAGCAGTTCACGGACACATTACTGTATAGCTTAAACCTTGTCTGGCCCTGGGTATAATAGGTCCACACTTAGTAGCCAGGTTGTTAATACCTCAGCAGTGATAGCCTTGCTGTTCATATAGATTTTACTGCACTGATGTAGCAAATTCTAAGGAATTTGTTTTATCCTTATATTGACGTCTCTGTGTGGATGAGCTTGTTAGTTCCACCCCTGTGGTTGGTGGATTCCTTAGGCGATCCAGTGGATCTGTTTATGTAATTATACCTTCACCTTGGGAACTAACAACATTGTGATACAGGCATCATATAGCCATAGTTGTTGAAAGTGATGTAAAACCCCAATCAAACCAATTCAGAATAAAACTAAATATATTGCTCAATATTCTTACAAATCTAGTTTCTCAGTTTTTACTTTACAAATGAAACTCTTATTCTTTTTCTTACAAAACTTTGATTTTAAATCAAATTTAACTAAGCTTTTCTTAATTTTGGTATTCTGATATGCAGGGATATGTACTTCGAACAGACTAGTTCCTGTAAACCATGGCATATGCAGGCATACTGTGCCCATCATTATTTCACTACTGCTTCTACCGTAACCATGTGCATGTTACAAATATTGGTTGCATTAAAGGGAACTTGTTTTTGTTCTGACTCAAGAAGAGCAAACCTTGTCTTTTTGTTTTTGTTATGGCATCTGCATAGCAGGATAGCTATCAAAAGGACTTTTTGTTAAATCAGACTTTTTTGTTTCTGTTGAAATAAAAGTTAATATTTCCATTTTGAAAAAACAATCCCACCTAGCTATTATGACTTATTATACATTATATATACTATACCTCATTTTAAAGAATATTCCAGGAAAAAAACCCCTCAAATATGAATGGTGTTGTGAATGGATATTTTAGTAGACTTTAGGAGAAAATTGTCAGACAATTTTTTTATGTTCAACATCGGACACCCACCCCATCCTCAGGACAGTTTTTGATGAAATTCTCCAATATTTTTTCATATTACAGGGGTTACTTTTGTTAATAGTGCTTCTACATAGGCTTTTATGGTCAAGTGGTGACATTTTGTTAACTGTCTGGTGCAGAAAAAATGCCAGAATAGTGAAAAAGGAAAAAAATTACATTAACTGTTTACACACATTTTTTTTTTTTTTTTTTGGGGGGGGGGGGGGGGGGGGGAGGGGGCACTTGATCACCCACCCCCCACCAATGTTCACCCAATTTTTTTCTCCCCCCCCCCCCCCCCCCAGCCCAGAACTGAAAATATTGCACATTTGTCCCTCAAACTTCCCTCAGACAAACTTTAGTGCAAACCCCACACGGAAGCTAAATACGGTGTATCAACTAATTCCATGGGCTACAGCCCTCGCAAGATTTTTTTTAAAGTTTAGGACATTTTCTTCCACCCCTTCCCTATTGTGAGCAATGACTTTGGTTAGCTTTAATATTCAAGAAGAGAGGCTGGATATTTATTTATTTGGATTTAACAACACTTTCGACAGCCAGAGTACCCAGAGACAGCCACTGAGCAAGGGCAAGCAACTGTCAAGACTCCACATTGTATTAACTCTACACAAGCATTGATTGAAGGCAAGGGTGCCATCGATGTGCAGTGCACCTACTGCAAGTACACCAAATTTTCAAATATGAAAATTTCACTTCTCTCTGCAGAGCTATCACTTGTCCCTATTTTTCTGAGAGGGAGAAGTCACTTCTCCCTAAAATTCACTCCTAGGCTGGTCCCTGGATGAAGGTCCATCAGGTGAAATTGTGCTTGTGTTCGAGAAACTTTCTCACATTTTAAAAACTTTTCTTCTTTTCTCCTCCAAGCTCAAATTTGAGTGGGAGTGGGGGCAAGTGTTTTGTGCAAAGTTTATTATGTAATTTTGTCCATTTTACATCTCCTTATCAGTGGTCCATTAGCTGAAACTGTGCTAATGTTTCAGACTTTTCTGACTTGAATTTATGGTATGTTTATGGAGGGGGGGTGGAGTGATTGGGTTGGGGGATTGTTTGTTATTTATTGTATGCAAACTTTTTGCAGCCTAATTTTTATCAATCAGTTAGATGAAACTGCATATGTTCCCGCAACATTGCCAATATTTAATTTATTTATTTACTTATGTTTGTGAATGAATTTTAAAATTAATGGATGGGATGGGGGGGGAGGGGGACAAGAAGTTTGTGCATGAATTTTAAAATTAATGGATGGGGTCGGGGGGGGGGGGGGGGGGGGGGGGGACAAGAAGTATGGAAAATGGAAAAACCTGCTTAGCCACATAAAAATCTCACCATTTAGAGTTTTTCAAACTTAACATGTCTGAGCGCCACTGTGCTCCCATGTGGGCAATCAGGATTAAGTAGTGCCTTATCCAAGGACACAATGCAGTTACCCCTGGATCTTTTGGTCAAGCCTGGATATAATTTTTTGGGGGGTGCCGGACAAAATGACAGGTACAAATTGACTCCTGTTGGACATTTAGAGACCCTGCCGGACAGGGGTAAAATCTTATCGGCAAAGAATAGGTGCCATCCACTGAAATTAGCTCTGGGTTTGACATTCTAATTATAATTAAGAAAATATAACACATACTTTGAAGTTTATACCATATCATTGATAAGTCAGTGTGACGACAGTACTTCAATTGAAAACACTGCATTCGAGTTGTATTTGACAATTTTGAATACGGAAATTCAAATCAAGGGGAAGCACTGCATGTTCGATACGTTGCGGGAGTAATCCCCTGGGAAAGTGTCCATTTATCAAATTCTTGTTTTATGTTTTTGTTTTGCATTTAATTTTTATAACATGGTATATGGAATTCTTAAATGATTGTCGTGTATTATGATGATGGGGAAATAAACTGTTATGGATTTGCACTTTCAATGAACAAAAATAGAGGTGAGCGATAATTCAACCACCATTCCCACACATCACTGCCCACTTAACTATGAAAATTGGCCTTGCACAGGATGACGGGTGCAAGCAACTAGCCGTCTGACAAACGCATAACTGAATCGGACTTTGTCCGTGTCCGACCTCTTATATCCAGGCTTGCTTTTGGTTTGGAGTCCAATTCCATAACCAATGAGCCACTGGGTACGGAGATCAAAAAAAAAAAACCTTTTCACAGCTTTTCTGGTGGAGGACTCTTGCTGCTTAGCTATATGGTCATACAGGGTATTTGGCATCAAGGACTTGATCAATAATGTGTCCTTCCCACACAACTACATACACACAATTTTAAAGACAGAACTTTGATAAGAAAACATCAGTTATCAGACTTTACCTTGAAGTTATAACCTTCGTTCAAGGTCACGGCACACTCTTGAGCCATGAGCAAACATGTTTTGTATGAGCAAGACCAGCCCGTTGAATCATTTTTCCTGAACTGGATAAAGAAGATAAGAAAGGTCTGTGACCTTGGAGCAAAGTTGTGAGTCATAAGCAATCACTGTGTAATATATGAACAAGGTGGGCACATTGAATCAATTATATCCTGGACAAGGTTAGAATGGAGGAATGAACACAGAATGGACTGTGTCCTTGACCTATGACCTTGGGTCAAGGTCATGACACACCCTTGAGTCATAAGCAATCATTGTGTGAACAAGACTGGTCCACTGGTTAATTTTTATGGACTGGACAAAGTAAGAATGGACAAACAAACACATAAAAAGCATGTGACCTTAACCTTGGAGCTATGATCTTGGCTCAAAGTCTGGACGTTATCGTTGTCTTAAGTATGAACAAGATTGGTCCACTGAATACTGTTTTATGGACCTGACTAAGTTAGAATGAAGGAAAAAATGAAAGTGTCAATGACACTGTAGCTCAACTTGTCAAGACAAAGACATGTACATGTACAGTATGTGACACAGCAATGACAAACATCTAGGTAATGACCTGATAACAAAGGTACATATAAAGTATTGTAACGGTCTGTACATAAATACTGACCGTTGCCTGTAACAAATGTATAGGTAAAGTATTGTAAAGGTGGGTAACAGTCAGATGCTAAACTAGAAAAGAAATCTTTGAGTCCCAGAGTGGGTCTGACTGAACCCAAAAATATTTGTTCTCATAACACAGTGATAACAAAGGCACCCCAAAACACACTCATTCCTGTCCCAAGGTGAAAACAAAGGTACTCAAGAAGTTTTGTGAAGATCAGTTCATAAATACGAGCTGTATAGAACTTGTGACAAAAAGCTGATTGGACCTAATTTCAGTACAAAATGGCCACTGGCAGCCATCTTGAATTTTGGACCACACCCAGAAACTCTCATTCTCATCCCAAGGTGATAACAAAGGTACCCAAAAAGTTTTGTGAAGATCGGTTCATAAATACAGCCTCTACCCTGGGCCGTATTGACATGTGTGCTTACATTGTGTAAGTAGCACTGAATAAATCAAAGTTTATCTAATTTGCATAATTTCTGCATGAAAAAAACCCCCCTTACAATATGTGATGTATTCCATGTTACTAAACATTCATACAAAAATTTATTCAAATCAGAACTTTCATACAGAAGTTCTGTACAAAAGACTGATTGCACTAATTTTGGTACAAAATGGCTGCTGGTGGCCATCTTGAATTTCGGACCACACCCCAAAACACTCGCTCTCATCCCACGGTGATAACAAAGGTACCCAAGAAGTTTCGTTAAGATTGGTTCATAAATATGGCCTCTAGTCTGAGCCGTATAGAAGTTGTGTACAAAAAACCGATTAGACCTAATTTCGGTACAAAATGGCCACTGGCAGACATCTAGAATTTTAGACCGCATCCAGAAACACTCGTTCTCGTCCCAAGGTGATAACAAAGGTACCCAAGACATTTCGTGAAGATCAGTTCATAAATACAGACTCTAGCCCGAGCCGTATTGACATGTGTACTTACTGTGTGTAAGTCGCACTGAAAAAATCAAAGTTCATCTAATTTGCATAATTTCTGCACGAGAAAAAAACCCGTATTATATGTGATGTATCCCATGGTACTAAACATTCACACAAAAATCAGCGCTTTCATATGGAAGTTCTGTGCAAAAATCTGATTGCACATAATTTTGTACAAAATGGCTGCCATTGACCATCTTGAATTTCGGATCGGACCCAAAAACACTCGTTCTCGTCCAACGGTGATACCAAAGGTACCCAAGAAGTTTCGTAAAGATCAGTTCATAAATACGGCCTCTAGCCCGAGCCGTATTGGCATTTGCACTTACAGTGCTGAAAGTAACACCAAAAAACATCAAAATTAGTCTAATTTGCACAATTTACGCACAAGAAAAAAACCCGTATTATATGTGATGTATCCCATGGTACTAAACATTCATACAAAAAATTATTCAAATCAGAGCTTTCATATGGAAGTTCTGTACAAAAAAACAGATTTCTGCATCGTCGGTACAAAATGGCGGCTGGCAGCCATCTTGAATTTCGGACCGCACCCAAAAACACTCGTTCTCGTCCCACGGTCATAACAAAGGTACCCAAGAAGTTTTGTAAAGATCGGTTCATAAATACGGCCTCTAACCCAAGCCGTATCCAATTGTTGACGTACGGACAGATGGCCAGACGGATGACGGGCCATGACAAAAGCTCAAATTTGGCTTTGCCAAAGTTGAGCTAATAAATGAACAGCCTGTGACCCTTGAGCTACAACCTTTCGGCTAGATCATGACACACCTCTGATTGACAAGCAATTATTGTATGAACAAGATTGGTCCAGTGAATTATTTTTTATGGATCCGACAAAGTTAGAATGGACAAACATGTGAATGATATGTGACCTTCACCTTAGATTTTGACTTTGTGGCTAGGACATGACACATCTTTGAGTCATTTGCAATCATTGTGTAAAGTATGAACAAAATCTGTTGGTTGAATATTTTTTTATGGACCAGACAAAGTCAGAATGGAGGAACAAACAAATGAACAGTCTGTGACTGTGATCTTGGAGCTATGACCTTGGGGATAGGTCATGCCACACCCTTGAGTTATAAGCAATCATTGTCTTAAGAATAATTTTTCTATTGACTGGACAAAGTTAGATCATTCAAATGGATGGATGGACTGACAAAGTGATTGCCATATGCCCCTACAACCACCCTCTTCCTCCTCCCCAATAATATAATCTTAAAATTTTGTGAAAATTATGTTTCTTCAGCAAAAATTTGGTGGACATTTGATTTCGATCATCTGTTAGACCATTTTCATGTAGATTTATAGAAAAAAAATTTTCCAGCAATTTGATAAAAAATTACTTGAAATAAGATTATCAACTGAACTCTTTTGTCCCAGAACATGTTGGCTCTAAATAATCATTCTAATTTATCCCTTTGAGCCTTTCAACTTGTGATGACCTTAACGACAAGTATCCTGAATTCCCACCACCCCACAGCCTCTATACATCCTGTGGCTCTGCTTAACAGGCAGCCAAAACATGACTAGAAACCACTGCCTACCTAATTTGTCTGTTGTCAACAGGACCTCCTCATAATGGCATGTTAAGGGCATCTGTTCCGAGGTTGTAAAAGTCAACCGCCTTTAAGAGCAGGGGTGGCAGAGCCAGGGAGGAGGGGGCACATCCCCCCCCCCCCCAACACTTTTTTCACCAATTATAGGAATCCAAATGGCATTTTCCGACATAATGTACACAACCCCTATGGCCACTACACATCACCTATACATATATGTCCACACTGATTTTCGAGATTCAAGATTTTATTAAATAAAAATAGAAAGCTCCAAATGAAACGTAATATTTCAAAGGATGGTTTCAAAGTCACGATGAAGTAAAAACAAAACAAAACAAGAGGCCCCAAGGGGCCTGAGGGTGCTCACCTGACATGGTAGCCTAAATATCAACCCAGAGAATTGATTTCAACAAGTTGCATCTGCTCCTCCTAAGAAAAGCTAAAACCAAATATCCAAAGATTCTGACCAGTGATATCTAAAAAAAAGAAGATTTTTAAAGAATATTCCTCATATTGAACTAAGTTATAATTCGGGCTCCCACAGGGAGCCCATATATGAACCCAGGGACTTGCCTTTAACAAACTTAAATCTCACCCCCCTAAGGATGCGGCACACCAAATATCAAAACATTCCAACTGCTGGATCTGAAGAAGAAGATTTTTAAAGAAAATTCCTCATTTTGAACTAAGTTACAATTCAAGCTCCCACAGTGAGTCCAAATATGGACCTATGGACATGGCTTGAACAAACTTGAATCTCACCCCCCTAAGGATGCTGCATATCAAATATCAAAACATTTCAACTGCGGGATCTGAAGAAGATTTTTAAAGAAAATTCCTCATTTTGAACTAAGTTATAATTCGGGCTTCCACAGTGAGCCCAAATATGAACCCAGGGACTTGGCTTGAACAAACTTGAATCACACCCCACAAAGCATGGTGCATACCCAATATCAAAAGATTCTGCCTGCTGGATCTTGAGAAGAAGATTTTCAAAGAAATTTGCCTGAAATGCACTAAGTTCGAATTCAAGCTTCTATAGTGAGCCCAAATATGAATCTAGGGAGCCGATTTGAACAAGCTTGAATCAGATCCTCCCCACAATGTTGCATACCAAATATCAAAAAATTCTGCCTGCTGAATCTGGAGAAGAAGATTTTTTAAGAAATTTGCCTGAAATGCTCTAAGTTCGAATTCGGGCTTCTACAATGAGCCCAAATATGAATCCAGGGTGCCGATTTGAACAAACTTGAATCAGATCCACCCCTCAATGTTGCATACCAAAAGATTCTGCCTGCTGGATCTGGAGAAGAAGATTTTTGAAGAAATTTGCCTGACATGCACTAAGTTTGAATTTGAGCTTCTATACTGAGCCCAAATATAAACCCAGGGGGCCGATTTGAACAAACTTGAATCAGATCCACTCCACAATGTTGCATGCCAAATATCAAAAGATTCTGCCTGCTGGATCTGGAGAAGAAGATTTTTTAAGAAATTTGCCTGAAATGCACTAAGTTCGAAATCGGGCTTCTATTGTGAGCCCAAATATGAATCCAGGGAGCCAATTTGAACAAACTTCCATCAGATCCACCCCACAATGTCACATACCAAATATCAAAAGATTCTGCCTGCTGGATCTGGAGAAGAAGATTTTTTAATCTTTTCCCCATTGCCTACAGTGTTAAAAAGTGCTGACTCAGCACTTTTTCAAAGTCCTGAAAAAAGTACCGTGAGATCAAATCGATAGGGATTTTTTTTTAACCATTCTATTCTACTGGATAAAAGTAAGCTTTATACAAAATAAGAATTCTCTGTGCCGTGTAGTTTTGGAGATATGGCAGTTTTAAGGTTTTTCCTATTTTTAGCTCCCGAGGTTCCCACGGGGCAATGAGAACATTTTTTTTTGCATCAATCAACTACTTGTGACCCATTATCATCTCATACCAAATTTGGTTCAAATCGACCTCACGGTTCTGAAAATAGGAATTTTAGGCGTGGCCAAAATTTTTGCCCCTCATAATGAAGGCAAATAATGCCCGACAAACTTCTCTTGAACAAACTTGATTCTAAACCTCAAAAGGACTCTGTATACCACATATCAAGTCTCTGCTACTGGTGGTTCATTAGAAGAAGATTTTCATAAAATTTGGCCATTTTTCCCCCACACCTCTGCTCAATATGAGCCGAAAGCTATTTTGGATAAAAATCAAAATGCCCCTATATAACCACTACTTACAGGAAATTTAATTAAAATGTGGCCAGTGGTTTAGGAGAAAGAGGCTCAAACACCACCTTCACGCAGGACGACAGATGACGAAGAGTGATGAGAAAAGCTCACCCTGACTTTCAGTCAGGTGAGCTAATAAAGCATGATACATGTGACAGCATTACACATTAGTGCATGTTGCTTGGTGATGCAGGGGGAGCAACTGTAAAGTGTCAGTAGGAGCAATACTAATTCATTTATGGACAGGAGTTATTCCAATGAAATATAAATTTGTATTCAATAGCAAAGAACTAGTTCAATTTAATTCAATCCAAAGTATGTGAATAGGGTGGATGCCATATAGGTTGTAGTGTGTATCAAAAGGCGAGATATATAAAGACAAATGCTACTCTTATTCAGAAACGAAAAAATTAAAATCCCCTACCAGTACCCTAATCTGTGGTAACACCCAAAGACAGGTGATGCCAAATGATTAATACCGACCGGTCAATATCCAGTATCACAAAATAATACCAATAAGGTTGAGGCTAGGTAGTGTTTGCTGCAATTAGTGTCTTAAATAGGGTGGGAACAAGGGTGAGGTGTAGCATATATAAATTTATATACTTTGCATGAAAACACGTTCACCCCCCTTCCCCCCCCCCCCCCCCCAGAAAAATTATTTTCCATCCAACACCCTTGCAGGAGCTTCCACCACCAATGTTTAAGGGTTAATGGTATTGTCTTATACACTATATAGTGATAAGGGCAGGTATATCTTGTATTGGGGGGGGTGGCATTGCGGTAACCAGTTCTTGACATCACCGAAGTTAAACAACGTCAAGCCTGGTTAGTCCTCAGATGGGTGACCATCTGAGTGATCGATTCAGCTCAGCCATTGTGTCCTTGGGCAAGGCACCTAAGACCGATTATCTGCATAGGGGAAAAAATGACACATGTCTTCAACCAATCTAACCCTGCCTGTGCTGCAGTGCAGAGTTATGATGTTGGGGAGCTGGCAGCTGCTCACTGTTGCTTGGTGGTTCTCTTCGGGTACTCCAGTTTCTGCCACTCGTAAAACTGTCACCAACACGATATGACCTTGGCTGTTAAAGTGTTGTTGAACCTTAATAAATAAATAAATATAAATATCTTGTATTTGTGGGGAGTAGTTTGTACACCCAAACTTGGTTGAAATTCCAGAACTGTATTCAACATTTCTGTCTATACAACTACTTAAACTTGTGATAACAAAGGCATATTTCAGAAGATGCAGAAGTGATGAATAGGTCTTAAAAATTCACCAAGAAATTAACTCTTATCCTACTGAGTATTTTCAAGATATTTTTCATCAAATCTAGTCATGGCTGCTATGAAGCAGGCACAACAAGATTTGATGAAAAATTCTTATATATTTAACTCTTAACCCACAGAGTATTTTCAAGATATTTTTCATTAAATCTAGTCATGGCTGTTGTGAAGCAGCCATGACTAGATTTGATGAAAAATTCATCTAAATTTAACACAAGGAATCATTGGTGAAAAAATTCTAATAATTTAAAGGGAGATAATTTGCTTATATGTGCATATATAAAACTTGGTCATTGACAAGAGAAATGAACCTTAATAAATAAATAAATATAAATATCTTGTATTTGTGGGGAGTTCAGTAACAGTTTAATCCATAATACCGGGGTTTGTACACCCAAACTTGGTTGAAATTCCAGAACTTTTCCAGTATATTTCCAGTGTCCATCAAAACTTTTCCAGTACTGTATTCAAAATTTCTGTCTATACAACTACTTAAACTTGTGATAACAAAGGCATATTTCAGAAGATGCAGAAGTGATGAATAGGTCTTAAAAATTCACCAAGAAATTAACTCTTATCCTACTGAGTATTTTCAAGATATTTTTCATCAAATCTAGTCATGGCTGCTATGAAGCTGGCACAACAAGATTTGATGAAAAATTCTTATATATTTAACTCTTAACCCACAGAGTATTTTCAAGATATTTTTCATTAAATCTAGTCATGGCTGTTGTAAAGCAGCCATGACTAGATTTGATGAAAAATTCATCTAAATTTAACACAAGGAATCATTGGTGAAGAAATTCTAATAATTTAAAGGGAGATAATTTGCTTAAATGTGCCTATTTTTAATAAAACTTGGTCAGTGACAAGAGAAAACGTGTTCTGGGCAAGAATATCTGCCAGCACACGTAAAGAGTTGATTTAAGAAATCACTGGTGCAAAATCCATTCAATTTAGAGGAGGAAAATTTTACCGAGCAAAAATTAAACATATTTCAGTGGCAAGAGAAATTTTGCCCTGGACAGGAAAATCTGCCAGCAGCATGCAAGGAGCTGAAGCCACCTGCTCGATGGCTAGTAGCAAGAATTATCTATGCCTAACAAGTTCTGATTATCAATTTTTCAAGAGTTTGTTTGGGATGGTAAATTACATGAAGAGGAAGCAAAAATTACAATCCCAAGTATATTTTCAGTATTTACCAACTTTTGATCATTTCTCCAGTATTTTTCCAGGACTGAAAATGCAAAATCATTTTCCCAGTATGGAGTATGAACCCTGTAATACAGCCTGTAGGATTAATTATCACTAACCTTCTTGTGGAGATGGGAAGTATTCAGAAAAAGAGAACTGACGGGATTCCAAAAAAACTGAACCAACCCAATCATGGAGTACCCACACCATCTGTATTTTCAAATTTTCCTACATTTGCTATTTATAAGACCTTGTTGAGGCCGATAGATGAAGTGTTCATTTTCATGAAAAAATTAAGTGACCCGATTTTCTTTTCAGTTTTGTTAACCCTTAACTGATAGAGGGCTTAATTACTTTTGGGTGTTGAAATATATTCACATGGATTTGTTACGGTACTCTCCCATAAATTGTAACAAAGTAAGTCTTTAAAGTCTACATAATTTCACCTCAAAGATTTAAAAAGCACATCCACAGAATCTGAAGCCTTTTTGTTGAGGTACCCACATGTCTTTGTAAAGCCCAAATATGGGCTTCTAGCACTCTGCCAGTTAAAGGCCTGGGCAATTGTCCAGAATTCCCACTAGACTACAAAATGTTAAGTTACTTAGCAGTGATTTCTAGTCAAGGGTTCCCTGTTAAAGCAGCCAAGAGTTGACTAGAAATCACTGCCAGGATTGATTTGTCTATTGTTAGTAGGACCTCCTAATGATTGCATATTAAGGGCACATGCTCTTTAAAGATTAAGGCATGTTTGGAACAAGTCACAAAATTATTGTAGATATGATTTGTGTTGGCAATAGAATGCCAATGTTGAGCTCATTGGCAGTGGCATTTGTTTTGTGGAGCTGTGGTAGAATGATAGAACTTGCTCTGTATTTTCCTGGGTTGAATTCCCCTTTGGTACCATCATCAAATCTCCAGTCAAGTCAGATACCGAAAATCGAACCGATAGCAATTTATACTCCCCTAAATATACTGACATCGATACCAACCTCATAATTCAAATACCACTCATCTCTGTTTTCTATTCATGGCTTTTCAACTTCTGCTGGATGCAAAAATGTATGCATAAAGAGTAGCGAGTTAATGCAGCATTTAACAATTTAAATTTTGAAAATTTAAACTGGATCTTCCTTTTTTTCTTGCGTTCACTCTTCACTACAACAAAGGCTATTTACAAAAGCATTCTTCCTAACCATATCATGTGGCTATGTGCTGCGCATCATTGGCAGATCTGCTGTTCTGGTAAAATATGTGGCATGGTTTGCAAGTTGCCTAACACAGGGTTTGGATACTCATACTTGGTTGAAATGCCATACTTTCCCAGTATATTTCCAGTGTCCATTGAGAATTGTTCAGTACCGTATTCAAAGTTCCTGACGATAAATACAACTACTTAAAGTTGTGATAACAAAGGCATATACATGTACCATATTTTAAAAGATGCAGAAGAAATGAATAGGTCTTCAAAATTCAAACAAATTAAAGCTGCCTTCAAAAAATTTCTGAAGGGATACTCAAGTTATTATTCAGAAACTGAAAAGTAGTATGCACGGACGGACATTGCAACAGATGGATCATAAAGTGTTTTTTTTTTTTTTGTTGCCAATCTAACCCCTAACCACTTAAGTACAAAAGAATTACCACTTAGGACAACAGAAATCCTTTTTGAACGTCAGCACCTCCGGTCATTTAGGGTGGTGAATTTGAACCTGGACATACATGTATGGACATAATATTATGCAGCAGGAATGCCCGTTTACCTATTGGTCAGGGCATGAAAATCATTGGGGGAAGGGAGCTGCCTGCCATACCTTGGATGGCTATTTTTTGTATGTTAGTTAACAATTCTTATGTTTATAAAATTTCAAACAATCCAATAACAGCTGCATCTGCCACCGATCCATGGGGAGCTCTCTTAGAAAGCTTCCACAGATCAGTGTCTCGTGCATGAACTCTCTCAGTGGATAAATAATACAATTTACACAATGAAAACCTTAACATGATCAGTACACATTTGATCCAAATGTTGCAAGCAAATTTCTAAATACACTTCTCAAGGACTTTAACCCTTTACCTAACTTGAAAAGAAGACATTTGCCAAAAAAATTCTTGAATAACTATTATTTTCATTTTTTGTCTCAAAAACATAGGTTATGACCCCTCATTGGAATGAGCTCGGCGAGCTCATTCCAATGAGGGGTCATAACCTATGTTTTAGAGACAAAAAATGAAAAAATAATGAAAATTAATTGGCGATTTTTGAGTAGCGCTGGCCGGTTTTGGCCGTTAAGTTAGGTAAAGGGTTAATAATTCCAAGACCAATACCAAGGAACACCACTTTTCAAGAAGGGCCTGCAATATTTGATTTTAAAAACTAAAGCACCAGCTTTTAACCACTTTCAACAACACATACAAACCCTGCTAGACATGAAGATATCTTCCATGTTACCTTATATATACTTCAGCACTAATGGTCACCGATTAATGGTGAGAATTTTTTATTCTGATCTTTATTTAGTGGGTTTTGACTTCAAAAGATTAATCCAATATGTGAACAAATGGTGTTTAACTGGGAGCTTCTGAAGCAATGTATGCACAATTCTGTCAGTCAAATTCTTTAGGTGGTTTCAATCTGGTCTTCATGGTGAGGTTATCACTTCTATACTACTACTGACAAAAATACATTGAAAAAACTGTACATGGTGTAAATTTCATACATTCCAGACATTTTGACAAATACAAAAATTTGAGTATTTTTACATCAACAATATATACATGTGAAAATAATGAGAAAGAATTTTACAGTACTTGAACATTTGTCAATATTAAGAACTTCCATTTCAAATTTTAATACACAGCACATGATTCTACCTCCCTCAACCCCTACACATCCAACAACCATATCTACTTTTGGTCTTACCCTTCTTAATCTGACAAAAAGATTGAAAACAGCAAATATGATCACTAATTATTCCCACATTTTCAAAAATGCGGGGATAAAGTGATGATATCTGTCCGTGATGATATCTGTTCTTTGAGCTATAATTTTAAAAACTACCATACTTCTTAAGTGTGGTATAGAGGTGACAAAAATAGGTTTAGTTTGAATTTATGTCATCAGGTGGTGCCACTTAAAGACTAAGCTAAAATACTGCTATCTGACGAAAGGCTCCTGGGACAAGTAATTTTGTTTTTTTAAAGTGTGTTTATATGTTCCAGTAGGCTCTCTAGATGTGCATGAAGGTTTGGGATTTTATTTGAACATTTTGAATTAAAACCCCTGGGAGCCTTTTATAGGAAATCGATTCTCTAATGACAAAAGTGGCACAGCAGGCATTACCTGGGGGCCGAATAAAAAATCAGATGCCTTTATGCACATCTCGAGACCCTACCTGAACAAATGAACACACTTTCATCATTTCAAATTAAAACCCCAAGGGGCATTTTGCCGTAAACCGATTGTCTAACAACAAAAGTGGCACTACAGGCACAACATTGGGCCAAAGCAAAAATCTGAAACATTTATGCACATCTAGAGACCCTACTGGAACATATGAACACACTTTCAGCGTTTCGAATTAAAACCCCTAGGAGCCTTTCGCCGGAAACTGATTTGCTAATGACAACAGTGACACTTCGAGCACCACATGGGGCCGAATCCAAAACTCGAAACCTTTATGCACATTTAGAGACCCTACCGGAACATATGAACACACTTTCAGCATTTCAAATTAAAACCCTAGGAGCCTTTCTCTGGAAACCGATTCTCAAATGACAATCGCTACAAACACTGTTACTGCTATAACTGTTCATTTCACTCATTGTACATTATGACCAGTGACCATTTATGAAAATTTTAAGTTTCTAACTTTGAAAAGTAATTTAGCTGTTCAACATCAATAAGTGAATTGTTCCACAACATAATCACATTATTTTATATTGAATATTGTTCTGTTCGATCACAGTTACTGGATACATCGTCAAAAGCAACGGTTTTCTAAAAAAAATACCCCTGCTTTTATAATTATATAAACAAAAGTAGAGCAGGCTTTAATTCATCGACTCCATTCGGCATTGAATTATCGTTACGTTTTAGAAATCCCACATTTGTATTGAAAGCAAATGGTTTCACCACCGGAATGGAGTCGATCCAATTTAAAACAAGTTTTTTCAGAGAAAACGTGATAAAAATGAGGTATCAGCCCTATCAGCCAGGTTTGTTGAAAATGTTTATTTCTGCAGTTTCAAAGCTACAAAGTCAATAATTCGAATAGTTTCAGTCAATAGCTAGTATATTGGTTTATATCTCAGTTTATAGCGTGGGAAGTGGTGAGGCGAACAATGCACTTTTCTTTTGATGAAATATTCATTAACTGTGATTCGATTCGAAATTTGACCCGTTTTCACAAATTTGATTCGATATTCAATTCAATCAAAATTAGCAATTTGCAGGTCCCCATTCCAACCTGAAACCTATGTTTTTGAGACAAAAAATGGAAAAATAATGAAAATTAATTGGGGATTTTTGTGAATAGCACTGGCCAATTTTGGCAGTTATGTTGGGTAAAAGGTTAAAAAAAAACTTACAATAAAATCAAATGAATAACAATGCAAATAATATCAAAGTCAAAATACAAGCAAAATTAATACCAAATATCTCTTAGAAAAATTTAAATTTGAAAATTGTAGAATTACACATATCCACTGATATCACTTACACGGCTGCACGGCACTTTGTCGAAAGGACACTTTTCGCTGAATGATCATTTGGTTGATTGGAAACTTCATCAAATGGACATCTGGTCGAATGGACATTTGATCGAATACAATTTTTGTTGAACTTTTGTCGAATTTTGGGGGTTTTTTTTTGGGGGGGGGGCTTGGGGGGGGGGGAGGGGTGTCAATGAATATATGCAGGTTGATGATAGCAATGCAGAAACATTACTAGAAAAAGTTGAAATTTTAATTTCAATGAAATGGTCTAATTTTTAGAAATGAAAATTCGACCAAATGTGCATTTGACTAAAGTCCTTTCGACCAACTGTCAATTCGACCAAGTGACATTTCAACAAAGTGTCGGGTTCCCCACTTACACCCCAGTACTGAATGACATTCATAACACTGCATAAACACTTGTAAATATGCCTGGTGCTGTTGGGAGGGCTCATCATCCCCCATAGGATAAGGTCTGGGTGAAGCAGAAGGGTCTCTGGCAAACAAATTTTTTAATTTTCATGTCAACTTGGATCACCTGGAGAACTATTCTAAGTATTAAGTATCCAGAAAATGATGACAAACATTACGAAAATTGATCCAATAACTATCAGGTATCAAGTACATGAATCAGTGTCGAGGATTTCCAACTTGAGTCGTACATGGAGTTGCCATTTTTTTCTGAAAGGTGGGGAGGGTAACAGCCACACACACAACCCAAATCCTATCATTATTGGTGGATGAACCCATGCTATAAATGGTTTTTCAATGGGTGGCTTTTCAAGTTACCGCTTTTGAACCACAGAAGGCTCTGAATCATAAAGTGTTTTATCTTCACCTATCTTGCAACACAACTGGCAATTCTCTGTAAACACTGCAAACATTGCTACCAAACATGACGACTTGGTTACATCGAATAGAAATACTGACACCTGCCAAGTGTGAAGTCGACTGGGCCTGTGGAGGCTAGGGCAATAGAGCATGTCACGCCAAACAGAATTAACTCAATTTATAGCAAGGTAATTAATAAACAAAACCTATTCATTACAATTTCTTTACCCTCAAAATCAGAACATATTTTCCAGACTTTCTATCAACAATTCACGATAAAAGAATAATCTCATATTTTTAATAACATAACTGACAAAAATATTCAAAGCACAAACTTATTCTCAGAAATGAAGACTATATGTACATATTACATTTACAAATGAGAATGTCAGCATAATCTACCATCTTGAATTTAAAACTGAACAAACCAGGCCTTGAAATGTGAGGCATAACATCACTTGCACTTCACCATGCTTCTAAGGTGTTCATTGGGTGCATTGTTAAACCTACATCTTGGAAAATTCTTTTTGGTGGAGCATTATAAAATATGCCTTTTTGGGCAACAGGCTATGGTTCATTGTAGGCCCTTGCGAATCCTAATTTTCAGCTTGAATTGAATACCAAATCTAGCCTTCGGGTTGGAAGATGATTGAAGTAGGAGAATGGGACAGGACTGTGACCACACCACGGCATGCTCATCTAAACGAGAGACTACAGTATGTCACTGTACATTTACTGATATACAATTGTAACTTTTTCTACCACTGAGTCGAACCATGGTAGCCTTGAAAAGTTGTGCCCCTCCACTTTTTTCGAACTTCCGCTGTCTCTGTTTTGAAGCGTGCATGATAAAAAGAGAATTTGTGTTTTGGCATGGATACAGACATGTATCAGTCATTCATGCACATGAGAAATTATGTATTTCTGCTCGTGGTATGCCTCTTGTAGAAATTCAGATTTTTTGGTGATAATTGTTGGTATTCCCGCAAAACATTTGATAACCTCCACACATTTTTTTAATTGGGGTTTAACTAGTAGAGTGCAAGAATCACCATCATGCCTCTACTGAAATGTGCTGAGAGCAACTTTAGTGGCTTTACACTAATGGAGTAGCTTGTTGTTTTTTAAGCTGTAGAAAAAAATTGTTTAGATACAACTGCTTAGTTACAATTTGTCGGAGAGTGCAAGTAGGCACTATACAATAAATTGAACAAACTCTTTGCTGAACAATGCTTTCTACTGCTGTGAGAATGGTATTTTAGAAAAAAATACTTGCGTTACAAATAACCGTTGCAAAATAATTTAGCACTCCCATCAGTTATTGACATTTTTGACAGCCAGGGTCCCTTTGTGATGCAGTTTTATGGGTAAAGGAAGTCAGAATACCTGGAGAGAACCACCAGGCAGTTGTGAGCAACTATCAGTCTCCCCAACGTACTAACACTGCACAAGAAGGGTTAAGTTTGGCTGAAGAAAGTGCATCATCAACATGCAGTACACCTCAGTACACAGTGTCACCATCCCCCCACATGGGCAATTGGGATTAAGTGCCTTGCCAAAGGACACAATGCAGTTATCTATGGTGGGGATCGAATAGTTGACCTTTTGGTTTGAAGTCCAATGCCTTAACCACTGAGCTACCATGCTCTCCATGTATTTACCTGTAATTTTCATTCATAAGAATGTCAATCTCTTTTGTTCTAATACATGTAACCCTTTACCTAACATGAAAAGCAGACGACACTTGCAAACAAAATTCTTGAATAACTAATTTTTTTCATTTTTAGTCTCCAAAACATAGGTTGTGATCCCTAATTGGAACAAGCACATTCCAAAGAGGGGTCATAACCTATATTTTTGAGACAAAAAATGAAGAAATAAAGAAAATTAATTGGCGATTTTTGTTAATAGTGCTGGTCAGTTTTGGCAGTTATGTTGGGTAAAAGGTTAAAAAACACTTACAATAAAATTAAATGAATAACAATGCTTATAATATCAAAGTTGAAATACAAGCAAAATTAATACCCAATATCTCTTAGAAGAATTTAAATTTGAAAATTGTAGAATTCCACATATACCCCCCCTCTCCGACATGCCAAAAAGTGATGGACAATTTTTCATCAAATCCATCCTAATCTGTCTTACACACACAACCCCCAAAGCTTAGCACTCATTAAACAGAACATGTATTGACATCACCCGGTGTCCAGTGCCAAGTAGCCATTCATATCACTTACACAGCCACATGATACTTCATTGAAAGGACAATTCGTTGAATGATCATTTGGTCGATTGGATACTTCATCAAATGGACATCTGGTCGAATGGAGATTTGGTTGAATACAATTTTCATTGAACTTTCATCGAATTTTCGACCGTTGGAAATTTTTTATTCGGTTTAATTTAAATTTTTGCTAAACACTGTTCAGTGACAACAACTTTAAGATTTTTTTTTTTAATTTGTACTTTTTCAAAACTAGCAAATGCAGTATATAACGAACAAACAAAAAACCCCAAAGAAACAAATATAATAGTTTTTTGAGGGAGTATGGGGAGGGGGTGGGGTGGCAACAAATATATGCAGGGTTACGATCGCACTTCATTAATATTTCGTTTCTATAGAATAAAAAAGTTGAAATTTTAATTTCAACGAAATGGTTTAATTTTTAGAAATGAAAATTCGACCAAATGTGCATTTGACGAAGTGTCCTTTCGACAAAGTGTCCATTCGACCAACTGTCCATTCAGCGAAGTGTCCATTCAACCAAGTGTCGTTTTGACCAAGTTTCACTTCGGCCAAATGTGTTTCGACAAAGTGTTTGCCTTATGACATACTATCATTATTGGTCGATGAACCCATGCTATTCATGGTTTTTCAATGGGTGGCTTTTCAAGTTACCTCCCTTGAACCACAGAAAGCTCTAAATCATAAAGTGTTTTATCTTCACCTATCTTTAAACACAATTGCTGATTATCGGTAAATACTGCAAACATTGTTACCAAACATGACAACTTGGTTACATCGGATAGAAATACAGACACCTGCCAAGTGTGAAGTCGACTGGGCCTGAAGAGGATAGGGCAATAGAGCATGTCATGACAAACAGAATAACTCAAATTATAGTAAGGTAATTAATAAACAACTTCTTTACCTCACCTCAAAATCAGAACATATACTACTCAAAGTTTGCTAATCACCACATATTTGACACATCATTGTGAAATTTTTTTGCGACACATTTGCGATATTTTTGGTGGATATGATTGAGGAATGTATGGAGATGGTCCCTGGTGTTTACATTAGCTCTCTTGACAGGCAGACTTTTCGTGACAGTTATGGAAAGCATGTGCCCCCGGATTTCCATGATGTTTTCGTGTACTGTCTGCATGAGATGTGTAGGGTATTCAGTCTTCATTTCAACACAAACCCCTGATTTAATGATTGAATATGGTGAATGCAAATGCAAGAAGACATTTGTCTGAAGCAGAAATGTGGTGGACTATAGGGATGGTGGAACAAGGGGCTACCCATTGTCAGGTTGGTGAAGCCCTTGGTGAGCACCATACGGTGATCACCAGAGCCTGGGCAAGATTTCAGCAGTATGGCACACAGGTCAGATGACATGGTGGTGGCAGAGACGGGGCAACATCTGCAGCTGAATAACGGTTTTTGATCATTCAGTCTCGTAGGAACCGCTTTGAGTCAAATTGACACAGCAACCCAGCTTCGCAGTGACCTTCAGAATGCATCCGGGGTAAATGTTTCGACGCAGACTATCCGGGCAAGGTTGCACGATGGTGGTCTCTGATCGACAAGACCATGAATTCACATTCAGCTGTCTCAGAACCACTGCCAGGCACGATATGAATGGGCCAGAGAATGTTGGATGGACCAGAGAAGATTGACGACCTGTCCTTTTTACAGATGAGTCAAGGTACTGCCTAGACAACATAGGTGTTCTAGGGTATGGAGAAGACCAGGAGAGCGATTCCATGCAACCAACATCGCTGTGCATGACCGCTATGGTGGAGGGTCAATAATGGTCTGTGGTGGCATTAGCTGGGATGGACGTACAGAGCTCTTTGTCCTTGACTGTGGTACATTGACTGCACAGCGGTATATTGATGAGATGTCCACGTCAAGATTGTATGCAGGTGCAGTGGGTGATAAGATTCATTCTGATGGATGATAATGCCCGTTCTCATGTTGCCCATACTGTCCGGGAGTACTGACAGAGTGAGGGGACTGAGCGTATGGACTGGCCAGCAAGATCCCCTGACCTCAATCCAATCGAACATGTCTGGAATGAGTTGCAGCTTGCAATTTCAGTCCGTTCAGTCCAATCAAGAAGTGTCCAGGAGCTTGGTGCCATGCTGGTCCAAGAATGGAACAACATCCCACAAAGGACCATCTGGAACCTGATTGGGAGCATGAGAAGGCATTGTCAAGCTGTAATTAACGATAATGGGTCTCATACTCGATATTGAACCCATATCAGTTCGAAAAATTTCCTCTTTAACCAATAATATCCATTTTCCATGGTTATCGTATTCAAAAGCTAAAAAATAATGTCAAACACAAACAAAATCTCTATTTCTGTGGTAAATCATTAAAGATATAATGAAATATAAAATACATACACTTTTCATAAGAATATTTCAACTAAAACGTAAAACAGGTAATTCCAGATTTTCTATTAACAGTTCACGATAAAAGAATAATTTCATATCTTTAATAACATAACTGACAAATATCTTTAATAACATAACTGACAAAAATATTCAAAGCACAAACTTATTCACAGAAATGAAGACTATATGTACATATTACATTTACAAATGAGAATGTCAGCATAATCTACCATCTTGAATATAAAACTGAACACACCAGGCCTTGAAATTTGAGGCATAATATCACTTGCACTTCACCATGCTTCTAAGGCATTCATTGGGTGCATTGTTAAACCTACATCTCAGAAAATTCTTTTTGGTGGAGCATTATATGTCTTTTTGAGCAACAGGCTATGGTTCATTGTAGGCCCCTGCGAATCCCAATTTTCAGCTCGAATTGAATACCAAATTGAATCATAAGGAAGATTCAAATCCAAATCGTTGGTGTGTTAAATACCTAATAAAATCAGTGAACTGCATGATTTTTTATGACTGCAATGAAAAACGAATATAATATTGGGAGTGCCAGTGTAAATATATTATAAGATGGTTGATACGTTTACAAGCATGTGAGTATTATGCAATCAGTGATTATTATCAATCCAACTGGAACACATCACATCATGAGAAGTAGTTTAACTGTACATTCTCACTCCCATTATATTGATGCAGCAAACAGAGCACGAGTGTGCCAAACATTCTTTACATACGTAATTTTTGTCAACCTCTCATGTGTCGAAAGGAGAACGAATTTCCGCCATTTTAACTTTTGTATTTTTGTATTTTGGATTAGTCACATTCTATGGGGCTTTCAATTAATAGTCACAGTGTGTGAGCACATGTTCATGACATAACATAATATTAATGTGAATAAATTGAGTAATGTGTAAAGGCATGTGAGTAACATTGGCTTTTAGGCCTAAAAAAATAAAAAATCTGTTTCTCAGGCCCTCTCGCATGGTCCTTTTGGCTGCCGCATGCTCTCTTTTTATAACCAATTTAAACTTAAAAAAAATAAAAATTAAATGGTTTATGTCTGATATTTTACCCAAGTTAAAAAAAATTGATGAATTTGTCCCTTGAGTGCAAGAAGGCTTTGCAATGCTTTAGCATTGCAAAGTCTTCTTGCACTCAAGGGATGAAATACACCACCACAAATGCTATTCTGTAGATTATGAGGCCTAAAACTTGAACCAAGAACATGAACTTTGGATGGCAAAAAAGTAATTACTAAAATAAAAAATAAAATAAAAAACTGCTCGCCCGCATGCAGTTTCACAAATAATGGCCTGAGAAACAGAAGATCTACTTTGTGTGGCCTTATTATTATATTGTAATTCTGTGTCGATTTGAAGATAACAGTTGCCGACTCGACGAGTACAGATTACTAATCTACCAAGACAACAAAAATATTCTTGTACCTGGATATTATATTACGATCGTACATTAGTTTTTCACAACTGTATTGGAGGGAATTTATCAATTAAACATCATAGCAATATAACAATACTGTGCCATGGATTCGTAATTTTGAATATCGCACGATGGATTTGAATCAAATTGAATCTCATGGAAGATTCGAATCAGAATCAAATCTCGAAGCCTTGCAGGGGTCCAGTTCATTGCCATCAGTACATGTATGTAGAAGATATACAGAGCAAAACAAATCTATGAAACTCTATTGAGTGTACTGTAGAGACTGCTGAATTGAATAACCCTCTTAACAGAATAATATAAGTTATCTTTGATAACATGTATGGTATATGGAGATTTAATACCTGGATGTTGGTTTTTAAATATGTCCTGGTATTAAATCTCCATATACCATACATGTTGGCGGAGATAATGTTTTTGTCCTGTTTGAAACACAATAGAAACGTAGTGGAAACAAATTTAGAAACATAGAGTAAACAAATCCGTGGACGCATTTCTCATGCTCCGCAATCAGTAGGACCAAACTCATGAATACCAGAGCAACTATAATTTGAATCTAAAAATAACTCTTGAAAAATTTGATAATGCAGATCGGGGGCTATTTTATTGACAGATTAGCTCTTATTTTATTTTTCTCAAGTTGTTTGATTTGATTATTCAACTATTTAATTTATAACAGCAAAATATCAAATTGTCAGAAATCTTATGATATTTCGTCGCCTGAGTGCTAGAATGTTCTATGTCCCATAAGGACATAGAACATTCTAGCACTCAGGCGACGATTTGTGACTATTTTCAGGTTTCTTGGTTTGATTTTTATACCGAGGCGAGTGAAAGCAAAAAGCTTTCATTTAAACCATATACCCCAGATGTTTTGTGTGCCCTTATACCCTGGATGTTGCATGCTCTCATATACTTTGGATGTTGGATGCACCCTTTGCCATGGCTATTTGTCCTAGGCATTCAGACCAATCAGAAGACTGAATTTATAGGAATATAGGGACAAAACCATTTATCATACCTGCAGTGCAAATTTGACCTGTAACAGCATATAGGTTATAGAGTAAAATCCTGTTAATTGAATAAAAAATCTTGTAATACAATGACAGATCATGCTGGAAACCACCAAATCCCTTGTTTATAGACTTATTTGTTCTCAGTACAGCCAATGCAGCTATTTAATCTATTATATTGTGTTTGACAGAGCTCTGTCAAACAAGATATAATAGAATAAATGCTCAGTTTATCTCTCAAATCCAGGAAAGTGGCCAAATCCTTGTTCATTGAATACTCCTGTTAACTGAATAGTTTTCTCTGTGAAGTGGCTTCACAATTTACAAGGTTCCACTGTATTTTTCAGGAAAGGAACATCTTTACTTGTCTTCATCACTTATGCTACACTGTGCATAATATAACTCAAAACCATCACAGTAATGAATTTGTCCTCATTGTCTATACAAACTGCAATGAACACAGTACAGAGCAGTGATCACAAAAGGGACCAGTAAAGTTACCCTCGATGGCAATTATGATCTAGTCAAAATTTTCTGTCTGCACTTACTTGAACACAGTCGAGTAACATTTCATCAGTATTGAACACAGGCCTTTATATTCCCCCAAATTCACCGCGATAAACGCTGTGCCCAAATACGCCCATATTAGAAGTTGGTGTTTAGTAGTATTTTATTGAAAGTGAGGTACTAACTATGGAAAAAAATCATGCTCACTGCAAAATGTCGTTTGCGGCAATAAATAAAAACATTTCAACCAAACTCAGATTTTTGTACTACAGAGTTCTGTAAGCTTTTCAGTGAGTTCCTGGTAAGTTTGGTAACATTGATCGATGCTATTTATAGCTATGGGATTTCCCCATATTAATACTGAAGTTCACCGCTCACTGGAGTTCTTTTTTGAATTTCAAGAAAATCTATGTTACATAAAAGATTTCAAGGGGTAGGCCACAAACAAGTGGAAAATCACACAATAAAGATTCTGCCACGTTTGAAACTAGGAGGAAAAAACGAAATGGAAGTTCAGATGATAGTGCTGAGAGTGAGAAGCACACCATGTTATCATTTTTCTTGGTGACCCAGAAAACTCAGACCCACGATAACCCTACTTACCCTAGTGATGTGACAGATGTCAGCCAGTCCTCATGTTCTGACAAAACTATAACAGTTAATAGCGAAGATGTTGGGGTATCAAAATTAAATAAAACTTTTCTAATGGTAACTGATGATGATGATTCTCCTAATGACAGTAAAAAATATGATTTGAGGCACAGAGACATCACATCCATTCTTACATTGTTCCTGGACTTTGTTTTTAGTAAGGATGGTTCCGCTGCAGAATATGCTATGTGTTCTCCTTGCCTGATGACAAAAAAACCCCAGAAAACATGGCTTTCATTAGTTGAAGGTCAAATCTTGGGGCCTATCCAAAGGATCATCTAACTGATCACTTAAATTCTCGATTACATAAATGTAGTCAAGATAACCATAAAGTTGCTTTTCTATTGATTATTCAGGGAGGAATAAGTGGATATATAGATGCTTTGTATGATACAGTTGTTGCAAAGAATAGACAATTTATGTCACACATAATAAAAACTATCATTTACCATGTTGAGCATAATGTGCCCTAGTCTCACCTGGCTGATTTCATCCACTTCATATCTAAAAAACTCAGAGAGTCTGCGGGCCTGGCATTCTAGAAAATCAAGGAGTGCAAATCAATTGTCTTCCTCAGATTGCTTGAGAGTGCAATTGCATCTTGAATTTTTAATCCATACTTGTGTGTTATTTTGGTTATATTCTCTTCAAGGTATTACTATTGTGACTGAAAAATTGTACTACATTCAGCTACGTAGTGGAAAAATTGGCACACACATCTTCTCATTATTAACTTAGATGTGAGTCTTCCATGGAAGACGTGTGTCGCCTGTTCTAACTGGAAAAGGGGCATAACTCTGGAAAAAATACAGCGGATCAAAAAATAAAATAGGAGGTGCACAATGCCATTATGTGATAAAGAATCACTGAAAGTTTCATCAAAATCCATTCATAGGTTAAAGAGTTGTGGATAAGAGAAAGTGTGATGCAGACGACGCAAGATGACAAAAGTAATCCCTATATGTCGCTCCCCACTTCGTGGGGCAGGCGACACAAAAATGCTGCATTCAATTCTTAAGAACTGTCTTCTACTCTAAAAATCTATCGAAAAGCGACACAGAATGGGTCATGAATTATTGTAAATCAATGCCACACTGACAAATGATAAAAGATTTTAACTGGTCAACGGCTAGATTGTTTTTCGTAATCTGAATTTGATATTCAGAATTTGGTTTATTACAAATTATTGGAGAGTGCCCATATAGGCACTCTCCAATAATTTGTCATAAAACAAATTTATATGAACAAATATTATTTGCATTTGACTGAATATGAAAAATGAGTGAGGAAAATGTTTGCTTTTGCTCTGGTACACTCATTGTTTTGAAAGCCCTGATAGTGGTTTCTAGCACTCAACCAGTTAAAGGCAGTCCCAAGCAGGTTTGGCATTCCAGAAAATCAAGGTGTACAAAAAATTGCCCTTCTCAATTTTTTCTAGGCATGCAGCACCCCTAAAGAATGGCAGGCTTGGAGCCGGGAACAAGAGATTTTGTATCCAGAAATTCAAAATATGCACTCTACTTGAAGGGGAATTCAGTGGAAGAATTACTCGCATCAATAAATATTTTTTGTGTAACAAAAATTAAATCCCGCATACAGAATTCCAACCACTTCACATTTTTCAGTGATGATAGTCAATCGAACAACGGTTGGGACCAGATGATAAACTTTCTCACGTGAATCTATGGGAGCTTGTACCCCACGCATTTATATCCATCGGATCTATGTATACCAATATTCTTAATTCTGTCAAGTTATTTGATGGAAATGTCTTATACTCAAAATATGAAGTGTGAGCTAACAAAATATGAAGTCACAATCGAAAATGTCCATTTTATGTGTTCCGATGGGACAAACACTATGTCAGGGAAAAAGAGGGTGTAAATGGGTTTTGGAAAAAAGAGCACCTCTCAGTAGTTTATGTCAACTGTCAAAACCACAGACTGGCACTCATTTTTGTTCATTTGAAAAAACAATTTCCAGAATTATGTGAATTTGATAATATACTTTCCAAAATATATAATGCCATCAACGACAGTAAGGCTGCCAAGACTGTTTTCAGGCACATTCAAACCATACATTTAGGAAAGGGACTTCAGATCTTGAGGGCGTGTTTAACCCGTTGGCTCTCACACTTCAATGCTTGTAAACGAGGGTGTGATTGTTATTCAGAGATTTTGGACACATTCAATAATATGTTCAATAAGTATGAGGATACAAAATATCTTCATATACATCAAAAATTGACCAAGCCAGAGAATATATGCACTTGTTAATGCTCACTGGCATTTTAGAGAAGACATATGTTCTGTCAACTATACTCTGGCAACAAAAACAAATATTTCTCAAATCACTGTCTTTGTTGAAATTATTAAGACATTCCTTCAGTCATTTCTTAAGTCTTCAATGGAGCACTACTCTAAAGCTGATCAGTACCTGGAATATGCAAAGCCATACTGGGATGATTCAAAGGGCTTTGTGAGGTGCCTGCAAAAAGAAGGCAACTTGGGTACTTTTGATAAGTGTTTGAAGAAGAGTTTATTTCACCATTTTGCAAAGCATTCTCAGCAGAAATTGACAAAGCATTCTATGATTACCAGTCAATATTCATGGAAACCTTAACTAAACTATTTGTCAACTCAATATGCTACAATGAAAAGCCACAACAGTTCTATCTGTTTCCATTGTATACGCGCATTTAGAAAGACTTGATGCTTTTCTACAAAATGTGGTAGATGAATACAAGCAGTTTATTCAGTATGTGAATCTGTTCATACACATAATGGATAGGCCTGAAAATAAGAAGTCTGACATTTGCAGAATGAGGTCCCCAAAAAGGGGAATTTGATGATGATCTCCCATACAGTGGGCCAATTTATCCTCTGGGTACCTCTTTCTGTTTAGTTTTGAGACCCTGATTCGGAGGGTAAATTTAGTGATGCTACCCTGCTTTGCAGGGTAGCATAACTAAATTCACTCTCTGAGGACGTCATTTTGCAGAAGACAGTCTGCTTATTTTCTGGCTTGAAAATGGATGAGGAAAATTGGTTACAATTAACCCATCTCAACAACAAACTAAAGCAAAAACAATCTGAAGCACTACAATATGAGTTGAAGGCTATCGTAGATAAAATCAGTTTCTTGAAAACACGACAGCTAACTCTTGAGCATGTGTTTGAGCAATTATACACAGTCGATCTCTGCAACACAGCTTACAACAATGTGTCTTATTTACTGTCTATATGTTGTATAATTCCTCTGTCAAACGCAATATCTGAAAAGGGATTTAGTCTCATGACACTATTATGTGGTGAGCATCAATCATCTATCAAATATGAAACATTGGTCAAACTAATGTGCATCAAAATGTTCCCTCTAAAATTTGATGAGAATGCCATCACCACAAATATAGACATTTTTGACAGATACTTAAAAATCGCACTGAACAAAGAAACTGAAAGAACAGTTAATTTTGAACATGCATAAAAACCTACTGTGGACAATCATGTGTAAACTCCATTGCAATAAATCTTTTTTTCAGATGTAACATTGTCTTTGGTAACTTCAAAAGATTAGTCTCCCTTACAAACAAACACACATTATTTAGATTTGTCACATCATTTATGAGATTTCAAACATGTAAAATATCTCAATTATGCCTCACAAAGTAGATCTGTTTCTCAGGCCATTATTTGTAAAATTGCATGCGGGTGAGCGTTTTTTTATTTTATTTTTTATTTCTGCAATTATTTCTTTGCCATCAAAAGTTCATGTTCGTGGTTTATGTTTTAGGCCTCTTAATCTACAGAATAGCATGGGTGGTGGTTTATTTCGTCCCTTGACAGCAAGAAGGCTTTGCAATGCTAAAGCATTGCAAAGCCTTCTTGCATTCAAGGGACAAATTTATCAATTTTTTTTTTAACTTGGGTAAAAATATCAGACATAAACCATTTAATTTTTATTATTTTTTTAGTTTACATTGGTTATAAAAAGAGAGCATGCAGCAGCCAAAAGGACCATGCAAGAGGCCAGAGAAACAAATTTTTAATTTTTTTTTAGGCCTTATATGATCTGTTGTCTCTATAATTCATTCACTAATCTATGTAAAGTTGAAAACGGATATAATTACACAAAATACCATTGGTTCTAACATTGCATGTTAACTGGCAAGTTTAATATTTGCCAGTTTACATGCAATGTTAGAACCAATGGTATTCGAAATATAAGAATGTTACCAACTCATAGGCAGATCATTAAAATGCATTCTGTGGTGCTAAATTATGTCAAACTCGTGAGCATAACAAATGCTAAATTATGCTACAAGATTTTGCAATTTTCAAACTGAATTTTGAAAATGTTTTCCCACTGGGTAGAACCATGATCGGCCTGTCGCCAATGCAAGGGTCTGATTGAACAAAACATGCTGTTAGTACTTCTATCGTGTATTTTTTAATTTCTTAAAAATAATTAATATGTGAACAAAAGGTTCATATCTGAGATGCAGGCATTGAGTTGTGGCTACTTTCTTCTTGCAGTCACTATTGAAAATCAGAAATGTCATCGCGTAGAGCTCAAAACTCGTAAAAATTGACATGCTCAAAATTCGTAAAAATGGACTAATTAAGGCTCATAACTCTGTAATGAGAAAACAGACCGGGCCAGTTTTTTCTTGTACGGCAAAAATTAGTCAAATTGGAGAACGTTTGTTCAAGTTATAGCGCTAATGAACTAAAAATTCACTAAAAAATTCACTAATTGAGGCCCATAATTCTTAACGAAGAATCTGTAAGAGGCAGTTTTCGAATTCGCTTGAGATATTATTGCATAAGATCTGCATAGCAAATATTAGTCAAATCGGAGAATGTTTGTTCAAGTTATTGCGCTATTGAGCTCAAAATTCATAACAATTGACTGATTAGAGGTCATAACTCTGTAACGAAAAATCGGGCTGGGCCAGTTTTCGAACTTGAGACATTTTTGAAAAAGACTTGTATGGCAAATATTAGTCAAAATGGTGAACGTTTGTTCAAGTTATTGCACTAACAGTGCAAGGATGCCCGCCCGGACACACACCGACTGTCACCAAACCATAGGTCTCATGCAGTTGTTAACACAACTGGACCAAAAATAGTGCCTATGTCAAAAAGAGTGCATGCCAAATTAATTCTAGAGCTGAGGTGCAGTTTACTAGGTAGAAACCTGAACACAGCCATGTATTACATCAAAAAAGATTAATCTTACATCACAAAACCTCCAATACTGGTAATACTAAGACAGAACCCAATGAGGGTGGAGCAAAGCAATTAATGGATGGAGGTAGAGTTATTCCTGTATTTCCCAACCACCGAAGGCATGCATGAAATACGGTAGAGGAAAAACTCCACCAAGTTTGTTGATTCCCATCCCTCATACTCTACCGGAGCTGTTCTGTATTTTTATCTAACAATCAGATTGATTTTGGCCTGAAAAACATGAAAAATGGTATCTATCACATAATGTATTCCGATTCCGTATCATATAGACGACTCATTCTGATTCCGTATCATATAGACGACTCGTTTCATGGTAATGCGATGGGCTATCATAACAGGTGCATGAATACATTCTATGTGCGTTTCAGTGATCGACTCAGCTGATCGCTTACAAAATAAAACAAAATTCCTTACAATTAGCGATAGAACTATTAACAGCCAATGCCACCACCCCCCCCCCCCCCCCCCCCCCCCCCCCCCCCCCCCACAATAAATATAAACTGCACAGTTAAATATTACACACTTGTAAATTCAAGGGAATCATCATAGGAAGCGGCATTGAGAGTGAATAATTTTACAATGCAACTTTGAAAATTTGCGGTGACTGCGTTACTCATTGTTGAAGTACACAACAATATTGTTCCATAAAATGTGGGGTTTTTTTTAAACTTTTTCTCGCCCAACATTATGTCCCCAAAACTGTATTAATAATTTAAGATTTAATCTGTTTATGTGACAGAATTGTTAGATAAATGAATTATTATGATAATGTGCATGTCCTGTGATTTGCATCAGATTCTCGATGGTGTCCAGAATGAGCCGGCTCGTTGAGATCCCATTCTGGACCCCACCTCAAATCTGATACAAATCACAGGACATGCATATTATCATGATAATCTGCAAAAACCACGATTAAAACATGACCCAAGTTAATGAAGCTGCCATTGTTAAAGCAAAATATCAACTTTGGCTGTCTCAGAACTTTCTTGCTCAATATACCTTGTATATTTCCCAGTGTCTGTATTGTATCGCATAATGTTGAATACACACAACTATCATGTTTTAAATTGTGTCAGCTAACTGGTTGAGTGCTAAGTTATTTTTCAAAGGTGATTTGATGCCATGCAACCATGAAGGGAAGCCTTAGGCCATTACAAAAAAATGTCTATGTTCTCAGGAAATTGTGCCTCAAATTTTTTATGACAGCGCGTGGCTTTTTATTTTTTATTCTCAAATCTGAAAAAGATACCCTAAAATCATACATTCACATTTCAGAAAGAAATCTTTTACAAACTCCAGACTGGTGTTATCGCATACATTGCAAATTGCTTCAATCAACTTGGCTGTTGATGACATGCCAAAGATGCTCCATTGCAGGATTATGTTCAGTCTCTCACTAATTTGAAAAGATAATAGCGGCATTTTCCTCAAAAGTTGTTATATGTATGAACCTAGACAAGACAGAAAATAAGCAGACTGTCATCTGCAAAATGAGGTCCCCAGAGGGTGAATGTATTGATGCTACCCTGAATAGCAGGGTAGCATCACTAAATGTACCCTCTGTGAACCTCAATCTGAATCAGGGTCTCAAAACTAAACAGAAAGAGGTATCCAGAGGATAAATTGGCCCACTGTATGGGGTAGCATCATCAAATTCACCTTCTGGGAACCTCATTCTGCAAATGTCAAGACTGCTTATTTTCAGGCCTGAACACAGAAAACATTTATGTAATGGTCAGAAATATGAAGCATGAAAGTACGGAGGAAAATGGGAACAGGAAGTTGAAATACAACAGAGAAATGTGTACCAGTGCCGGTGCTCAAAATTACGATTTGAAAATAATGACTGGTGAAATTTTTTTTGATCGGGCAGAAATTTAATGATGCAGGCGGTGCCTGATAACATAGATTTTTTTTTTAATGGCCTTACTTTAGCAATATTTCCTTCATGAACAATTGTTTTGTTACAATTTATTGGAGAGTGCCTTTTTGGCACTCTAATAAATTGGAACAAAACAATCTTATATAAACATTTTCTACTGCTAAGAAAACAACAAGCCTATGCAAACAGCATAAAGCCACTATAGTGACTATCAGCACTTTTCAGTAGAGCCCTGATTGTGGCTGCTGGCAGCAGTTAATCAATATTTGCCTCAAAAGCCCTAGTTTATGGCCCATCTTTGGAACAAGCTCTTGCAATAAGGGGTCATAAGCAATTTTTTAAGACAAATAATGGATTGTTCAAGATTTAGTTTTTCAAGTACCATCCTCTAGTCATGTTAGGTAAAGATTAACCCTTTACCCAAAGTAATGGCAAAAACTGGAAAAAGTGCTATTCACAAGAGCCATCGCACTGAAGGCAATTATACCCCCGCTGCTGGACCGATGAAACATAAATGAATTAAAACAAATTAAGGATAAAAAAAATCATGAAAAATTGACAAAGTAAGGGCCATAACTCTGGTGAAATATATGCAGGCAACAGTTTTATAACATGTGCAGGAGTGGCTTGTCACAAGGATCCCTCGTACCAAATTTCATTGAACTCAATGCAGAGATATTGCTGCAGATGGATGGACAGATCATTATTCTTTTCATTTTTTGTCTCAAAAACATAGCTTATGATTTCCTATTTGGAACAAATTCACTGAGCTTAATTGTTCCAATGAGGGATCCGAAGCTCTGTTTTTTAACCCCAAAATTATATAATAATCTATGATTGTCTCTGCCTTAATTGCTAGCTGATGATTTTAATGTTTCCTTTATTTGTTTTTATCTTCAACAAGTCTCGTTATTGCTGTGGTGACATTACAGCAGCAATGATTTTTTGGTGCCAAATTTTTAGCCAAACTGAGATATCAATTTAAATTTTTTAGTGCAATTGGCTAAATTGTTATGCCAAAAGCATGAACACTGGTAATTATTCGAACAGACTAGGGCTGAAATGGTTGGTTCATTTTCACAGCCATGTAACTGTCAGCTACAACCAGATAATATCCAGTTATCCCGAATATGGGAGCAAAACTACTGGCATTGAAAAGCAGTATTTTCAGAAACTATTCCGTAGAGTACTCGACAACGTTCATTTGTATTCATACTGCGGAATAGTTTCTGTGAGTTGATTATTTCTAAAAAGAAATACAACACTGCTTTAACCCTGGAATGACAATCAGCATCAATATTTCGGATAATCGGTTGACTTTTTTTCTAATCAGGTAGGTAACAAGTTTCAAACCAGTTATCTGGTTAACCATTTCAGTACTAGAACAGACATGTGTGATGGAGGATAATAACTTTGGAAATGAAAATATGAATACAACCAAATTCAGCCATATTTTGTTGTTGCAAATATTGAATTTTAAAGTTTAACAAAAATCGGTCCGTGTAAACTTAACATATTGTTCAGAAACCATAAAATATATACTACTCAAAGTTTTCGAAGCACCAAGTATATCCAACTACCTGTTTTACGTTTTAGTTGAAATATTGTAATGAAAAGTGTATACATTTTTTATTTAATTATATCTTTAATGATTTAAGTACAGAAATTAAGATTTTATTTGTGTTTGACATTATTTTTTAGCTTTTGAATACGATAACCATGGAAAATGGATATTATTGGTAAAAGAGGAAATTTTTCAGTTTGCCAAAAAGTTGAGAGAGCAAACTGGTATGGGTTGAATATCGAGTATGAGACCCATTACTATTAATTACAGCTTGACAACGCCTTCTTATGCTCCCAATCAGGTTCCTGGTGGTCCTCTGTGGGATGTTGTTCCATTCTTGGACCAGCATGGCACCAAGTTCCTGGACACTTCTTGGTTGGACTAGACAGGCTGAAATTGCAAGCTGCAACTCATTCCAGACATGTTCGATTGGATTGAGGTCAGGGGATCTTGCTGGCCAGTCCATAAGCTCAATCCCCTCCCTCTGTCGTACTCCCGGACAGTATGGGCAACATGAGGACAGGCATAATCGTCCATCAGAATGAATCTATCACCCACTGCACCTGCATACAATTGGAGGTGGACATCCAGGATCTCATCAATATACCTCTGTTCACTCAATGTACCACGTTCAAGGACACAGAGCTCTGTATGTCCATCCCTGCTGATGCCGCCCCAGACTATAATTGACACTTCACCATAGCAGTCATGCTCAGCAATGTTGACTGCATTGAATCGCTCTCCTGGTCTTCTCCATACCCTCGAATGCCTATCTGTGAGGTCGAGGTAGTACCTTGACTCATCTGTAAAAAGGACAGGTCGCCAATCTTCTCTGGTCCATCCAACGTGGTCCATGGCCCATTCATATCATGCCTGGCGGTGTTTCTGGGACAGCGGAATGCGAATACATGGTCTTCTCGATCGAAGACCACCATCGTGCAACCTTTCCTGGATAGTCTGCATTGAAACATTTACCCCGGATGCATTCTGAAGGTCACTGCGAAGCTGGGCTGCTGTGGCAAAGCGGTTCCTACAGGCCTGAATGATCAAAAATTGGTCTTCAGCTGCAGATCTTGCACTGTCTCTGCCACCACCATGCCGTCTTACTGGTGTGCCATACTGCTGAAATCTTGCCCAGGCTCTGGTGATCAACGCATGGTGCACACCAAGGGCTTCACCAACCTGACGATGGGGAGCCCCTTGCTCCACCATCCCTACAGCCTGCCACATTTCTGCTTCAGACAAATTTCTTCTTACATTTGCATTTGCCATATTCAATCATTAAATCACAAGGGTTTGTGTTGAAATGAAAACTGAATACCCTACACATCTCATGTACATGTAGACAGTACACGGAAACATCATGAAAATCAAGGGGTACAAGCTTTCCATGACTGTCACGAAAAGTCTGCCTGTCAAGAGAGCTAATGTAAACACTGGGGACCATCTCAATACATTCCTCAATCATATCCACCAAAAATATCGCAAATATGTCACAAGCAAATTTCACAATGATGTGTCAAATATTTGGTGCTTAGCAAACTTTGAGTAGAATATTATTTTTCTCTAACTCATGGGGAATAATACAAGAACAGAGAATGCAAATACATCCAAATGAGAACTTCAATCTGTATTTTATACAATAGTTAAAATTTTAAAAACATTTTTTGAACGCATACTCAAGTTATCATCCGGAAACCAATCCAAAAGTCATACATATGGATGGACGTCCTTACAGATAGATCCTTAAGTGGCTTTTCTTGAGTTGCAAACCCAACCCCTGACCACTTGTGGACAGATGAATTGCCACTCAAGGAAAGACTACCCCATACTTAGATAAAGGAATTTTTTTTCTGTTAGGTCACACCTCCAACCATTCTTCTGAATGCAATTCCGTATGGATGGACTGTCAAAAAGGGGGGAACACTTAATGCCCTTTGCCTATTGGTAGGGGCATAAAAATCACCAAAAGTCAATTAGTTCAGGGGAAAGTGTTATAAAACTTTATACAATGGTGTACACTAACAAGTGGATACTACATTTTGGCGTTTGACAGTTATCATAAAGGGCTACCATCAGCCAATTTGTTCCCGAAACAGCAACAAAACTTTTTATGCAAGAACTTCCAATTTGGACTTGAGATTCTTCGGTATGAAACACAACTAGCAAAATGTACATAACATACTATAAAGTTTTATATCTCTCATGCATCAGTATTATACAACTTGCATCTTAGTTTTAATTTAAAATGTATATGAAAAACAAAAATTGTCGTATCTCTGAATCACCATAATTCATCAAAAGGATACACAGGCCTTAAAATTTGTCCCAGTAATTGTGTGAATCAGTTTTGATCCAAGCAATGCCTTCTGCAAGTAGTGTACATTATAACTTTGGGAGTTCCACCTGTACAGTATATAATTCTATAGTAGAAACCAAATCTCATATTTATATATTTTCTCGAGTTTAACCCATAGGGGCCTAGTTCTAATTTTGGTGAGTTTCTCATCTTACATGTACATGTATACAACATCCTCCTAGAGCTGAAACGGTTAACCAATTAATCAATGATTAACATCTTGATCAATCCAAAAAGTAATTATCGATTAATCGTTACTTTTGAACAACTGTATTATATGGGTTAACAAAGGAACAAACTTGCTCCAAAACAGGCAAACATTGTCACACTGACTCACATCAATTATATGAGACAGAGTAAAGCATGCAAGTTACTTGCTGACATAGTTGTTTACTTGGATGATCATCATACTGTAATCAGTGGCTGGAAATGGTCATTCTTAACCAAAATTTTACCCACTGCAGGTAGCATACGATACTTACAAAATAAATTCATGAATTACTAAAAAAAATTTCAATCTTTGTCTCAAAAACATAGCTTATGACCCCTTATTGGACGTGCCCATTCCAATGTGGTGTCCATAAGCTATGTTTTTGAGACAAAAATCGAAAACATAATAAATTTGAATGGCAATTTTTTATACAGGCCTAGTCGGTTTTGTTTGTTACATTCAAGCCAGAAAATAAGCAGACTGTCATCTGCAAAATAAGGTACCCAGAGGGTGAATTTAGTGATGCTACCCTGCATAGCAGGGTAGCATCACTAAATTTACCCTCTGTGAACCTCAATCTGAATCAGGATCTCAAAATTAAACGGAAAAAGGTACCCAGAGGATAAACTTGCCCACTGTATGGGATAGCATCATCAAATTCACCCTCTGGGGGACCCCATTCCGCAAATGTCAGACTGCTTTTTTTCAGGCCTGGTTACATTCGGTAAAGGGTTCATGCTGTAAATCATCAATGGTATGGCAATTATTCAGATATCTATTTGGACATGTGATTAATCGGTTAACAAGGTTAATCCATGTGATTAATCGATCAAGAAAAACCCTTAATCATTTCAGCTCTACATCCTCCCAGCATGCAGGCCTTTGTGTTCTTGAGGATGGAAGTTACAGTTCAGGCAGCCAAGGCTTCTAAGTCAAAGTGTTACCTGGTTGTGAGGGAGCAAAATGTAAGTAGAATTCTCCAGGCCTTTAAGACCACCTTCCGCTTCTGATTCTCACATAAATTTTAAGCCCTGATACATGACTACTCAAAATTATTTGTATCTTCGGTCTACAGAATTTAAAAAAAAATACCTCACAGTTGTTCAAAAAAATCGCTCACCATTCTGGAGGCAGAGGGAATGATCCACGACTCCTCGGTTGGCGGCTGTTTTTCATATGCTTGTTGCACATTCTTCCAATGGATCCATATCTTGTGTAGGTATTCTTTCAGTGGATTAAAAACACAGTTACTTTTACAGTGAATACCTTGACATTGTATCAGTATACATATGTCCAAAATGTGATAATCAATTTCCAAAGTACACTTCTCAAGGACTTTAATTCCAGGACCAATATCAACAAAATTTACTTTTCATGTAATTTCAAGGGCCTGGAATATTTTTTTTTTTATTCAGGAAAATGAAAAATATAGTATATACATGCTTAATACAAACATGTACACAACAAATCTATATAATATATAATAGGCAAGTAAATAAATACAGTTTGTATAAATATGTGTAGTATGTAGGAACCGAAGTTGAGAGACAGGAGAAATAAAAAGTGTAAAGAGATAGGAAAGTGTTATAAAAGAAAAGAGACAACGGTACATGTGTGTATATATGTATATATATAGATTGGTGAGCCGTATAGGTCGTAGACGATATAGAAAAAGAATAATAACACTTTTTCGACATATGATTAATTTTTTACATTAGCTTTTAACCTTCTCAGTCTTCTTCCAGCGATGAAATGGTAAGAATGAAATGGGAATACAGTTAAAGTGAAAGAATGAGTAATTACACTTGATGTAACATAAATTCTGCCATGGAAATTAATGGAAGAAGAAAGTTTGTAGTGAGCAAATCAGAGCCATGCAGAGATAAAAACAGCGTTTCTATTTATGCCTCTATTGAGACGGCTGCATGCTCATATGTACTTCTGCTCAACAGTCCTTCTCCTATGAGTGTCCGTCATATTTCCCCCAAGAACCTGAACACGAATATCATCTATAGAGTGTGCTTGCAGGTTGAAATGGTCATCTTTGTTTTTTCATGTTCCATCTATGCCGTCATTCTCCTGCATGAGTTGTCTGGTTTCACCAATGTAATGTGTATCTAGACAATGAACACACGTTATATAATACATCAGATCACTTGGTCTGCAGGAAAATCTACCCTTTGGAGTGATTTGATTGCCTGATTCACAGGTGATGTCGGAAGATGAAATGAGTGGGCAAGTTCGGCATCGGTTAGTGTTACATGGTTACTCAGACACCTAAATTCGGGATCGATAATTATCTAAGCTCAAATTGGCTTTCGAGAAAATTGGATATGAAAGACACATGATCAACAAAGAATTTGACAAATCCCTCGCACAGAATCGCCAGGATTTGCTAACGTACAAAAGTGAAACTGAACAATCACACTTTCCTCTTGTTGTGACCTATCATCTAGCTACTCAGATTAGAAAAATCTCAACACATCCTCGATGACAATGAATACCTTAAAAGGGTGTTCCCTGAGAAACCTATACTTGCTACAAGACAACCACGTAATTTGTAGCAAAAACTGTTCTCGGAACTAAATCATTTAACACTAACCGATGCCAAACATGCCCATTCATTTCATCTTCCGACATCACCTGTGAATCTGGCAATCAAATCACTCCAAAGGATAGTTTTTCTTGCAGATCAAGAGATCTAGTGTATTATTTAACGTGCTCGCGTTGTCCAGATGTGCACTACATTGGTGAAACTGGACAACTCTTATGCAGAAGAATGACAGGGCATAGACAGAACACAAAACAAGAGGCCCCAAGGGGCCTGAGGGCACTCACCTGACATGGTAGCCTAAATATCATCCCAGAGAATTGATTTCAACAAGTTGCATCTACCCCTCCTAAGAAAAGCTTATACCAAATATCCAAAGATTCTGACCAGTGGATCTAAAAAAAAAAAGAAGATTTTTAAAGAATATTCCGCATATTGAACTTAGTTATAATTTGTGCTCCCACAGGGAGCCCATATATGAACCCAGGGACTTGGCTTTAACGAACTTAAATCTCACCCCCCAAAGGATGCTGCATATCAAATATCAAAACATTCCAACTGCTGGATCTGAAGATTTTTAAAGAAAAATCCTCATTTTGAACTAAGTTATAATTCGGGCTACCACAGTGAGCCCAAATATGAACCCAGGGACTTGGCTTGAACAAACTTGAATCTCACCCACTTAAGCATGGTGCATTCCCAATATCAAAAGAGTCTGCCTGCTGGATCTTGAGAAAAAGATTTTCAAAGAAATTTGCCTGAAATGCACTAAGTTCGAATTTGAGCTTCTATAGTGAGCCCAAATATGAATCTAGGGAGCCGATTTGAACAAACTTGAATCAGATCCACCCCACAATGTTGCATACCAAATATCAAAAGATTCTGCCTGCTGGATCTGGAGAAGAAAATTTTTTTAAGAAATTTGCCTGAAATGTACTAAGTTCGAATTCGAGCTTCTATACTGAGCCCAAATATAAACCCAGGGGGCCGATTTGAACAAACTTGAATCAAATCCACCCCACAATGTTGCATCCCAAATATCAAAAGATTCTGCCTGCTGGATCTGGAGAAGAAGGTTTTTTAAGAAATTTGCCTGAAATGCACTTAGTTCGAAATCGGGCTCCTATACTGAGCTCAAATATGAACTCAGGGTGCCGATTTGAACAAACTTGAATCAAATCCACCCTACAATGTTGCATACTAAATATCAAAAGATTCTGCCTGCTGGATCTGGAGAAGAAGATTTTTTAATCTTTTTCCCATCGCCTACAATGTTAAAAACTGCTGACTCAGTCCCAAACTGTACCCTATGATAAAATACCAAATATCAAAAGATTCTGCCTGCTGGATCTGGAGAAGAAAATTTTTTAAGAAATTTGCCTGAAATGTACTAAGTTCGAATTCGAGCTTCTATACTGAGCCCAAATATAAACCCAGGGGGCCGATTTGAACAAACTTGAATCAAATCTACCCCACAATGTTGCATCCCAAATATCAAAAGATTCTGCCTGCTGGATCTGGAGAAGAAGATTTTTTAAGACATTTGCCTGAAATGCACTAAGTTCGAATTTGGGCTTCTATAGTGAGCCCAAATATGAATCCTGGGGGCCGATTTGAACAATCTTGAATCAGATCCACACCACAATGTTGCATACCAAATATCAAAAGATTCTGCCTGCTGGATCTGGAGAAGAAGATTTTTAAAGAAATTTGCCTGAAATGCACTAAGTTCGAATTTGAGTTTCTATACTGAGCCCAAATATAAACCCAGGGGGCCGATTTGAACAAACTTGAATCAGATCCACCCTACAATGTCGCATACCAAATATCAAAAGATTCTGCCTGCTGGATCTGGAGAAGAAGATTTTTTAAGAAATTTGCCTCAAATGCATCAAGTTCGAATTCAGACTTCTACAGTGAGCCCAAATATGAATCCAGGGGGCCGATTTGAACAAACTTGAATCAGATCCACCCCACAATGTTGCATATCAAATATCAAAAGATTCTGCCTGCTGGATCTGGAGAAGAAGATTTTTGAAGAAATTTCCCTGAAATGCACCAAGTTCGAATTCGAGCTTCTATAGTGAGCCCAAATATAAACACAGGGAGCCGATTTGAACAAACTTGAATCAGATCTACCCCACAATGTTGCATGCCAAATATCAAAAGATTGTGCCTGCTGGATCTGGAGAAGAAGATTTTTTAAGAAATTTGCCTGAAATGCACTAAGTTCGAATTTGGGCTTCTATAGTGAGCCCAAATATGAATCCAGGGAGCCGATTTGAACAAACGTCAATCAGATCCACCCCACAATGTTGCATACCAAATATCAAAAGATTCTGCCTGCTGGATCTGGAGAAGAAGGTTTTTTAAGAAATTTGCCTGAAATGCACTTAGTTCGAAATCGGGCTCCTATACTGAGCTCAAATATGAACTCAGGGTGCCGATTTGAACAAACTTGAATCAAATCCACCCTACAATGTTGCATACTAAATATCAAAAGATTCTGCCTGCTGGATCTGGAGAAGAAGATTTTTTAATCTTTTTCCCATCGCCTACAATGTTAAAAACTGCTGACTCAGTCCCAAACTGTACCCTATGATAAAACCGATGGCAATTTTTTTTTGACCAATCCTTTCTGTTGGTCCTAAGGAAGCCTCACACCAAATAAAAATTCTCAGTGCCGTGCAGTTTTTGGAGATATGGACGTTTTAATTTTTTTCTATTTTTAGCTCCTGCGGTTCCCACGGGGCTGCGTGAAAAATTTTTTTTGCATAAATTAGGTACTTATGACCCAATAAGCCCTCACATAAAATTTGGTTCAAATCAGCCTCTCGGTTCTGAAAACTTAAATTTACGGTGGGGCCAAAATTCTTGCCCCTCCCATAAAGTCGCCAAATATTGCCCCTCAAACTTTTCTTGAACAAACTTGAGTCTACACCTCAAAAGGAAGGAAGCTGCATACAAAATATAAAGTCTCTGCTACTGCTGGTTCATGAGAAGAAGATTTTCAAAGATTTTGGTGCCCCTTGGGGGCATGGCCCCACCCAGGAGGGGCAACTTCATTTGAACAAATCTGAATTGACATTAGGTAATAAACATTTACCCAACATTTGAAAAATATTGGGCCAGTGGTTTCTTCGGAGAAGTTGGTTTTGTAAAGTTTACGCCGGACTATGACGGACGACGATGGATGGAAGGTGATTAGTAGAGCTCCCCTTGAGCTTCGCTCAGGTGAGCTAAAAAACAAAGATGACTTGCCAGTGACGGGCCATTTCAACCTGCAAGCACAATCTGTAGATGATATTCCGGTTCAGATTGTCAAGGGAAATTTGATGGACACTCATAGAAGGACTGTTGAACAGAAGTGTAACAAATTCTGTATTAATATTAAATTTGAACCTTATCTTTTCGAATGACAAATTGGCAAGTGAAAAATATCTATTAGCAATGGCTGTCCAGGTTGATGTTTTGATTATCAGTCTTCTTACCCATGATATTTTCATGTAATTTAAAAACGCCTGAATATCGATCCTTTTTATCCCACACTCTTGAGTAATTTTGTATGTTTTTCTTTTATTTTATCCGTTCCCTGCCAAATAAAATCAAAAAATAATTTTAAATCTTTCATTAAGTTATCTGGGGGTTCAGAAGTGTGAGGAAAAGGTAGACTAACTTTGAAATGGCCAGGGTTTTAACTACTTTTAACGCTACCAAGAGGTGTCAGGTTCCACTTTGACCAGTTATTTAGAAGCCTTTTAATGTCTGTTACTTTTTTATTGTAGTTATTGTTTACCATTAACTCGATATGGTCATAGAAATCTATCCCCAACAGTTTGAAATGAGTTGGGTTTCAGTGCAGGTTCCACCTGTCGAATATCATTTCTGTACAGTCATTTTTACTATCCGTCCATTCCACTTCTGTCTTGTCATAGTTAATTTTAAGAGCTGACATGTCCCCAAACGTTTAAAGTATTTTCATTGTGCTATCAAGGGATCAGGATGAACTGTCCAAAAAGATGGATGTGTCGTTGGCATGCTGCAACGACAGAAAATGGGGTTATCTTTATTTGGGCCATACAGATTTGCTATTGTAAATCGGATCTCGTTTACTTCCATTTCAATTATCAGATAATTCCCCCGAGTATCCTCTCTAACACAATGTACCTTAAAATTAAAATTATTGTTTAGCAATATGGCCACACCATGGGATGAGCTTGTGTAGGAGCTAAAAAAAAAAACCATTTGTAACCCCATTCGGATGTAATATGTGATTCTTGGGCTTCAGTGAAGTGGACATCCTTAAGACAGTATATGGAGTAGGATTTCTTTCTAATGTAGTCAAACACATCCTTCTGTTTCAGACAGTCCCCGAGCCCCTGACAGTTCATAGACATAAGCTTAATTTGCTCCGTGAGAAATTGTACCCAATAAATAGTTGTAGCAGAATGACTCAAAACAGATGATGTTCCAAATCTCAACCCAAAGTGAAAGTAATGCGTGTGAGGAAAAGATAGGAGTGCACACGAGACAAAAAAAGGAAAAATAGATGTTGATCTTTCATGGGAAATAAAAACATTTTGTTTAGTTCAGAGTACAGCTGAAATGAAATATACCTAGTTATTTTGACTGTTACATCCTTACAACATGATGTACTTAAAAACACTTTGGTGCGAAGAATGTGCAGAGTATTTTCTGAATTGGGTAGTTACCTGTAATTTGCTACTGGCTGAGGCTGCAACACAGTTAACACATATATACAACAGTGTTTATCGGCTAGAAAAATGTTAAAAGTTTCACTCGAGATAAATTTCTTTTGCATGTATGGTCCAGTGCAGATGTATTAAGAATTTACGATACAAAATAATTCTGTGCACATTTTCCTGGTTATTGCATACTCATAAGCATTTGTGTGAGCTGAATTTGTCGCAGAATTGAAAATTATTAATGGTTATCGGCTCCGTCAAATTTTTATGTTTCTACAAAAATATATCTCTTTCGAGCACACTGTCCTAACTACTTTGTAGTCATGAACATTTGTACGAAACAGATTAATTCCAAAAGTAAATAAAATATTATTAACTCTTATTCTTTTCACAATACTTTGTTGCCATCGCTGTTATCATAAACTTTGAACACTGAAATTACTGTTACAAGGCAATAGAGTATTGTAAGCATTCAATGAGAAAAATCCCCACTAGCATGTGGCTTGTAATCTTTTGAGTTTGCTTGTTCCATCTCCAGATGACTAGTTTTGAAAGACAATTAGTTGTTGAAAAAACCTTATATCACATCATGCAGCTTCTGTCAGTATGTTACCTCAGCCAAGCCTATATTTTACCCCTGAAACAGTGGGCAACAGGTCCGATAAAATTATATATAATTATATATACATACATATATATATAAATAAACATATTTATATATATATATAATACTGGCTACACCATAGTCATGAGAGTTTTTATAGAAATCTGAACTGAATAATCTGCAGACATGGAATTAATAATGGTTGTCCACTCTCACAAATTTTTCTGTTTCCTCAGACATAAATTTCGTTTGTGCACTGAACAGAGAGTGGAGTTGAATAGCCACAGACAAAAAGGAACAGACATTCGATGTTTCGGAAGTGATACATCTTTTTCTGCACATGGTTTTGACAACTATGTAGTCATGAACACTTGCATAAGATAGATGTGTCTCGATGGAAAACAATATGTGATACTTCCAGACAGATTGATTTTTCCCAGAAAGTGATAAAATAATACTATTTTAGACGTTTTCTTAAAATGTGTTCAAGTATATGTCACCTAAGTTCACCTTTGTTCACATGGACCTGGTCACTGTGTTGTCCCGACAATTTGTACATTGTGTAATTTTCAATGATGTTAATATTCAGTGGTACAGCTCGGTTGTTGCACAGAGAGAAATCCATTTTTGAGAAAATGTTACCGACAACTAAACTTGAAAATTGTTTTGCCCAATTGTTAGCTGTTCCAAAGTGTCCATGACTTCGTTTGAACAAAGCCATTCTGAAATTTATTTGCATATATTAAAATTTGATTTTAAAAATTAAAGCGCCAGCTTTTAACCACTTTTAACAAGTCATACATACCCTACTGGAATGAAGATAGCTATGTTACCTTGTATATACTGCAGCACTAATGGTCTCTGATTAATGGTGGGAATCTTTTATTCCTCTCTTGCATTGAGCAGGATTTGATTTCCACTTCGTATTAAGACTGATCCAATAGCAAACCACACAGCGTTGCTAATTGGACATGTTGCTTCTTATCCCTCGACACGGACAAAAATACCATACAGGTATAACTTCCAAACATTTGTACAAATACATGAAAATAGAGTACATCAAGAACATAATGAGAAATAAAATATTTCTTGAATATTTGCAAATATAAAGAACTTCCATTCAAATTTTGATACACAGCACATGATTCCACCTCCCTCAACTCCAACAGACCTTTACACATGTGGCAACTGTACATATTTTCAGGCATGCAGATTTAAAAAATGCCGATAGGATCACCGATCCAATGTCGGGTGACTTGACCGTTCATCTCGTGGGGTCCAAATAAGATTCTTCCTCTCACCAAGGCCAACTTATATATGAAGTTTCACGTATGTGGGTTGAACCATTGTCAAGTTATCATCCAGAAACCAATTGTTTATGATATAGTATGTTCAAGGTCAGTGATCTTGACCTTTGACCTAGTGAGTCCAAAATAGGGTTCTTCCTCTCACGAAGGCCAGCCTACATTTGAAGTTTCATTAATGTGGGTTGAACCGTAGTCAAGTTATCAACCAGAAACCAATTGTTTACGATTTACTATGTTCAAGGTCACTGTGACCTCGATCTTTGACCTAGCAAATCTAAAAATAGGGTTCTTCCTCTCACCAATGCCAACCTACCTATGAAGTTCCATGAACGTGGGTCGAACCATTATCAAGTTATCATCCGGAAACCAATTCTTTACGCCCACCCACCATTCATAAAACTATTAGTCGAGTTTGAATTCGTCACAACTTGACTTCATGTAATAAAATAGTGAAATAAATTATCTGTATTTTCATTTGTATACTTTGGGCCCTTGAACACTCAATTTAATTGCAGCAAATGAACTGGGGCAATGATGACTCCAATGCAGCATTACTTGCAAGTGAAAAGGCTAAAGGCTAACAAAGAAAAAACAATCATAAAAGTAGGCCAACAAAATAATTATTTCGTTTTTTTGCTTTAAAGTTGAGCAAATAAAATAATTAAATAAAAATTCTTTGTGCATTCTGATTCAGAAGGGGCGAATCATCCAAGTTCGAAACGTCCTGTTTATGAAGGTAACAATACTGAATTGACTGGGCAAATAGTCTGTTAACCTTCGTTACAAACAAAACTTGAACTCACCTCTTGTCCTTGGTTCTGCAAGAGTGCTATGAATCTGGAAGAACATACCTTGCATTTTAACAAAGAACTTTTCCCCTCAACGTTAGTTTCAATATAAAATGTGATTACGTTATTGTTTTCAAAGATACAGTTTCATGTGTTTGGCTTTCATGGTTTTCTTGTCAAACATGCCAAAATCGAGTGCATTTGATTTTAGTAATTAAGAATTAGACACCACTGGCAAAATGCATGATCAACAATCTGAATCGACTGAGATTGTCAAAACAAGCATTCCATTGTTATTTTGATTAAACATATATTTTATTTGCAAGTGCCTATCAAAGCAAAATGGATCAGAGGACAAGTGCTTTCCATTTAGTAATCCCTCTTCTCCCATCACTGTACAATAAGCGTTGTTACTGTTACAAATCGGATCACTATTTCATTGATAATAAATAATAAATTTTATTTAGTCTTGGCAGAAAACTTGTGGGTTGTGAGTGCCCACTGATGAAAAGCAAAATGCTAAAAAATTTGTGGGAATCTGTTTTTTGTTTCCATGATTTTGGCCGGAGTGATGGATTCTGCATGGAAATGGAACGATTGTTTCTGTGAAATTTTGGGTCAAATTCATGCTGATCTGAAACAAATTTTGTAAATAGTAAGTATGATCACTTATTCATTTTAATAAATACATAAATTGAGAATAATCTAACATCAATAACATTGTGATAAAATAGATTTGTAGTGCACTACAATAAAACAATTTATTATACTTGCAGCTATAATTATATGGAGAAAACATTAAATTTGTAAGTACCTGTACGGAAATGTCCTATAGGATCTTATAGGAAAATATATGAATCATACAGGATTCCTATAGGAATTACAAATGTACGGAAAGAAAATTATGGGAGTCTTTTTTCCTGTACGAATCCTCTATGCATTCCTATATGATTTTTCATTTAATTGTTGAACTATTGGGAGATGTAGTATACCTATAGGAACTTTGCTCACCTTTAACAGTTCAGTCTATTCAGATTTATCAATAAGATTATTATAGAAAACTCAAGGCAATTATAGGAAAGCATTTTTTTATTTGTAAATTATAGATGAATTTATGTAAAAGTCTATTTCCTTTAATAAGCAGATTATTTTTCATTTCAGCCAAATGAAAACAGTTTCATATACATGTAACCCTGTCAATTAGAAGAGTTTGCCTCAGCAAACTCTTCTAATCCTCATGGCTACATGTATATTCCTCTATAGGAATACATTGTGTTTCCAATATGGATTCCTATAGGATCCTCCTAATTTGCATACAAATTACCTATAGGTTTCCTGCAGGAAACCTATGTGAATTTACTATAGGAAACCTATAGGAATCCCATTTTGATTCCTATAAGAAACTTTCATACGGGTAAAACTTGAAACAGTGGAACCACAGGTTTAACTAGTTAGAATAGTCACTTTGCCAGAGAAAACTAGAGGTGTGACTGTCCCAGATGGGCCTGTCCATACCCCCCACCGCCATGATTATTCTAAGACACACTTGGCACAACTCTGGACAAAAAAGTCTGATTACAGGTGCACAGGTTCCCATAGTAGAGAACATCCTTACCAAGTTTCAAAGGAATCAACCCATAAACATCTGAGAAATCTCGGGACAAAATTCAGGCATTCGAAGAAAAGGGGCATAACTCTGACAAGAAAAGTCAGATCAAAACTATAATTGCAGGTGCAGAGGATCCCATTGTATAGAACATCTATACCAAGTTTCAAAGAAATTGACCCACAAACATTTGAGAAAATCTCTGGACAAAATTAAGGCATTCTACGATGAAAAGGGGTGCAACTCTGGAAAAAAAGTTCAATCAAAATTATAATCACAGGTGCACAGATTCCCATGGTAGTGAACAACCTTACCATGCTTCAAAGAAATCAACCCACAATCATCTCAGGAAAGCTTTGGACAAAATTTCAGTCAATTCAGGCGTTCTAAGACGAAAAGAACCATAACTCTGGCAAAAAAGGTCTGATCCAAACCATAATCACAGATACACAGGATCCCATGATAGTAAATATCCAAACCAAGTTTCAAATGAATCGACCCATAAACATCTGAGAAATTCTCTGGACAAAATTCAGACATTCTAAGATGAAAAAGGGCATGACTCTGGCAAAAAAATTCCAAATGAAACTATAATAACAGGTGCACAGGTTCCCATGGGAGTAAATATCCATACAAAGTTTCAAAGGAATTGACCCATAAACATCTGAGAAAATCTCCAGACAAAATAGGCCTGTTTTTTCAAGTCAAAAAGGGGCATAAATCTGGCAAAAATTATCCGTCCGGAACTATAATCGTAGGTGCACAGGTTCCCACGGTGGTGAAAATTTATACCAAGTTTTGAGCAGATTGGTCCATAAACGTCAAGAAAATCTCCGGACAAAATTACGTCTATGGCTGGAGGGACAGATTGACAGACGAGGTGATTTCAATGTACCTCCACAACTCACTGTGGGGGGTATAATTATTCAATTAACAGGAGTATTCAGTTAATCCTTTTCCCAATACACACGATATCAAAATTTGTTACTTTAATTATTTGTTTTTTAAAACCAGATCACATGACCACCTCACTGGAACAAGCTCGTTCAAATGAGAGGGCACACAAAAAGATTTTGTTTGACATTTTTTTTTTTTTAAATGCACAATTTGTAATTTTTGTGGGTTGATGTGTTAGGTAAAGGGGGGTGACTAGAATTTGGCCACTTTCCTATATTCTGGAGATAAAATGAGCATTTATTCTATTATATCTGTTTCCCAGAGCTCATGGAGCTCTGCCAAACAAGACACAATAGATAAAATGCCTGTATTGGATGTACCGAGGCCAAATAGATCTACAAACAAGAGGAATATGGTGACTGTCAGGGTAACTTCTCGACATAATACAAGACTTTTTTTTATTCATTTAGCTAGAGTTTATTGGCTATTTTTTAGATCCTAGTTTACCCTTTACCCAGTGTAATAGGCAAAACTGGCCAGCGCTATTCTAAAAAAATCACCAATTAATTTTCATTATTTTTTCATTTTTTGTCTCAAAAACATAGGTTATGACCCCTTGATGGAATGAGCTCATTGAGCTCGTTCCAACGAGGGTTTATAACCTATGTTTTTGAGACAAAAAATGAAAAAAAATAGTTATTCAAGAATTTTTTTTGCAAGTGTCGTCTGCTTTTCATGTTAGGTAAAGGGTTAAAAGTTCTTATATTTATAAAATTCCAAACCAATAACAGCTGCCACTGATCCATGTGAAGTTTTCCCGGAAAGCTTCCAGCGGATCAGTGTCTGATGTAAGGTATTCTTTCAGTCAGGATAAATAACCCAATTATTCACACAGCAAATATCTAGCCAGCATATCAGTACACATATGTCCAATAGCAACTTCCTAAATACAATTCTCAGGAATTCTAATTCAATTTGAAGCAATTTCAAGAGCCTTACAAATGAAGCTTTTAACCACTTTCAACCAATACAAACCCTGATTGACAAAAAGATAACTATATGTTACCTTGTATAATACTGCAGCACTAATGGTCACTGATTAACTCTTTCATGCTGCTGGTAGATATTCCTGCCAGGACACAAAATCTCTTGCCACTGAAACAAGTATAATTTGGGCACATTTAACAAATTTTTTCTCCTGTAAACTGAAAGGACCATTTGACCAATGAGTTCTTTAGTTAAAATTAGATGACTTTTTCATCAAACCATGACTTGGTTTGATGAAAAATATTTTAAAAATACTCAGTAGGTTGAAGGGTTAATAGTGAGAATCTTTTATTCTTCTCTTGAAATAAAAAGGCTTTAACTTCCACTTCCTATTAACCCTTTACCCAACGTAATGGCCAAAACCGGCCAGCGCTATTCTCAAAAATCGCCAAATAATTTTCATTATATTTTCAATTTTTGTCTCAAAAACGTAGGTTATGATCCCTCTTTGGAACAAGCCCATCGAGCTCGTTCTAATGGGGGGGTCATAACCTATGCTTTTAAGACAAAAAATGAAAAAAATAGTTATTCAAGAATTTTGTTTGCAAGTGTCGTCTGCTTTTCATGTTAGGTAGAGGGTTAAGACTGATCCAATAAGGATATATACAATACGTAAAACAGTTTTAGCAGGAAATGTTGTTTCTCATTAAGCACAGCATGAGCATCAGTTAGTTGTAGTCTTTAAGGGGGGGGGGGGGGAGGGGCTACCTTTGTGTTCCTAATAATTTGGGGGCATTTTTCCACCCTGTATGAACATTATTTGGGCCTGTATGTTTTTTAAAATTACCCTTCCAGCAGGTGGGAGATCTTCAAATCAGTAAATCTTCACTAGATTGTGTGATAGTCTTTTGTTTAGCACAGTATATTCATTGTTGTAATCATGATGCATGAACACCTCGTCCCCTTAGTTCCAATGTGTTCTATGTGCCAATAGGCTGCCAGAAGGCACTCCAGTAGGCTGCCAGTGGGCACTCCAGTAGGCACTTCAGTAGGCTGCCAGTAGGCACTCCAGTAGGCACTCAGTTGGCTGCAAGTAGGCACTCCAGTAGGCTGCCAGTAGGTACTCCAGTATGCTGCTAGAAGGCACTCCAGTAGGCTGCCAGTAGGCACTCCAGTAGGCACATAGAACACATTGGAACTCAGGGGATGACCCATTAGTTTTCTTCAGTAAAACTAACAGTGATCCTGGAAAATATGTTGGCTTCTAGATAAAATTAATTAGCTTACTCCCCCACCTTCTCAATGAATTTCCATCCTGTACTTTTATTTACTTTTGAGAAATGTTCCACCCTGTACTTTTATTCTTACCTGTACTTTTATTTGGAACACAAGAGTTTCAATCTTATCCTTGTAAAGTTATCACTCTACACTGATAAAAATAGAGGCACTCACCTGACCAAAGTTGTTTAAGAAGGATTTAATTAGTATTAGAACTGTTGTCCATGCCAGATGATTTTTTTTCTAGTATTGAGATGCTGCCAAAGAAATAATTCCTAGAATTCCAGTAATGCAAAACTAGCAAGTCCAAATATCAAACAAGAGCAATGCAAAGCATGGCATATGCCCCCTATGGTGTCATAAAAGGGTAGGCAAGTCTCTCGGGGGCCTAACCAAATCAAAAGGAAGCTCCCTCTAGACACCACTGGTGGCCATCTTGGTTCAGCTGACTGGTCCAAAATTGAAAGAAAACTTCCTCTGGACACCAACAATGCATAATGAAAAAATAAAAATAGGCCGATGAAATCGTCAGATGTGTACCCATACGCGCAACTAGTAGAAAACTGTATGACGGAGGGCCACCCTGGATGCCGACATTATGTACACCAAGAAGATTTTTAAAGATTATTCCCCATATTTCATTAAGTTAAAATTCAGGCTCCCATTGAGCCCCGACTGGTGGATCTGAAGAAGAAAATTTTTAAAGATTATTTCTCGTATTGCACTAAGTTAAAATTTGAGCCCAAAAATTAACTGAGGAACAAACTTTAATCTTACCCCTGTTTATGATGCTATATACCCAATATCAATAGATTCTGAGTGGTCGATCTGAAGAAGATTTTTAAAGATTATTCCCCATATTTCATTAAGTTAAAATTCAGGCTCCCATTGAGCCAATTATTAATTGATGGACCTGATTTGAACAAACTGGATACTGACCACTGTTAGGATTCTGTATACCATATATCAAAAGATGCTGACTAGTGGTTCTGGAGAAGAGTTGTAAAGATTCCTCATATTGGACTAAGTCAAAATTTAGGGTTCAGTAGTGAGCCCAAATATTAACCCAGCGAGCGACTTGGTTTAAACAAATGTAGATCTGACCTCCATAAGGATGCTGTATACCAAATATCAAGATTCTTGATTGATGGATCTGAAAAAAAGAAAATTTTTTTAAAGATCATTTTCCATATTGCACTAAGTTAAAATACAGGTGAACCGATGGACTCGAGATGAACAGATTTGAATCCAACCCATGTAATGATACTATATAAAATATATCAAAAGATTCTGACTAGCAGTTCTGGAGAAGAGTTTTGAAGATTATTCCTCAAATTGGACTAAGTTAAAATTCAGGCTCCAATAGCAAGCCTTTAGATTACCCCAAATTCAAGGAGGTAAAAGCTGTGCCCAAAATTGAAAACAGGCTAAAATCCTGTTCTTGATTCATCTCGGTTAAATGTATTTCAAAATAGTGATGAAGTGATAGTCGGAATCGGCAATCAGAACCAGTCGGTTATGGGGCATCGGCCGATTATGACAAGCGGCAGTTAAAAACCCTCAGTTTCCGATTATTCTATATTTAACACTATTAAAAATCTCTTTAATATCTGGCCATTTCTTTGAAGTTTGCCCATTAAAAACATATGTTGTGCAGAACAGAATATTTAAGAAGCTGCAGAGAACCGGAGATATTACGGGATTTGCCGCCTGCAATCAGAATGAGTTTACCACCATTTCCTACCTGATCGAAGTCACTGATCTTCAATCATGATGTTGAGTACATGTAAACACTGGAGAACACATCAAGGAAGGCTAGAAGTTGAAAAATGAACATTAAATTCTGACATGTCAAGTGCCTATTTATTTATTTATTGGTGTTTAAAGTCACATTCTTATGCACTATGGCTAATCGTGACTGTGACAGTATTACAGGTGGAGGAAGCCGGAGTACCCGGAGAGAACCACCGAGCATCGACAAGCAACTGTCAGCTCAACATTCTAACTCTGTTCAAGCTCCGCTCAATCTGGGTTACAGCGGTTGAAGACATGTGCACCATCGATGTGCAGTACGCCTTAGTACACAGCGTCATCGTGTCCCCATGTAGGCAACTGGGATAAAGTGCCTTGCCCAAGGACACAATGTGGGTCGTCCCGGATGGGGATCGAACTCGGGACCTCTAGCATAGAAGTCCAACTGTCTACCACTGAGCCACCACACTCCATGTCAAGTGCCTGTAAACCATGCATGGACACAAGTTCGCAACACACATTAACATCAAATTATTATTCAATTAAGACACAAAGTATGTGCACTCAGTATATTTCTAGTTAATACAGCTGAGTGTATTGTATTCTTACACAAAACTGTATTAACTTTATTTACCAGAATAATTATTTATTTATTGGTGTTTAAGGTCACATATTTCTGCATAATGGCTAATCATGACCACGACAGTTTTACAGGTGGAGGAAGCCGGAGTACCTGGAGAGAACCACAGAGCTAAGGCCTAAAAAAGATGTGCTTAAAATAAAGAAATCTAAAGGCCTGCCAATACTCTTGTGTTCCTCCTAATAAACCTACATGTATGTTTGTTAATTTGGTGGAATTTTTCCACCCTGTTTGCGCTTCAGTTGGGCCTGTATGTTTATTAAAATTGCCCTTCCAACAGGTAAGAGATCATCAAATTAGTAAATCTTCACTAGATTGTTGATAGACTTTTGTTTAGCACAGTGTATTCATTGTTGTGATCATGATGCCTAAACGCCTATTAGTTTTCTTTAATAAAACTAACTGCAATACTGGAAAATAAGTTGGCTTTTAGATAAAATTAACTGGCATTACTTCCCCACCCCTCAATGGATTTCCACCCTGTATTATTATTTGGGTCTGTACTTTTAATTTTGATAAATGTTCCACCCCATATTTTTATTTTTATTTTTATCTGGAACACAAGAGTTGGGAGCCCAAATATTAAACCAGGGACTTGGTTTGAACAAACTTAGATCTGACCACCCTAAGGATGCTCTATACCAAATATCAGAAGATTCTGACTCGTGGATCTGAAGAAGATTTTTAAAAATTATTCCCCATATTACACTAAGTTAAAATTTGGGCCTCCATAGGAATAGGAAACCCATTTATTAACTAAGGGACTTGATTTGAGCAAGCTTGAGCCTGACCCTAGTACAATGATGTATACCAAATATTAACCAAATAACAGTTCTGTTGTTCTGTGCGGTTTGGGAAATATGGATGTTTGAAAAATTTTTATTTTCATTCAAGGTAAAAAAAATCTCTTTGCAGGATCCATACAATCATAACTCAATATTACCACATACCAAATTTGGTTGAAACAGCTCACTGGTTCAAAAATTAGAAATTTTGGGCGGGGCAAAAAACCTTGTACTTCCATTTCAAAGACAAATATTGCTTGAGAAACCTCATTTGAACAAATCTTATTCTATGCGTCAAAAGGAAGCTCAATACCAAATATTAAGTTATTGTACCCATCAGTTCTTAAGAAGAGTTTTTTTTAAAATTTGGGAGTATTTTCCCCCACCCCCTGCCTATGGGGCGAGGCAAGTTGATTTGAACAAAATTAAAATGCTATGTCAGAACAAACACCTCAAATTTAACTGGAATTGGTCCAGCCGTTTTAGAGAAGTCACAAACATCATGTTGAACTTCACAGATGACAATAGAGAGTGATCACTGAAGACCACCCTGACTTTCAGTCATGTGAACTAAAAAGAGCATACATATACAAATGTTCCAACAAGACTAAAATCCTCCTCCTCTGATTGGACAAGAGCTCGGTTAGTATATTCTATGTTTACGGCTCAAGTGGCAAATGTTACCGTCACAACGCAAAATATTTGCAATGACGTCGCCCAGTTCGTAATTGCTTCACCAACGAAGTGACAAGCAAGCTGCTTCATTTTTCTGGATTTCTCACTTGTGTGGCAGACGGTATTCTGGATGAAGTGTTGTTTAAATTGCAAACTGATTTACAATTTGAACTGAGATGGAACGTGTTTATCTGGCTTATTGATTGTTTATCCAGTGCCGTCGTGGGACACACGAGAGGTTTATTTACTAAACCTGTGATCATTAAAAGTTGCCTTGGACAAGGCAACTTTTAACGATCACATGTTTAGTAAATAAGCCTCTCGTGTTTCACACTGTAGGTTTTGGTCTATGGGTAGTGTCTATTGGAACATATACGTTATTGTGATGAATTGACAGTAACATGGTCCGAGGTTTGCAGCTCGGAGCATATGTTCAACCTCGTCACTTTGCAACTCGTTTGTACATAAGCTCCGAGCCGCAAATCTAAGACCATGTTACCGTCAATTCATCACAATAACTTATAATGTCATACATACAGTACTTCAAAAATCTGTAAATATTGAGAACTTTCATTTAAAATCTTAGTACACAACACACGATTCCCTCATCTCGACACACCTGACAACTGAACAAATATTTGGTCAAATCCATGCTGATCTGAAAAAATGTGGAAGAAAGCAAATAGCATCATTTATTCATTTAAATCTTTTGGCTCACAATATTCTGAGAATTAAATTTCTCAGTGAGTAATATTTTTCTGGAATTTTACCCAAATACAGGGGATGGGAATAATATGGCGTAACTAGGAGTGGAATACCTATGAAACTTTCAGTGATTATTATTACTAAATGGATGAGGTAATGAAATATTGACTTGTGCCGGAAGTAGTGACAGCCGTCTTGAATTTTTTAAATTTAGACAAATTCTGTAAAAAAAATATTTTTATTGTCACAATATTAAAAAATAACTTGCAATAGTCAATGGGGTCAAAGCTGCTTTTATCCACCAGGATCCCTCTCTGAATTTCATTGTGTTCAGGGCAGTGGCAAACCAGGATTTTGATTTGGGGGTGGGGGGAGGGGGGGGAGGGGCAGTGGGGGGGGGGGGGGTAAAGTAAGAATGGGGGAGAGGGGGTTCAAGGACAAGATGCCAAAGGCAACTCCCAAAGGCTGCAGTCCTCAACTGGGGGAGGGTATGGGATGGGGTGTGACCTTCCCATTGGTTGGGATCTACCCCAGGTTTGCAGGTGTGATATTGATCGGGAAATCCTTGGTCAGATAGCAATCTGAAGTATGATTGATTTGGTGAGTGGGGAGGGAAACGTGTGGGGGGGGGGGGGGAGGGGGGAACACCCTAGGCCCCCTATGGCACCACTGCTGAATCAGGGAACCACATAGGTTGATATGTATAAAAATAACTTGCTAGTTTCCCACTTTGGTCTATCAATATTTTTGGAATTGCTTTGTTGTTTGCATTTCTTTTGTGTTCACGGTGTTTGTGGGGGTTTATGTAGCGGTGTAGGCAAAGGAGGTGGTCCCTGGTCACCGTCAGAATCCTCAATACTACTGGAACTTGCCTCACTGACACACAATGATGATTGTCAAACTAGATACCCTGACTCTAATTCCTTATCTATTTATTTATTTATTTATTGGTGTTTAAGGTCACATTCCTTATCAGAATCATTATCGGTCTCAGAATTTGAGTATGAATCACAAATTACTTTTGCCTATGCTTCATGCACTGCCATACACTTTTTAGAAGTTGTTTTGGACATTTCTGTGCCTTTGCTTCCATAACTAACCAAATGCGGGAAGATCTCTCGAATGTAACGTGTGCACGTTACTCATCTATCGAGTAGAAACAAAGCAAGAAACATTGTATTTTGGAGTTCAAACTAGAACTATCACTGAAGGTGATTAATACCCCCGCTTTGGGTTTTTAGAGGAATGCACTTCTGATCATGTAGGCGAAGGCCATAAGGAAATGTATACATAAAGATCATTTTTTGTTGTTGAAATTTGTATTTGCATGTGGCCTTCCACAGAACAGCACTGAATACTTAAAGAGCCCACACATATATGGTTTACATTTGGAAAAACACATTTACAATGTGTAACATGTATTCAAAAACGGTTCATTAATGTAGGAGGAGTTGCACACACAAGAATCACATTTGAAAACCCATAATAAATCCAAGTTAAAGGGAGATAACCTGGTTAAAATTGTCGCAGATCAAAAATTTGGGAATATGCGTATGTTCACTTAGTTGTGATAATGTTTGAAAGGTTTCGTCAAAATTGATTGATAAATGTAGGAGGAGTTGCACGCACAAGAATTTCATGTAGAAACCCATAATAAATCTAAGTTAAAGGGAGATAACCGAGTTAAAATTGCCACAGCTCTAAAATTTTTGGAATATGCGCATGTTTACTTAGTAGTGATGATGTCTGTAAACTTTTGTCCAAATTGATTGATAAATGTAGGAGGAGTTGCGCACACAAGAATTTCATGCAGAAACCCATATTAAATCAAAGTTCAAGAGAGATAACCTGGTTAAAATTGTCGCAGATCAAAAAGTTTGGAATATGCACATGTTCACTTAGTAGAGATGATGTTTGAAAGGTTTCATCAAAATCGGTTCATTAATGTAGGAGGAGTTGCGCACACAAGAATTTGTTCGAACGGAAAGACATAATAAATCTAAGTCAAAGGGAGATAACCTGGTTAAAATTGTCGCAGATCAAAAATCTTGGAATATGCGCATGTTCACTTAGTAGTGATGATGTCTGAAAAGTTTTGTCCAAATTGACTGATAAATGTAGGAGGAGTTGCACGCACAAGAATTTCATGTAGAAACCCATAATAAATCTAAGTTAAAGGGAGATAACCTAGTTAAAATTGCCACAGCTCAAAAATTTTGGAATATGCGCATGTTCACTTAGTAGTGATGATGTCTGTAAACTTTCGTCCAAATTGATTGATAAATGTAGGAGGAGTTGCGCACACAAGAATTTCATGCCGAAACCCATATTAAATCAAAGTTCAAGAGAGATAACCTGGTTAAAATTGTCGCAGATCAAAAAGTTTGGAATATGCACATGTTCACTTAGTAGAGATGATGTTTGAAAGGTTTCATCAAAATCGGTTCATTAATGTAGGAGGAGTTGCGCACACAAGAATTTGTTCGAACAGAAAGACATAATAAATCTAAGTCAAAGGGAGATAACCTGGTTAAAATTGTCACAGATCAAAAATCTTGGAATATGCGCATGTTCACTTAGTAGTGATGATGTCTGAAAAGTTTTGTCCAAATTGATTGATAAATGTAGGAGGAGTTGCGCACACAAGAATTTCATGTAGAAACCCATATTAAATCAAAGTTCAAGAGAGATAACCTGGTTAAAATTGTCGCAGATTAAAAAGTTTGGAATATGCACATGTTCACTTAGTAGAAATGATGTTTGAAAGGTTTCATCAAAATCGGTTCATTAATGTAGGAGGAGTTGCGCACACAAGAATTTGTTCGGATGGAAAGACACAATAAATCTAGGTCAAAGGGAGAAAACCTGGTTAAAATTGTCGCAGATCAAAAATCTTGGAATATGCGCATGTTCACTTAGTAGTGATGATGTCTGAAAAGTTTTGTCCAAATTGATTGATAAATGTAGGAGGAGTTGCGCACACAAGAATTTCATGTCCGGAAAGACGTACGGACGGACAGACGGACGGACGTACGGACGTACAGGGCGATTCCTATATAGCCCCCACTTCTTCGAAGCGGGGGTATAATAACAGTATGTGAAAATGGATACAAGGATGTCTGAATTTCGACTAGAGTCGCCAAGCGTGGGCTGCCTAGCTGTCAACTTCAGTCACCTCCCAAAAGAGCCAAATACATACATGAAATGAGAATAAACATCAATTACATTTATGTTGTGATAAAAGATTTTTATCACATAATAACCATCAAACAGCTCATGATGGAAAATGTTATTCACAACAAATCTAAAGAAGGAATGGCATCAGAGGTCAATGTCATAATGTTAGGAATTGGTTCCAAAAGTAGGGCTGTCACGACTTTTTAATTTAGGAATCGATTAATCGTCGCAATTAATCGTACCTAGATGACCACCCCCCCCCCCCCCACACCCTCTCCTCCATATCTCTGAAGTTGTTAAAAATGAAATTCAAGTCTGTTGACATTCCTCAAGTAAACAACGAAGACGATCCTCTTTTTGGTACATTCAAAAGCTTTGATGTTCTGAATTTCTGAACTGTCAGTGTAATAATCAGGACCAGTCATTAGTTGCGAACTTCGCAAGTTCGCAACTGCCGACCGGTCTTGATTATTATAGCAACAGTTCAAAAGTTCAGAACATCAAAGCTTTGAATGTACTTTAAAGAAAAATGCTTCCAACGGCTTCCTGAAGTTTAATGTTGACGTTCTTGACCTTTTACCTTTAGAAACAATAGTTTTTTCATCAAATTTTTTTTAATTATTAAACATCTAAAACTGGGAAACATTTACCGATTCTTCGACAACGAAAAATACTAAGCTATTTTGGCATGAGCGGCCGACAATCGTTTAATCAGTTAATCGTGACAGCCCTATTCAAAAGTTGAAATGAATTAATCTTTCTCTTGTATTCCATTAACTGTTTACCTAATACAAACAGCAGACAATTGCAAGTTGCAATACATTTCCTGAATAAGTAAACCGTTTCATTATGTAATAAAAAGAATCTCAAATTTGTCATGATTTGACATGAAAGTTCTGAATCTTGTTCACTAAAACTGATCTGAACCTCAGTAAACTCGGCAGAGGGCAATTTTTAGTGAACTTGGTAAAGAAATTCCATACGAAATCATGTCTCATTAGAGAACCTCTATTTATGGTACATGTAGACTACATTAAAACAATTTATGCTCGACATTATAGTGGGATGACACCCACTCAACAATATTCCAGTTGGGACAGTGTAGACTGGAGTCACTTTTGGTAGTAATCATGTATTTTAGATTTGATACCAGGAGTAATGCCACGAAGTAGGTGTCTTATAAATTGGAGGCATGTCTGTTGGGGGCTCGGCATGACGAAATTGTAGTTCTGGTACAGAACATGTTTTATCAACTAAAAGTGGGAGCGTGGTGGCTCAGTAGGTAGAAGTGCAGGCTGCAAGCCGAGAGGTCCTCGGTTCAAATCCCACCTGCGGCAACAGCGTTGTGTCCTTGGGCAAGACACTTCACCCCCATTGCCCATGTGGGGGCACGGTGACGGTGTGTACTAAGGCATAGTGCACGTCGATGGTGCACTGTCTTCAACCAATGCTAACCCTGCTTGTGTGGAGTTAGTATGCTGGGGAGCTGACAGCTGCTCTCAGTTGCTAACCCTGCTTGTGTGGAGTTAGTATGTTGGGGAGCTGACAGCTGCTTGCCATTGCACGGTGGTTCTCTCCAGGTACTCCGGCTTCCTCCACCCATAAAACTGTCGAGGTCATGATTAGCCATTGTGCAGAAATATGTGGCCTTAAACACCAATTAATAAATAAATAATCAAATAAAAAGTTTTAATATTTTATTTTCATTCGTTTTTCTTCCACCAAAACAAATCATATTCCCAATCACACTCTCCGAAAATGGTATTCCAATCCCAGCATCGTATTCCATTCTCAACGGCAACAGACATATTTTTTTTTACCTGTTTTAAAAATAACCACAGAATTAATTATAAATGGTTGTTTGGGGAAAACAAATAGAGAAAATAAAATAAATACAAAAGATCACTGCTCAGATTCGAGTACAATTTTATCCTCTTGTGGGCCATGCAGATTCTTTCACTCAGCTAATGCCTCGTGAAATAATCGTGCCCCACTTGAGGATAAAAATCATACTTAAATCCAAAGAGAGAACAATTATCTTCAGACTATTACAAGTTTATTTTATTTGTCCGCAAATCATTTTCCAAGAAGTCTTGATTTTCTTACCCTTTGTTACTCCTGATAAAAAAATGGATGCGAGCTGTCCCAATTTGGGACCAAGAATATCCCCTGTGGCAGGGCTGGCATTTTCAAGGCTGGCTGCTTGCCAACACAAAATTTTCCAACGCAAGGGTTTTTTAGCCCACCTTGCCCCAACGCCTCCCATTCCCAGATTTTACAAGTTGGACAAGAAGTCAAATACGCAGGCCATAACAATAAAATCAGGTGAATTATTGCAACATTCCACTCAACTAATCTGCTGAAATTGGGAAATGGATAATGTTTGTGGGTTTTTTTGTGTGTGCTTTTATCCAATGGCATAAATTCAATGAGGTAAGTATTGTGTATTTAGTTCAACTGAAATATCTCCTGCAACAACTTGTTTATCAATCAGTCGCTTTGTGTAAGCTCCTGTTAATAATCTATAAACCATGCTTTCAATGGTCTTCTCAATTATTATGCAAAAGATACGTAAGTGGCATTTCTTTATTTTGTGGCAATTTTTTTGTGGAAAGATATGAGAGCAACTTCATTTATTTATTTTTTTATATTTCCCACAAAGAAATAATTTAATAAAATCAGGAATTTTGAGCAGACATCTTGACATTGAACATGTGGGGAGTGTGTTATCTCCCTTGATGTGCATTACACTGTATTGACAAACTTCTGTTTCCAGTTCAAACACAGTGACATATAATCTTGTAGTTACGTTGTGAGCTTGCAGGGTTGTGGCTAAGGCGTATAACAGTTATTACATCATAAAATAGTTGTTTTAATAGTTATATGCTATTTCAACATTTCTATGCAAGTTGAAATTCAGGAGGAAAGCCACATTTTAGCCCTCCTGTATTTTGTAGATTTCCAGCCCTGCTCTCATCTAGAGCAGTCCTATTCTTATTCTAGGTCCTTATTGTACATTTATAGGTCTTAACCCTTAGAACCCCAGCGGCCACTTGTCATCCAGGAACATGATACGCCATAACGTCATTTATCGGATGGCTGTCCAATAAATATTGTGGGGTAGACCAATCAGTATTATCAACGTGCAGCCCGAGGATAAATACTTATCAACTCCAATATGTTGACAGAGCTTGTGACATCGCGGTGCACAGCCCCAGCTAAAATTGAGAAGGAAGATTTTTTTTCTCAGCATTGTATTTCATCAAATGGTTGGGAGCAGGTGCCTGTAATTTCAGCCCTCACCTGTCAAGAATTATGCACACAACACGCCAACAAAATTTCCAAACATTCCTATAAAAATTGGTATGCAAATAAGCAAAGTGACCAACATTTAATATCTGTAAAATTCACTCATTTGGTCAATGTGAGGATTCCTTAATGTATAAAGCCTTATCCCTGAATTTGAATCAGAAGTCTGAGTGATAGGATATTTATATTAAATTAAAATATCCAGCTAAATACAAAAAAAATACTCAGGATGCTTCACCCCACAACAGCTTTGTTTTAATTTTATTTGCAATATGTCACGTCATTTCACACGCTTGTGTTGATTACTCTCCCTTCATGTGCAGAGTTTTGTTTTGAACATCTGTGATTTCAGGTTTCCTTTCTGGGTTTAACACTCCCATTTTTGGAAACGTTCTGTTTTCGAAATAACAGCATATCAAAATATTTTTTTATTGAGTAACAATTCTTTCAATATATTTACCAGTATGTATTGTGCTTTTGGTTTTTTTCACCAAATTTCGTACCAGTACCCAAGGTAAACTGTAGAGATGTAACGATATAGGTGTTATCGGGGTTTGCCGATAACCAACATTTTCGAGTGAATTATCAGCTGATCCGATACAAATAAATCTTGTACTGTATCAATTTGTCTTCCTTGGCATTAATCTTCGCCTATAAGATGGTATTTTTTCTTCAAAAAATCCATCCAAAAGTGTGGGGAGGTGGGAGGGGCATCTTATTAACTCTTATAGGCGAATACAGTGGAAAAATATTTTTTCATTGCCGATCATATTTTGTACCAAAGAAGTTATGATGTAACATATTGTAATGAATAAAAATCACTTTAATAAAAACCTGTGTTCATTATTGAAACCATACTTTGATATTTCTTTGTAAATATTGGTGGACTGGAAATGACATCAATAAACCAAGTCAGCTTGCAAAGACGGAAATGGGACCATACGGAGTGACCCACATCAGTAACAACACAGTGTCAGTGAGGAATAATAAGCTTTGTTTTGTTTGTTCCTGCAGTCTCACCAGTTCTGACTGGTTCTGATGCTGAAACACTTCATGAATATATAATAAGGGCATTCTGGATAGAACAAGGTTCTATTCCCCCCACCTTGAACCCCCTGACACATTTTCAGCAAGTTGTGTCACAATTGTTCATCAACATGTCTTCTGAACTTTGGTTTTTGGAAACGAACATTTCTGATGATTTCTATCCTTTATAATCATTAATATTTGAGTGAATGAGTGTACAAGGATATACAAGGGTAAACAAGAGCTGGACTTTCGTCCGGTGCATACCCCCACGTGGTGTACTGCCTAGTGTGGGCATACCTATGTCCAACAAATATCATTTATGAATATTCTCGTACAGACTGACGGACAGATGCAATCCAGTATACCCCCCCCCCCCCCCCTTCCATTTTTTTTGAAAGTTTTCAACAATTTCCAACAATTTCTAAGTCAAAAGGTATGGTAAATTGTTGGTGTTTGGAAGTATTATGCAATGAGGCAGAAGCCTTTGTCATAGGCAAACTGCATGCCATATTTCACTGAAATCCAATAACCCCAATCCAGTATGCTCCCCTCCCCCCTCCCATTTTCTTCGAAAGTTTTCAACAATTTCCAACAATTTCTAAGTCAAAAGGCATGGTAAATTGTTTGGTGTTTGGAAGTTTTATGCAATGAAGCAGAAGCCTTTGTCATAGGCAAACTGCATGCCATATTTCACCAAAATCCGATAACCCATACCTGAGATACAGGCTGAACAGACAAATAATGTCTATTTCCTACAATTTCTAAGTCAAAAAAGGTGGATAACTCTAAAAAGAATGTGAGAAATATCGTTGAATCCTTTTTTTAAAGCCTATACCATAAGCAGTGTTCATGGCAAATTTCAATGCAACAGAATATTCGATACCCGAATACAGTCTGAACAGACAAAATTTGGCTCGGACGGACACAATTTCTAAGTGAACAAATAAAAAAAAAAAAAAATAATAACAAAAAAAATAACTAGAGTGGGCATACCTATGACCAACAAATATTATAAAAAATAATAATTTACTTAAGTTATGAATATTTTCGGACGGACTCACACATGGACGCATAGACGGATGGATGGACAGATGGATGGACAGATGCACGGATGCATGTAATCCAGTATACCCCCATTTTCTTCGAAAGTGGAGGTATAATAAATCAACTAAGGCAAATTCGAGTATATTCGTTTTTCTTTACTCAGTTTATACAGAAAATACAGAATAACATTCATGACGAATTAGAAATCATTTTTACCGTTAGTTAGTACAAATGTGGGAACAACTGAGAACAGTGTCACACTTTTCACAAAGGACGGGATATGTATCGGTGTCGATATTGGCCGGGATACAGGATTTTGCCGATACCAATATTTTACAGATGACGCATATATCGGACCGGTATGCCAACCGATACCGAACATCAGTACATCTCTAGTAAACTGTCTGATATCTGAGGGACATCACTGGCCACTGGATCATCATTTGGGAAACTTCGTGTCAACTCAAGAATAGGCCCACCCCCAGTTGCCTTCCTTCGATCAATTAAGGTGGACCAAAAATAATGGCCCTCCTGAACCCATTTTAGGCAGACCATTATGACTCTCCTTCAATTATGATAATGACAAGCCTTCTTGCTCTCGCACCTGGATTTTTCATTTTCCATTTGCAAAATATTGTGCATGGCTCATTTCGGCGAAAATCAGCGAGCCGGTCAAAGTTTTTTCAACCAGAGTTTATCTTTTCTGAATGACGATTGAGCACACCCACACTACTGCCATAGTCATATGTAAAGCACAATTTCATTGGTTGCTCCAAATGTTCGATGACATTGGCCTTGTATTTGGACCAAATTCAATTGTTTTGCGGTTTGCATAGTCGGTTTGTTTAAAAAGGTTCTGCGTTCAAAAATAGTTCTTTTTTTCATTTTTGACTTGGACATGACAATGATAAGTATGAAATATAACACAAAAATTATAAGTATGAAATATAACATCGAAAAAATACACAAATTTCTAACACCCAACCTTTCTTCTCTTTGGGGCCTTCGGCAGTCAGCTCTGACCTTCGGTCATCAGTGCAATTACTTTACGAGAGCAGATCACTCCTGTGACTGATTTCCCCAGAGGAGATCATGACTCCCAGGAAAAAATATTCATGGAAAGGACTTCCTAGTAGAGGCAGGTGCTGAACTATACTAAGATCTGGTAACTCTGGTTACCCATTGGCAGGTGTGTGCACCCTGAGTTGGGAAACTTAGTTATAAACAAAAGGCTAAACTTAGCTTGAAACAGGTGGCATTGTAAATATGATTGTAGGATAAAATACCCTCGGACAAAATACCCTTAGGACATAATACCCTCAAAAAAAATACCCTTAGGACATAATACCCTCAATGGGTAGGACAAAATATCCTCAGACAAAATACCCTCATATTTGTTTCATGTTCTGTGCTATCTGCCATTTATATTGTGCTTCATATTCAATTGCCATCTGCCATTGGTATTGTGCTTCATATCTATTTAGTTTAACCCTTTACCTAGCCTGAAAAGCAGACGACACTTGCAAAAATAATTCTTGAATAGCTAATTTTTTGTCTCAAAAACATAGGTTATGATCCCTCGTTGGAACGAGCTCGACGAGCTCGTTCCAATGAGGGGTCATAACCTATGTTTTTGAGACAAAAAATGAAAAAGCAGTGAAAATTAATTGGCGATTTTTAAATTAATTGGCGATTTTTGAGAATATCGGTGGCCGGTTTTGGGTGTTACGTTGGGTAAAGGGTTAATAAAAAAAATTAAAAATATTGGTACTTGTTATTTCAAACAAAACACCGGCTAGTGCCTTAGATGCAATTACCCCGCCCCCACCCCCACCCCCCAAAACCAAAAATCCAACTTTATATACATTTGATCTGAGGGTATTTTGTCCGAGGGTATTTTGTCCTACCCATTGAGGGTATTATGTCCTAAGGGTATTTTTTTGAGGGTATTATGTCCTAAGGGTATTTTGTCCGAGGGTATTTTGTCCGGATACCGTAAATATATGTTGAAATGACCTTAAACCACAATAAACATTTTAAACAGACAATTTATCTCAGTTTGGTATGAACCATTCCTACAGAATTACTTTTGTTCAACTGGTAGAGTACTAAATTATTTTTGGCTGTTAAAATTTATTCACTTGTCTTCGACTTGTTACAATTCATGGGAGAGTGCCTATAGGCACTCTCCCATAACTTGTAACAAGGCCAATTCATACAGATTAAATAATTTCACTTCAAAGATAATATGAAGCACGTCCACTGAATATGAAGCCTTTAAGTTGGGGTACCTGCACTTCAGTATAAAGCCCAAATATGGACTTCCAGCACTCTACCAGTTAAGCTTAGTTTCCTTAGAAAACACAGAGATGATGAAGGTGAGGGTGCCCTTTCATGCAGTAATAAGATGTGCTGTGATTAAGGAAAAAACATCGCTGAACATTAATTCCAAGTTTTTTTAATGTTCAAAAGATTTTTAATGATACCCTCAGAGTCAATTCACTTCAAAGATAATATGAAGTACGTCCACTGAATATGAAGCCTTTAAGTTGGGGTACCTGCACTTCAGTATAAAGCCCAAATATGGACTTCCAGCACTCTACCAGTTAAGCTAGTTTCCTTAGAAAACACAGAGATGATGAAGGTGAGGGTGCCCTTTCAGGCAGTAATAAGATGTGCTGTGATTAAGGAAAAAACATCGCTGAACATTAATTCCAAGTTTTTTCAATGTTCAAAAGATTTTTAATGATACCCTCAGAGTCAATTTTATATTTATGAAATACTTTTTTATAAAATCGATTAGAGAAATTTAGCAAAACACTCATTCATTGAACTAACTTTAACTACGCCTCATGGACCTATCTATGGGGGCTTGGTACCAAATATATACAAATGGAACATTCTGTCTCTCTCTGTTCATGTTGTCCTCCCAGGCTGGCTTTCACCCCAGGCCCCTCTACCCTTCTAACCTTCTGGCATTCCTAAGAAAAGATAATTTCATCTTGTACTTTGGTTTACGCACTGATGTGTATATTTTTTCTCAACATTACTCTAAAATGCTATAACACTATACCTTGCAGAGAAATTACTGACCGCCAATAATCACAGGGTCACATTTTTGTTTTTGGTGGGTGGTGGTGGTTGTGTCTGTTTGTAGAAACAAGTGAGGGACAAAGCCTATTCTGGTGTGTTCCACATTCTCCCCCCCCCCCCTCTATCACCCCCCCCCCCCCCCCCCCCTGTTCATGTGATGTCTTTCACTTTAACCATGGGATGGGAGGGGTATGCTTGTTTGATTTAAAATAAGGTTTGATTCTCCTGGACTATTCCAGTTCTTAAATAACTTGCAATATGAGAATAGTGTTGTACCCTTGTGAGAGCAACTGGTAGGGAGCGTGGTGGCTCAGTGATAGACTGTTGGACTTCTATGCTAGGAGTCCCGATTTCGATCCCCATCTGGGACGACCCACGTTGTGTCCTTGGGCAAGGCACTTTATCCCGGTTGCCTACATGAGGGCACGATGATGTAGTGTACAAAGGTGTACTTCATGTCGATGGTGCACGTCTTCAACCGCTGTAACCCTGCTTGAGCGGAGCTTGAACAGAGTTAGAATGTTGGGGAAATTACAGTTGCTCATCGATGCTCGGTGGTTCTCTCCAGGTACTCTGGCTTCCTCCACCTGTAACGCTGTCACCATTAGCCAGTGTGCACAAGTATGTGACCTTAAGCACCAATAAATAAATAATAAATATAGCAACCAGTACATATTGCATTCTAAAAAACAAATCTCATATTTATATATTTATTAGAATTTAAGCCTTAAAATTCAAGTTCCAATTCTGATGTGTTTCTTATATTACATTTTCATGCATGTTCTAAAATACAGGCTTTTGATGGTCTTGCTGATAGAAGTAACAGTACCTTGGTGGTGGTTCTAATGGGAGTCTTGGCTGCCAACACAGGCAGGCAAGCCTTCTCTACATCACTTCTGAGTCCATGTGTTACCTTAAAAGGGAGCAAACAATAAGTGGCGTTCTCCAATCTCCATGCCATTAACTCTTTCAACACAAGAGACCGCTTTATATGGTCCAGGAACACGATACGTCAAAATTTCATTAAGTAGGATGGCTACAAAGTGTGAGTGTGCGGTAAAACAATTAATATTTTCAACGTGCAGCCTTCAGGCTGCACATTGAAAATATTAATTGCTCTACCCCCAAATAATGGATATGGACTTTCTGCCATTTAACTAGCATGGAAGATACCACCAGTGTTCAAAGGGTTAAAGAAACTTTCAGAATGTCAAGAATCAAATTAACATTTTACAAGAATCAATGTTAAATCTTTTTGTTTGCCTAACAAGAATCGTTTGTGAGAGTCAACTCGGATTCTCACATTAATTTTAAGCTGTTTTTTGTGTGAATGTAGGTGGGGGACAAAACTATTTCAGAGGTATTCCCAGCTCCCCCCCCCCCCCTCTTCTGTAGCACTGCCACTGTTTAAGTATAGTTTGTATTTCATCAGTTTATTCATTTTTAAGAAATGTTGGGGGAGGGGAGGTTCAAGTAGATACTGAAATGACAAAATAAGGAGTTTTCAAAGAAAGTTGATAAGCATTCTGCCCCGTTGAAATATTTTAATGTAATGAAACCTGGTATTTGATGTACCCAGTGTATTTTTCTAATGAACATCTCCATTTGACTTTTCTCATGAGGCAGATGGTAGATGTGGGGGTGGGGTCATTAACATTCTTAACTTATTAAGACCATAAATTAGTAGTAAAATAGACATACATGATCTCCTAAGGTAAACAACTTGACATATTGCTGCAAGGCTAAAATTAAATAGCACATAGTAGCAGGGGCAGATCCACAGGGGGTGGAGAGGGAGGGGGCTTGACCTCCCTACAATCTTCACTGACCCACATCCTTCAAATATTGGCCCAATACAACTTTCACGTAACATTTAGAGCCCTGAAATGGTCTCCAAATGTAGGAGTACACTCAATAAATTTTGCAGATTCGCTCCGAGAGCACTGAATTTTCTTGGCAGTGGGAGACCAAGCCCTCACCACTTGGTGTGCTCTGGTTGCTACCCCCCTTCTCCCATTTACCTTCAAGGGAAGAGTGGGCTGGGGCAACAACTGGAAGGTCCAAGTTAAAAAGAGGGGATGCTTCCACCAATGGCCTTCCAAATATCACGTCCTCACGCACCCCCCCCCCCCCCCCCCCCCCCGCCCCCAAACAAAAAAAAAAACCTGGCCAGGGTGCCCTGTTATAGAATCCTGTCTACACACCTACCAGTAACCAAAACAGTGAATATAAAATTTTACACCCTTCAATGTGGGCATCATCATATAATTAGCTTAACTGGTGGTTTTTGTACCGATACTCATAGTCCTAAACCATTTTCGCCATGGCTTTAGAAGCGGACAGTGCGCTGACCTACTAGTAATATTTGATTGAATATACAAATAATTTTAAAATTAAACACGTCTTAGGTCACTTTTGTTAAAAACAGTTTTACAATTGAACCCTCTTAATTGAATAGCCACTTGGCCCATTAAAAGTATTCAATTAACATGAGTTGGTCATTTTACTGTATTCTGGTGATAAAATGAGTGTTTATTCTATTATATCTTGTTTGGAAGAGATTATGGATACAATAGATTAAACAGGCCTTTAAATTCATTTATTTTACGCACACTTTAAATTCATTTATTTTAGGCACACCATTTTGCCCTAATTTGGGCTCATGAAAGCCTGAAATAACAGCCTTATCCTGTTATTTTTTATTGCCAAGCCTTTTTTTGTGCTTCTATGATCGTTTTATGATGGAAGTTATTCTCAAATGTAGAAGAGGCCAGAGAATTTATATATTTTTCTTTATGCCTTCAAACCTTCTCTAATTTGGGCACACCTGTAATTGGTGTGAAATTGGGGTAATCTGGATTGAATGCCTATATTAGATGTTCTGAGGTTAACAAGTTATACAGGAATAGAGCTGAACGATATTTTGATTTTGAAATAGTGTCAATATTTTAAAAAATATGGTGATATTTGATATCATTTAGCATTATTATCCTCTGGAAGCCCCCATATCCTGGAATAATTTGGGAACACCTGCCGAAGTCCGTAGGCAGTGACGAATGGTAGCAAAATGGAGGCAAGTGGAAAATCGCTCACCTCAAATAAAGTTTGCGAGAGTGAAAAATGTGAGGAGAGTGATTTTGATTGAGAGTGTTGATTTCAATGTTTAACTTCAACTGACAAGCGTCCTTCGAAACGAATGTTTGAAGACAACTGAACACAGATGAAAATATTGACGGTGAAAATATATGTAACCTACTAAAATTAGTGCTGGATTTTAAATGGCAGATTATTAAAATTGTGGAAAATGGATGCGTAAATTCCAACTTGGGCACCTTAATTCGTGTCACTGGTGAATTGGAGCGACAGGTGTGACGTGTATAAAAAAAAAAAAAATAAGGAACAACATTCCGCATGCCTTGGATAAAAAAAAAAATATGGAAGTATTAAAATGTTTCTCAAATCTCAGAATGGCCACCGTTTTTTTATCTGAACATGCTTGTTCGTTTTGTTGTGGGAGTAAGCTCTGGGTGAGTGTGTCGTGTGTGGATGTATACATGTGTGGATGTAAAAGCGAACTATTGTCTGTCAAGTTTATAACGACGGAAAGGAAATTGTTTGGAATTGTACTTTAAATGCTTCAAATTGTGAATGATTCTTAAAAATTTCCCAACATCAAAACTTAATTGAATATTTCTGCTGACACAACTTAAAAGGGTGAAAACACACCCAAGAATAGAGGCGAGCAATTATTCACGCACCTTGGACAATTTGGTGAGTGATGGTGCTCGGGAACGATCGCGCACCTTTCCCATGCGTCACTGCATAGGCAGTGGAGACTGAAACTGAATGAAACATTTTTAAAAGACACAAAAGTTGAAATTACAGTAATGCCTCCACGTGCTTTCCGCATACCTATTCAGTGCATTTTATTATCAGAGTGCAATTGCCTCTGGAGTATTTTTAGTCAGCTAAAGTATCCCAGTTCGGGATTCAAGGGATTAGTTTTGTGTTGGTTTTAGTCATGTATAATTAATTTGTTAAATTTCGACTGTTTTAGCGGACTATGGGATGTGATTATTCTTGAATACAATGAGTTTGGGTGCCCAAACTGGTATACCGGTACAAAAAAAAACGTCCTGAATATGGCCCAGGGAAGGTTTTAGTAATCCCTGCATAGAGTCCTGTTCTGAGGTACCAGTCGAACCACCGGGGCTCTCGTAAATGATAAATTGCATATACACCATATAACTGTACAATCAAATGGTATATGTATCCTGTAGGCGTGTGTCCCTGTGATAGTCTTGACATACATTTAACATTGTCATCGTGATTTGCACATAGATGTAGTAAATAGTACTCCAGTCTCCAATTAGCAACCTGTATTTACCAAGAAGAATTACACGATTACATCAGTGTAGATATCTGTGGATCATTTATTGAGAGATAGAGTCGCATGATAGTGGCTCCCTGTCCCAACTTCAGAAATCATAGCACAAGATGTAATTTAAAGTCAGTTGGGTTTATTTTTTTATTTATTATGGTTTAACAACACTTTCGAAATCCAGGGTCACCTGTCGAACAGTTTTATGGGCGGAGGAAGCTGGAGTACCCGAGAAAACCACCGAGCATTGGCAAACAACTGTCAGACTCCCAAACATACCAACTCCACACAAGCAGGGTTAGCATTGGTTGACGAGAAGTGCAACATCGATGTAAAGTATACCATCGCCTTGGTACACAGTGCCACCACATGGGCAACCTGGATTAAGTGCCTTGCCCAAGGACACAATGCTGTTTTAACTCAGACGAGGAACAAAGTAAACTGATTTTGTTTTAATTTCAACTTTCATTTGAAACCGACTGTTGATGGCCACTGAGTTGAACTCAAAAGTAGGCCATTTACAATAGGAAAGGCACAAATTGCCCAGTCTACGAGTTCCCCCCTCCCCCCCCCCCCCCCCCCCCCCCCCTCTGGTGTTGAAAGCAGTTGCTATTATTTAGAAAGACAAATTATTTTATTCAGTCCCTTCCCCACTCCCAGATGTGGAAAGCAGCACAAATCAACCATCTTACTGGTTTATTTTACAGGGTTTCTGCAGTTTGGGGAGGGGTAAATTTAAGACTTTTCAAGACTGATTTCAATGTGAATTCATGACTTTTCAAGTGGTAAGACAAAAAGGAGAATTCAAGACCTTTCATTCTAAAAGTCAGGTGTTGTGAAAGTGAAACATCGATTCCGGACAGTCAATGTTTATAATATACAGCACCTCAGATGTATTTCCAGACTTCTGCAGGGGGGTCCTGGGAAATGGTATTCGGCAGATTTTCACGATGGCACAACTTTGCCGTCGGAAATATCTTTTGCAGCAGCAAAGCAAACTTTGCGATAACATTTTTATTTGATCTCCATCAAAATATCTTGGCAACAAGAATGTTCAACCCGATGAAGCATCTACTGAAGTTCACTAAAAATCATACTGGCTGTCAGTGACGGACAACTCATGCCGTCATTAGCAACGTTATAACTGCTGCCATAACCTAGGTTGGTTGGTTTCAGTTGGGTGGATTTTATAATAATAGTGGCAAAGGTTGCACACTCGAAACAACCCATTTCTATCATTTCTATGGAGTTTTTAGTTTTATAACAGAATACAGCTTAGGCCTACTCTGTGCAGTGCACATACACAGAAGGGCAGGGCATAATATTTAAGAGGAACGATTTTATTGTTCGTCTGGTGCTCAACTAAATAAAAAGGCAGATGAACAACAAATAGTTGCAGGGGGATATTACTCTAACTGAACTCCCATGTTGAGGGGAATTCACTCTCGCTAAACTCCATCCTTTGTAAAAGTTTACGAAAATCATAAACTTTTATCAGCGTGAAACGAAACGTTTCCACTTTTAAACGTAGAAGCCTTACCCAGCACTGGGCCAGATAGCTCAACATACCCATCAATACAGCCCCCAAATAGGGCTATAATGTGTGTGTACTAGTCTTAATGATAATCATTTTAAAGTGTGTTGTTTGGTATAAAATGACACAAGGAAACAAATTGCAAGGGATGGAAAAAATTAGTTTTTGAGCCCTTTGACAACCACCCACCCCGGCATCTGTCAATTTAAGACTTTTCAAGAGTGGAACTTCGAATGCAGTGCTCAAAATAACTTTTTTTCTTTGTGTAGCAAGATGCTATGCATTTCCAAAAAATGAATAGCATTTTGTAAAAATTACATAGCTATTTTTGTAAACCAGAGTTATGTTATGCTGTTTTATATTGAATTCTTCTAAGTAGATAGAATAGTTTCATCCATTTCTGGGCATTTCCAAATGATCTGCAACACATGAAACATTTACTATGTTTTTTTAACTGAACTGCCTTTAAGGGTTGCATGGACTTGTATACTGTTATAAATGGCGTCTTGGTTGTTTAATAGAGTTCTCAAAATGGAAGTTGGGATTTTTAATGTGATGGGCTTGTAGTTATTTTTAATGGCCATTTTATTCAAAATGTTGTAAAAACAGGAAGTATTTAAACCAACAGAACTCATCTTACATAAGAAGTTGCTAATGATGCTTGATGGAGAGTTAATCTGAGTTATGCCTGGAATGTTCCACAATCAGAAGTAAAGCATCATTGAACTAGTTTTCAAATTTGTTTGCAAATTTTCATTTACATTTTGTGATTCAAGATAATCAACTGCTGCCTAACAGGCTGCAGTTGATTATCTCATATCGCAAAATGCTATACATAATTTAACATTGTGTAGCTTTTTGCAAGTTTTGCATAGCAAAAAGCGACGCGACACCGCTTATTTGAGCCCTGTTCGAATGCAAGACTTTTCAAGGGTCTTAATTTTTTTTTTTAAATTCAAGACTTTTCAAGCTTTTAGAGAGCCGCAAGAACCCTGTTTTACTCAGCAAGCCCTCCCCCCCCAAGCTTTTAGAGAGCCGCAAGAACCCTGTTTTACTCAGCAACCCCCCCCCCCCCCCACACACACACACACACCCAGACATGGAAAGCAGTAGTTAGGTAGTTAGTATTTAGAAAGATGCATAATTTTTATTTTATTCCCCCTTCTCTACCAGATGTGAAAAGCAGTTATTTAGAAAGATGAATATACGTTATTTTACACTCCCCCCTCCCCTCCAGGTATGGAACGCAATTACTACATTTTATAAAGATGAATATGCTTTAATAAACTTTTATTTTATTCAGTGCCCCCCCCCCCCCCCCCCCCCCCCCCCCCCCACTGACATACTAAGCAGGTACCAAGTAAAACTGAAATAAGGGAGAGTATTTGCTCCACAGTCCACCCCCCCCCCCCCCCCCACACCAAATTTCGTATTTGTGTTTTTTGTTTTTTAAACCCCACCCTCCACACAAACAATGCAGATGTCATGGGGAAATAATAAAATAAAATTGTTGAATACCGATACTCTTTGATAGGGTACAGGTTCACATGTTAATTTTTACGAAACCCTTTAACCCTTCAGCGCGTGGTGACCTCATTGTCGTTTGATCTATTTTTAATGTTGGGGAAATTTTGTTGCCATTCAGTGCACTGTGAATGTGTTTATTCGATGCTAAAATTGACCCATTCTGTTGATGGTGCTTGGTCTATACTGCATTATATGGAATTATTTATGGGACCTTTTAATTATTGTCATTATTTAAGGTCAGAACAAGTTACAACATAATATTTGTGGGTTTTCTCTTCCCAAATCCCAAAGGAGTTGGAAGCACATTGTTCGAAAAACCAAACTTTGATTGGCCAGTTCATCAGACTTGTCACTGTGATGAGGAAAAATCTTGAAAGTAATACTTACCTGTCAATAAACAAAGAACAAGTTTGCAAATAATGTTGTTTTATTAATTATATTTCCATTATACAATATATTGTGCATGCAAATTCAATGCATGCTTTGAAAAGAAAGAAATGTGAAATATTCAGTTGAAAAAATCCATTGTTTTGTTTGATTTACAATTCCTTGGATTCGGCACCGTCGCCAATTTGGGTCGATCTTACAGTGGGTGTCCGAAAATTTCGGGGCTTGAAAGAAAAAAATTGTGGTGAAAAAATGGTGCCCAAAAATAAAATGTGTCGGAAACAAAAGATGAATTATGGTAACTTTTTCAGGCAAGACAACTTGTGAATAAAAGTCCAAGAACATAAATATCGCCCCTTTTGTTCTTAATATTGAAAGTTCTGATAATACTGGTAATTTTTCAAGACAAGCGATATTATACCGGTTTTCCAAAATGACATCCAAAATACTGGTTTATCATCTAGCACTATTCAGGAATGGGCAACTCAATTCTGTGGTTGTCAGAGAGCGATTCTCTCCCTTCCTCAATTCTGTGGTTGTCAGAGAGTGAGTCTCTGAAAATCACATAATTTGTTTATTTAATTAACGAGTGTTTACTTTATAAACTACATGAAATTAACAGGCTACATTTATACTAGAGGTATAGTAAATAGTTTGGTGTTTAGAAACTACATGCAATTAACATGGTTATTCAATTAAGCGATATCCAATTAAGTGGGTGCCACTGTATCAGGATACTATCATCCTGAACTGGTTGAGGGCTTGATTATTTTTGGTGGTCTGTATTCGTTATTCAAAATTTGTTTTATTATAAATCAATTATTGGAGGGTCTACAGGCACTACTTTATAATTTATAACAGAACAAATTTATACAAACAAAATATTTTTTTTGACTGAATATGAAATGGGAGCAAGGAAAACATTTGCTTTTGCTCTGGCACCCTCATTTTTCTAAAGCTGTGATAGTGGCATCTAGTTAATTCACTACACACTGGAAGATGATGTGCACAGCTGGTTGATTAACCCTTTACCTAACATGAAAAGCAGATGACACATGCAAACAAAATTTTTGAATAACTAATTTTTTTCATTTTTTGTCTCAAAAACATAGGTTATGACCCTCATTGGAATAAGCTTGTTCCAAAAAGGGGTCATAACCTATGTTTTTGAGACAAAAAAATGAAAATATATTGACAATTAATTAGCGATTTTTGTGAATAGCACTGGCCAGTTTTGGTCGTTACGATGGGTAAAGGGTTAAAGTGCAGTGCTTAATGGTGGTATTGCACAGCCTATTTTAAGAAAGTTTCTTTACCAAGATGGCTATTTTTTTTTTTACTCTCTCAGTATTCTTTTAATTTTTGAAAATCATATTGACATAAAAAAAAATTTGTTATTTAAAATACCATTTAAAGTTCCTACTTTGTTTTTTTTTATACCCTGGAACCAAAAAAATAAGAAATTTTGTATTTTGTGCAATTTCTGAATGCTGGTTGTACACAAACTTCAAGGCTGTGTGTACCAAAATGGTTGGTCACCCACTGTTATGTTCACAAAGCATTTTTCCTCATTTCTAGGTTACTAAGCCTCATTCATTTTGCTTACATGTGTGTGTGTGTGTGTGTGTGTTGTGGGGGGGGATATTATATATGTCATTTTTACAGTGGCATACCTTTTTTATGAGGATGGGGTGGGGGGGGGGGGGGGGCAGATTTTGTAGGGAGATAAATTTTCCTACAAAAAAGAGGCAAGGCAAAGCTGGGGATTATATTAAAGACCACTAGAGGTTTCCTCGTTTGAAGAACATTTCAGAATGGGTGTCTACAAGATGCAATTTCCTCTCATTTTTTTTGTCTTTCAATAGCTGGTCAGTGGACTATTATTTACCTCGTGCATGCTGCTAGCTGACAGATATTCCTACCTGGAACTGAACATCTATTGCCTCAAAAAATAAGAATGAAGTGAGCAAACTTCACCAAAATTTCCCCCATAAATTCTATCAACTTTCTGTTCAGTAATTTCTTCCAATTAAATTGTACTGAATTTTCCATTAAATCTAGTCATGGCTGCTCGGAAGCAGCCATGACTAGATTTAATGGAAAATACTTTGAAAAATACTCAGCGTATTAAGAGTGAAGGAATAGAAAACCGACCTTACTTGAAATTTTCCGACAAAGATTCAAAATGTATATACGCCAGCGGCCACTGTCGGGGTCTACGCTTGCCAAGTTTTACATTCCGGTCGTCTGCAAAGAAGCATTTGTTCGCAGATGTTGGCCTACCTGATTTTTTGTTATGAATATCCATCCAGCGAATCCACTATTTAAAAAAAATAAATAAACGTTATGTCATTTATCGTCTTATGCTTCTATTATCTCTGGGCTTTTTCCTGATACCCCTCGCATGCAAGCGCATCTTCTTCCATCAATCTACCAAGCAACATTCATCGGCGCGCCTGTTGGAAAAGTGATTGTATCAGGCGAGACAGTCTATGGGCGCGAACAGGTTCTTCCGCTTTCATTGGTCCGCGGCAAGAGAGAACGAAAAAAATTCCTTATTTGGCAATGGGAATGTTAATTTCACTGACGTCTCGTCTTTGTGCAGGATAAAAGAGAAAAGTTGTGCGTGCTGTGTATATTTGGCCCTTTCTGCGTGTTGTTCCAGTACCAGGGACGTGGCTAGAGGTTTCCGATTGAGGGGTGGGAGAGTAGTGAATTTCCAACTAGGGGAGGGACCGGGAGGAGGGTTTCCCCTCCCGGTCCCTCCCCCAGTTGGAAATCCACTACTGAGAAGGATTTTGAAAATGAAGCCATGAAAGGGGGCATAAAATTGATTCTATCAGGTTATTATTATCTGGTATTCTTCTGGGAATTGAATATATGCTAAACAAATGCTCCAGCTTAGAACTTTGGGCAATTCACACTGTCCTAACATTAAATCAGATCTTATGCAGGAATGATCAATTTTCGATGCTTCATCATTCTGTAACTGTGAATGATGGAATTAACTCAGGGTAATGATTTTACGCGATGTGATTTTCTTGAAGTGCATTTCGGGGATTTCTTTTATTAGGCCTACGATAAGTAAACGTCCTATAGAAATCTCGTACCGACTGACATCATGCATGCATGCTTATATGAAGCTCGATATTGCGTACACTGTAGTTGTAAATAGTAACAGTTAGAATTTTTGCCGATTTGAAACCGAGTTGGAATTTTGGGAAAGAAGCTCTAAAATCCAGATAGATGAAATTTCCAACTTCTCATGACTTGCCCTCCGAATTTCCAACTATAGGAAAGTTTGGCCAGGATTTGTGGTGACACCATCTACCCCCCCCCCCCCCCACCCCCGCGACCCCTGTCGCCATGTCTCTGTCCGGTGCCCGCGCTGTTGTCTAACAACAATAGTGGGCGGTTCTGCCTCCTTAAAAGGAGTGGAGAGGGGCCTATAATCAAGGCTGTCACAAAGGTGGGTAGGAAAGATGCGGTTACACTCCGCTAAAAGAGAGCGGTTAAAAGTGTCGAGCTGACAGTGGGCGGTCTCTCTTCCCATGACCATGTCCCTTGGAACTTTCTGTCATCGGTTGGGCAATTGTCGGCCACTAGAATGCCAAAATTGCTTTGAATGCCACTTTAATTTGAAGAAAAGCTGACCATTTGACAAACGAAAGTTGGCTAATTCTTCAAAATAATAATAAACGAACTTATCGGAACTGTTTCGTTTATTATTGTTTCAAAGAATGTGAATGAGTAAGGTGTGAAGTTTGCACCGACTGGTCATGTTACGGTCAAAGATCCGGGAACAGTGTCGGAAAAGATTAATTCTTACCCTACCAAGTCGAAACACTTTGAACTTCAAGCTTGCGTATCAACTGCGAAAAGTCCTTCATAATGCAGCAAAAGAGTGATCGCACTGAACACACCAAGGGTTGAGAGGCCTACTGCAAGAGATAGGCACTGGATGCTATATGCGAACATTGCATGTTTCACTGAGTAGTTTTGCCCGCAGCGTGGGCCCATTAATTTGGACAAGATGCTCTTGGCATCCAGCGCCGGATCTATGTGGGAGAGCCGGGGCGAGGATCTCATTGAGTCCCCAAATTCAAACCTAATTTCAATGTTTACATCCAGATTAATAGAGGTAAAAACACTGATACAGTGACTGGTGCCGGGGAACGTTCACAGACAATTACCTCCAGTTGGAAGCAAATTTTACACCAGATTCACTCTCAGAGCACGAGGGTTTTCCAAATTTTTCCGGGGGAGGGCTCCCGGTCTCACACTCCATGGAGGGGCACACCCCCTCCCAGTTGGCAAAAATTACTCTAACCGACTGACTGTTCACGTGGTTTGGAGATGGCTTACCGAACACTCGGCTACATAAAAATTCTTGGGAAACTGCCTTTTTATCATGCATTAACAAGTATTCATATATTGCATGGAATTGAAATATATCTATAGCCTCCCAAGGCAAAAGTCTAAAAATCTATCGAGACACAAGAAAGGCTGGTTAACTGGTAGAGTGCTAGAAGCCCATATTTGGGCTTTATTCTGAACTGCAGGTACCTAAAGTTAAAGGCTTCATATTCTGTGGATGTCCTTCATATTATCTTGGAAGTAAAATTACTCATCACCATCGATTTGTATTGTTACAATTTATGGGAGAGTGCCAAAACACTCTCTCCCATTAATTGTAAAAAGACAAAAACGTGTGAACCAAGCTTGGCAATTTCAGGAGAGCGATTTATTCGCTTGCCTACTGCTCTCCTTAAAAAAATTAAGGAGGGCGAAAGCTAACCACCCTGACCTGAGAACTGACCTGAGAACATATTGATACCATAATAGCCTATTCCTAAAACCCACATCTTTTCAGATCTCTGCTGTATTATTGGTCTCTGCAAGACGGCGACGCTGCCACTCCCACCCTCCGGACCTCGCCGAGGCCCGGAGGTGTGGGAGGGGCAGTGTAGTCGTCTCACAGAGACTACCTTGTTAACAGTACCAAATAAAATGTACAAGGCCCTCTAGGCAGAATTCATTTGCAGTAAAGCTTCATTTACTACTTTGCTAATCTCTCCCCTAGGCCATGCGAGGGGAGGATTTTTAGCCCGCCTGCATTTTTAAGAATGCCAAGCCTGGTGAACAAATCTTGAGGCTGAGAAAAAATTTGGCACTCTACTAGTTAAGTTACTCAGACGTTACCATTTAAGATTCAACTTTTGGCTAACCGGTCATCCGTTCGCGTGGATTTAAATTTGCGTAACCACCACGCAAACGAAACGAGCGTTTCTCGTCAAATTTTGCACACTATCTCCCAGACCCCACCCTCACTCGGATCTCGGACCTCGGGACATGCCTACCGCATGTCATGCCGTGCTCCTTGTATATTCTTTACCCCCAGCCCCCCCCCCCCCCACCCCTCGTTTGATAATCCTAGCTCCGCCACTGTTGGCATCTCACGTCCCAAGTGCACCGATATGCCACGGTATTCGCCGGAAAAGCCAAAATATCATGCATGCTATAGGATAACATATATAGGTTATTATGTGAAATTAATTGCATAAAAAAACATAGATCACCCCTCCGCTTCTCAAGACAGTGATGTTTTTCCAAATTATGGAGTGATGGGACGGGCCGCGGTGCGCGTCGGTCGGATAGCGTGTTTTGTAGCGAACAGGCGCTCAATGCGCAGCGATGTCCTGCGCGGGACACGTCGTTTGGAGAGGGACTCGAGAGGGATGCCCCCTATCGCAGTAGGGGGTCTACCCCCGGGAAACTTTGGAAAATACATTATAACCAAAACTCTTCAAAAAAGAGAATTGTTATCTGGGAGAGGCAGCGTGAGTTAAACACAGCTAAAAAGGGTTTAGTGCGGCTAGCAAGACGAGTGAGTGCACGCTCGCTGTACGGTGTTGAATATTCTCGAAGATCAAGCCATTCCAAGACTTGGAATTGTCGGGGAACGGTGTCCCCACTCAAGGCGTCGGAAACATCGAGGGCAAGAGGACATGAGTATCAAAAAGGGCACTCGATTATTTACAACATATAATTGTAATGTGACACTCAATAGTATTCACATTATATATTTCTATATCGTCTCGTGAAAGGGACCAAGGCGCCATCTGCAATGCGAACGTATTGCAGATGGCACCTTGTTCCACCGAAGGGACGATATATAGCTTTGGAACTGACTCCGCTGATTGCGTAGGTTCTTTGTTTGATGATATCGACCACTCTCCGTCACTATACCTGATTGACCACCCCCACCCCACCCCCACCCTTGACTTTGGCACACGTAGCCTAAAGTACGTTGGGAACGAATGCTCGAAAGTTTCTCACTTGCAGTTCTCGGAAAGTAAACCCTTTCGCGCTGCATTCCTCGCACCACCTCCCTCCTCCCCAAAAGGACAGCTCCCCCCCTCCCGCTTCGGCACCCTTATTCCCTCTCAAGTCTGACAAAAGTAAGAGAACGGCGTTCCCCCATATTCCCCCGGGAAAGCACCACTTCGTTGGTCCCGTCAGTGAATATAAATCTATGTGTAACCCCCTCCCTCCCTCCCTCCCTCCCCCAATAAAATATAAAACATTCAGTGTTAATAAAATTCGCACTAAAATTTATTTTGAAATAAAAAAACAGAGAAACAACATTTTTTTCCACTTTAACTTAATAGCAGCACAGAGAATTCTTAAGAGAGAGTATTTTAACGAGGTGTCTAATTTCCCTCTCAATATTAGATTGTTCTTGCCCTACATGGGAGGATCCAGAGATTGAGAGGACTTGAGAGGTTTCTTGCGCCTCTCCCTTCAGCCACATACAGTACAAAACTATCTTTTGACCAAATTCTTATATAGTATTTATATTTGGTAAAGTTCAACGCAACGTGCTGATGAATTATAATGCCAGACCGGCCTATGTGCCAGTGGGTCTTCAATTGAAGGAAAGTGAGTGTGTGGGGAGGGACGATTTGAAAAATTCACTTACCCCGGTGTGTGTGTGGTGGGGGGGGGGGGGGGGGGGGGGGGGGGGCTGTTAGAAAATTTGCAGACGTCATGTCCCATTTTTCGGTTTCGCCCTTTTTACACCACCCACCATCTTGTGCAATTTTCCTACTGCCATTTTCAGACACCCACACCCACTTTGAAATTACGAATTGCTTTGACAAACATCATGATAGGTATGGAAAGAAGTATAGTTCGCTGATTAGTTTAATTCCACCAGTGATTTTAGGTAATTTGTTACAACTTTTTATTACCCAGAACAGCCAGAAAGGTTAGTTTCACTTCATGTTTGCAAAACAAGGCTTTAGAAATCTTAAAAAACTCATCCAAAGCAGCTCAATGTCATGAAAATATGAGTGATGACCTAAGATATGCCCAATCCCATTCCCCTGATTTGACGCAAATAAAATATGTTTAAATTATTCCCCTGATTTGTACCATAGGAGTAAGCTAAAAATGACATAAAAATTCTGATCCATTTATTTATTTTTACTTGATTGTGGCAGGAGTCTGGCATGATTGATTCTATAAGTGACTCCAAGTACTAACCTTGTTAGTATGGTTTATTTATTTTTTGTTTATTTTGTTCAATTCGCAATTAAAAATCAGTTGAAAATGCTATTGTCAATTTCTAAAACCTCAGGTTTCCAATGACACATGTGGTAAAGTCTTAACCCTTTACCCAACGTACGGCCAAAACCGGCCAGCGCTATTCTCAAAAATCGCCAATTAATTTTCATGATTTTTTCATTTTTTGTCTCCAAAACATCGGTTATGACCCCTCATTGGAACGAGCTCGTCGAGCTCGTTCCAATGAGGGGTCATAACCTATGTTTTGGAGACAAAAATGAAAAAAATTAGTTATTCAAGAAATTTTTTTGCAAGTGTCGTCTGCTTTTCATGTTAGGTAAAGGGTTAATACACAATAACAGTAAGTTAAACTATACTGAATATTATATTGTGGCAAGGTGATGCAACTATATTTGAAATTTGAAAGCGTGTTCGAACTGTTGACCGGGGCAGTTGTCACAATCAATTCACCAGCACTCCTTCTCCGTCATACTACTAAAGCAATGACGAGTGAACAACAGAAAATATTCTCAAATATCCTTTCAACATTTGAGTGAATGAGTGAAGCCCTTGATGTGAATTGAATATTGGTTAATACTTGCACCTTTTACATTAATTCAAGCTGTATCTGGTGCATTATAAAGCATTTTTTCAAAAAAATTGTCCGGCATATTTTCTACACTGAGACACCCACCCCATCCACCAGCCTGTATTATTTGTGACATTTGCACAGATTTCTCCTCATATTAACACTTGTAAAGGCCCCTTGTGTTTGTAGTTAACCTATTAGGGTTGATTTTCAGCATGTATCTCAGCGGTTTGGATCACAAAAAATGATATATTGCAGAAAATTGTGAAAAAGTGCAATAATTTGAGAACGCACGTTTTTTAGCGCACTCATGAGACCCACCCACCCCACACATAACATCTCGCAAATTTTTTGGTTTCCTCCCCCCCACCCCTGCTAACCTGCCCTTTTATTTACAAACCATCCGATTGGTGTTCCAAAAAAAAAAAAAATGCCAATTGTAGGTTTTAGGGACATTCGGTTGCACTAACCCCTCCCCCCCCCCCCCCCCACCACCACCACCACCGGCCAGTTATGTTCCGACTGTGCTCTTGGGAGGCTAAACATTTTCTGACTGCGTTCCATAGATTCCATACTTGTCGGAATATCCACCACTATTATTAGGCCCGACGCTAGTGGGATGCCGGGGGGGGGGGGGGGGGGGTGGCCTCACTCACTCAACCATGGCTGCAGAAAATGTTTGTCCGGAAATATTGTTCGTTACTTGAATGACAACATAAATTTTCTCTGAAAGCTACCAAATTGAAAACAAAGTTGACCATATGCATGGCGAAACCACACAATAAGGGACGCCGAAGCACGGGAGCAGAGGGGACAGCTGCCCTCCCTGCCCACGGACCACGGACCACGGAGGCGAAAGGGAGCAGGAAATGCCCTTCCCGGGTTCGTCACTCAATTTTTTTTCAATGATGTATTCTCGAAGTAAAGCTAAAAATGCACCCCAAATCCGTCCTGAGAGCTTTCAAAATTCAATGGAGAAGTTTGGGAGGAGGTGCCCCCTTCCGCATGTCATGACGGGACTTCCAGTGTGTGAGTAAATGCCCTTTTCCCGGGGTCTGACCCTCCCGCCCTGAAGTGCTTTTGACGCCCCTGATGACAATCGAGTAGCATGTAGAAGAAAAGGTTTCTTGTATTATTATTATTTTAAAAAGTTCTTCAA